>JAQJVK010000312.1:0-114986 GCA_035578135.1 Flexamia atlantica
CAAAAATCTATCATTAAGGCTGCATTAGGTAAAGGGCGTAGGTATCCAACTGAAGCTCTTTTTGATGAATTTAGTGTTTTAAATCTAAGGCAGTTATATGTAAAAACATTATTAAATTATATTTTCTGCCATTCAGAAGAAATTTTTCAAAATTTTGAACATAACTATTTTACACGGAGTTCCCAGACAACACGAATCAGGGTTGAAAAGTTAACCGGGACATTCTCTGCAACAAATTCTCATTATATTTCACAAATTCTATTTAGGAACCTTCCTTCTCACCTTCAAAACTTCAGGAACTATAAACTGGCTACATACAAAAAAAAGTTTCTACTTGGCTGGTGGAAATCGGTAGGGATGCTACTGAGGCGGTCGTCACATCTGGCTACAGATAAACACTGATTTACTACTACTGACCTCACAGACTCAACTAACTGTCGCGGTGAAGGTCTCCGTCGGGGTATCAAAGTGCACATGTGTATACCCTGCCACTATGATTCATTTTCATTATTTTAATTTTATTTATTTAAACTTGCCAAGTTTTTCATCTATTTTTGTATTAACATTTATTTGTATAACATTAAATTAACGACTCGTGCCTACGCACAGGTTTTTTTACCTATGTAGGCACATTCCAAACAATGAATTAGAGTATGTTGAATATAAAAGTATTTTAGTAAGCAATGTTATACAATGTATACTGTAACTCTTTTTCTTTGGAATAAACAAATTTTGAGTTTGAGTTTGAGTTTGAGTTAAAAACCGTGTACTAGATAGATCATACGGTGGATCAAAAAACCAGTTTACTATGAAAGTGTTTTGTATCATAACAAAGAAACATTGTTTTACTTTAAATTGTCACCTATCGTGACTCGGGGCTTTCAGCCCCTTCAAGCCACTAGTATTGAATATTTAAGAGGCTGCTTTTTTGTTTCGATCATCCTTCTGCACACGGATAAACGGCGTTGTGTTCTACTTTGAAAGATGTTTAAAATGTGGTATATCTCCCAAGGTATTCTTAGGTTAATACCTACAAGACTTCCATCATGGTCCGTCCCCTAGGCATGAAATATGAAGGAAATTTATGCTGAATGTTTGCATAATACAAATCTTCAAAATGCATTACATCTTGATAAGTATTGAAGCAAATATTAGAAATATTCTAGGCTTTCGCCCAAACCGGTATATTAATTTACAAAAGTACAAATTAACTGACGTCAAAACCTGAATCAAAGATAAAACTTATCAAAAGCTGTGACTGACCATAGTAGTGTATTTTTGGCATTGCTTCAGAAAAGTTAGAATTTCTCAGTCGTATTTTTGTGACTCAAGTAGAATTTAAAAATGTACATTGAACGCATATATTTTGAATTTATTCTGGCTTATAACAATGGGAGAACATTAAATCATATTCCGGAAGGTAAAATAAAATATCACGAAGTGACTACGTTAAAATGTAATTTAAACTTTCATTAAAATTGTGCTATAATTTTGGGGATGAAAATAGTAGCCTATATTATTAATTCTTAACTCATAGAAAATAATAGTTAAACATTTTTCTAAACAAAAGCAGTATTGAAACAGATAGGTTTTACCAAACTAGCCATCCATAATATGAACTTTTAAACTATCACTTTAAAGTGGCTAAAACAATAATTATACATTTGAAATAAAATATAAATTATTGAGTTTGCTTGGAGACTATTATTATCTAGGATAAAATATTTTTTCATCACTCTGTATACGAAAATTGCCCGTTACCGTACAGCTGAGATCGACGAAAACTCTCGATTTCCTTATGTCAAAACAAGTAATGATCAGCTGCTTTTTCGGTACCCAAACATTTCATTCCCGTACCCAAACAAACCATTTCCTTACCAAAACAAAATTTTGCCGTACCCAAACAAACGAATTCCTTAATTTGATAGTTCAACCAGCTGACATTATAAACTAAAATAGACAGTTCAGCCGTATTGTGTTTACTTATAGAAAAATGACTACATTATGAAATTTCGGATAATTTTTTATAAGTTTGGTCACTTATTTGCATCGTGATGAAAAGTACTGTTCACAACTCGTCACAAAAGTACCATTTCGGGGCAAGATAGTGTTTTACTTGCTCGGCTTACGCCTCGCAAGTCAAACACTATCTTTCCCCGAAATGGGCTACTTTCGTGACTAGTAGTGAAATATACTATTGTCTCTATTCTAGTTAAATTATAATCAAATTATTTAGAGCCATTATTTGTAATAAATGTAGGCTTGTTAAAATCAGTAAAACATGAACAGATTGATTAAGTAATCTAGGCGTGGAATGTGATATTACAAAGTTTATCATTTTCCCTCAAAGTGTTGTAGATACCCATAGTGTTGTTAGAACATTTTATCCTTTAAAAAAGTTAAAGAATGAAATAAAAGGTCTGATTGAAATGAACCGATGTTTCGCGCCATTGCCAGCCGAGTTTATCGAATTAGCTTGAAAGCTTGTAATGCTATCGTGATTGAAACAGGGTGAAAGTAAGATCGGGTTTTCCAATGAACAGAAAGGTTAGTCTTTGTATCTTAATACTACCTTTTAGATATGTTTAAGCATTTTCAGGTCAAACAAGAACAATAATATTTTTTGGAACCTAGCATCTGCATGTACTTTTATTTGTTTATGACGTCAAGCCGGAGGTAAGGGCAGAATACCTAAACAGCACCCTAATGTCTCCTAGTGAATAATTCATGAATATAAACCACCTTTGTGACGCTAGTTAAATGCCTTTACTAGTAAAAATTATCATAAAATGTGTGTCTGTTACACAAATATTATTTTGAATGTTATTTTATTTAGGGTCTCTAATAATATAGTATGCGCATATATGGTTTTAAAACAAACGAAGTTTTATATGCTTTATTATAACTATGACATGTTATGGTTATTTAATCACAAGGTTAAAAACGAGTGGTTTTAGGGTTTAGAGCGTGTTATGCAAGGCTCATCAAGTTACTTATTCTAGTATTTTTTATGGCTTTAAGCCGAAGGAAAACAAACAACCTGCCTGATGACAATGTCCTAGTTTAACCGCTGTCAACTAAACATTCCATCATTAACATACTACCTTCTAATGCAAAGATAGCAACATAATTTTGTTTATAACCTCAAACTAAGCGGTAAACTTGTTGAAAGTGAAGGGCTATACTAAAAAACAAGATAGACAATTATAGCAGTTTTATGTCAAAATAATCACTTAATTGTACCTATATATTCCTCAACACGTCGACTTGATAATTTCTACTTAATGTAAACAGAGGGGAAAAGGCTTTACAGGGACAAAATGTTCTAGCGAAGCCTTAAAATGGATTTGTTCCATTCTTTAATCTCTTGGGTCCACTCAAGATTATCCTGTGGGACCACTCATCCAATATTCAAAAAAATCCTGCTCCTGCCAAAAGAACAGTGAGGATTAGACATGCTCACACTACAGAAAGACAGAGAATTTTGTTGATTGTAAATATTTACATACTACATCTTTAATATTGGAATAGCATTATTGGTTTTCCTGTTAGTATTTCTGTACATGAGCATTATACAAGGTTTAATTCTAAGCTTCTGGTGCCTAAATCCAGGACTGATAAAAACAAGCTATTTTCCGGTTGCAGGAGTAAAATAGTTCAATCATCTTTCTTGTCTTGTAAAAAATCTATAAAGAACGAGTTTCAAAACGGTAATCCTAAACTGGCATTTAAAAAATCTTCACATAAATTAATGGTTTTTTGATATTGTATCGAAGCTTTACTTGATATCAAGTAAGCTTTACTTGTTTAGTATTGAGTATTCTTTTGATTTGTTTGTATATGCCACTTTTAAGTTGTAACCTGCATGGTTTAATAGTTTAATATAAGTGCGTGGTATATTTATGTTTTCTAGCTTTTATCAAGATTACACAATTCGTGCATGGTTTGTTTTAATTATATATACATTATCATACTTTATGTATACAGTTATTGATGTGGTTCAAAATTAAAGCCTGAGCGCTTGAATTGTATTTTGACACAGCTTTTAAAATTTTTTTGTTGATTTGCGAAATACATAGTTGTGTCGTGTAAAAAACAACACATCTATTTGTTGAAGAGTCTTAAAATGTTAGGGGTGTTTTAATTTCCTTTGAAGCTTTTGATGATTAGGTCTGTGTCCTTGCTTAAACTTTTCATGTGGGGAATGTCGTTTAATGAAGCAGTAATTATTTAGCTAAACATCCACCATCGCGTATTCGCTTCGTCTGCTACTTTACATCAACATTAAAGCAGAGCAACAAATGTTAAACCAGTGAGACAAAACGCATGCTTATAATCAGAATAACTTTCTTAAAAATAGAAGGAATCTTTATACTTTGCTTACACTAATTGCTTTCTAATTGCCATCTAATTGCTTACTTTGATTTCTAATTGCTTAAATCTTCTTCATTACGAAATACGATATTGGTTTTTGTCATCAAAACTCCTTATGGAGAGCTTGACTGATTTTAGGAATTTAGGTGTCGTTAGAAAGAATTATGTGTGACGTTGTGCAGGAAAAAAATCTTGAAGACAAGGGAAGACCCCTAGGCACCCTTTAAGATTCTTATTTGTCAATAGCATTTAACATGAGAAAATAAATGTGAAGAAGTTGATTTATCAGAGCGATTTTTAAGCAAAGTCTTACTACATTGGTTGTTGAAAACAAAGCTGCACAAATTAATTATTAGTTAACTAGCCTATTATTGTATAAGTTAGAAGAACCTTAATATCATTAAAGACTTTCAAAATGAATTAATTTTCTATACTTAATTTTAAGTCTCGATTTGAGGTAAATTATTCCACTGGATTCATTCAGCATTTGTTTTGAAATCTAATAATTAAAAAAAAAACTTTATTATTTGACTTATTTTATAAGTTTGTAAAATTAAATATGGTAAAAAAACAGTAACAAAGTAAAGTACAAATATATTGTATTTTTCTTTCGATTATGTTTGTGGAAAACAAACTGGAGAATAGAATAATTCAAACGAACGGGCAAATTGTAAACGAACGCCTTGGCGTACAGGAAGAAACAAAAATTTCTCCACTTACTACTAACCGAAGGAACAACATGAACATATTTTTATTCATTTATTACAGAGTAAATAAAAAAATGGAGGTAATGGGTTTGACTCTCAGAATCTTAATGTAAAATATTTCATCTATGTATCGTTTTAAGCACTAACCAAGAGGATAATTTGGTGAAAACAGAATTCACTTCATTAACTTATAAGTATTTAACATTATCAAACCAGAAGTGCAAGGTGATCTAACTATCGAATAAATAAATATGTATTAAGGGCAATAATTGTTTTCCTAGCGTAAGCGAAATTTCATTTAAGTTTTTTTACAAATAAAAAAGTCATAAATATAACGTTAAAGGTGATATTCAGTAATAAAAATTTAATCCACTAGAAATTAGGATAGTTGGTATTATTTTATGCTTAAAAAATTCCGAGCAGTTTTGAGAGAAAGAAAGTATCTTTTGGTCAGAAAAGTCAATATTTTCCAAGAGATCAAAGAAACTTTTGCTGTCTACCCAAATGAAATGGCAAACTCAACAAATTTAAAACTTTTACAAAAACCACTAGCTTATTCTTTGAAATCTCTTTTTTAAGCTTATGGCTTTACTTTTAACATTTAGGTATATCCCTGTACTAGGATTTGTTGATGTTATATAACAAATTATTTGACTTTTCAAAGACTAAAAAAATATTCGTTAGTTTAAGTTTAGTTTAAATTCGTTTCAGTTGATAAGTCTTTATCTTTCCCCTGCAACTTCAAATAACTATACGCATTTAAAAAAAAACCTAAGCAAACATTTCTAGTGTTTGATGTAACATAACATAACGAATAACTAGGACGATTATGAAAATGATAACAGCATTAATCTGTGGACAGCTTTAGGAACTATTACCTTAACAACCTATAAATCTTGGGTCATTACCCATTTTCTCAATTACGAAAACCCTGTCAATTTTAGACCACCTTCTGTGAGTCAGTTACCAAATTAAAGATTTTAAAATTATATGTAACAAAATTATTTTTCTCCTCCCTAGTTTCATTGGCAACTAACCCTATAAAATGGCGAATAGAATAATAAATAAATAAATAAAATAGATATTTAAATAGCTATTTAATATCTATTTAGCCATTAGTGCCATTTAGTGGATTCTCCTTAATGGGCTAAATACACTATAATTTATCAAGGCTCCTGATAGATTTATTACCAGTATTCCTTGTATGAACTACATTTAGGAGCACATGATATTTTGTTGATATAACCCATCAAGACTTCTAACGAGATATTTATCAGCTCAGGTAGGTAAGACATTTCTTATTCAGAGATCAGTTTTATGTTGATTTTCAGTATGTTAACTGAATTTACTTTGTATTGTTGTGTATACTTTATCGATCTTCAAATCTCTTACTGGTAATTTTTATGTCAGAAAATAGTAAAATAATTTAAGAATTCAGTTCCATTTTAAAACAAAAATAATGAAATGGATCCTCTGAAGTTAACGTTTCAATCCCAATCGAGGTGGGACAAGGCAGACCCAATCTGGTACAATAATCACTAACCTTCTCATCCCCTATGATAAAATCAATCCTAGGGAATAACAAACCCTGAGTATCTTTACTTGACCTCAAATTACCTATATACTTTATTATTTGCATATATCCCAGAATTGCTGTATATTATAGAAACACCAATTAGTAAAAATTAAATACTAACTTTGCAGATCTACTAAATATCTAGAATATATTAACGGATGTGTGTATTCTATGAATCTAGATATTATAATCGTCAAAAACAGAATCACAGTCAACGGTAATACTTTCCCAATGTAACTATAACAATAAATTAATTTAATATAACAAACCAAATTTACAATATTACATCCATAAACAACTACTATGACATACATTACTTAATAGCTATACAGGGTGGTTCTAAATTAATGATACAATTATAACACAATAAATCGAAAAGTAAAAAAAAACACAAAAAATTAATTATAATTAATTGGTTTTAATTAATTAATTAGTTAATTTTTACATATGTTACCTATCCTTATGATAAATTAGAGGGGAAAATCGCCAAGGTGTTTACAACACCATCCGGGGAAAGGTAGTTGCATAATTAGCCACCACAATCATTACTGTTGATTACTTCCGGTTAGTAAAGTGACATGACTACGATCAATTTTTAAGTTTTTGTGTTCTCTAATTGGGCAAAACCCAGTCGACGGTATCAGTACAGCGTTTTTGTCAAATAAAACAATTTTAACCCCTACTGGTGTCAAATAAAACTTAATATCTTCTATTTCAATTAATACTTAAATCATAAAGTTAGGTTATACGTTCATTAATTGTATAACCTAACTTAAAAGGTTAAAAAAAAGGAACAATTCATATAGAATCGTAATTAAAATTAAACAATGTCGACAAAGGAACGTTTTGCAAATATCTTTGCGCAGGTATCATAGAGAAACTTAAGAATCCACTCTTTTCATTGATTTTTACTTCACTATGTTAGGTCGCATAGTTTTTGATTTACAGAGTGATGCAACTGATTACTTCTTTAAGTATCACCCTGTATAATGTTTAATAACAACTGTTATAGCGTTTACACGTTTTAATAAATTTAAAAATTGTATTTTCAAGTAAAAAATTCAATACACACATGTTCAATTATTTTCAATTACAAAAATACACACAATATGTGATGAATATTATTACAGTGACATTATTTTTATATATGTTAAGTTATTATTTTTTAGGAGAAATAATATGATGTATGTATGTATAGCCAAAGGCTGTTTCAACTTGTGGTAAAAGTGCTTTGAATTGTTTTGTTTTTCCACTTGAGCGATAACATTTTCTTGTAACTTTCACACAAAGATTTTCCCCTCAGCTAAAGCTACTTGAGGAAAACATGTTTTTGAGGACCTCTAGGAGGACCTCTAAGAGTTCAGAAAATAATGAGATTAAGTTTTGGATTTTCCAATCCCTTTAAAAACGTAATGTCCTTTAAATTAATCAAAATAATATTGATTCGAAATACCACTTTATCGATAATATTGATACGCTACTTGAGGAAAACATGTTTTTTAGGAGGACCTTTAAGAGTTTAGAAAATAATGAGATAAAGTTTTGGATTTTCCAACCCTTTAAAAACGTAACGTCCTTTAAATTAAAGAAAATAATATTGATTCGAAATACCGTTAACTCCTATAAAATACTCTATTAAAAATTATAAAAAATATTACTAAAATATTTATATTCTCTGTCAGAATCTTAATTTTTAACTTGGTTCATGGTGTGGTTCAAATCTTTTACGAGCTCGAATTTAACTAACGAGTCCGTAATCTTAGGAAGAACAAAAATATCACTTTTAAGTCTTAACGACTAATATTTTTTTTAAATTTTTATGCTGTAAAATAATATTGAGATAATAAATATAAATTCTATTCAACTTTTTAGGATTCTAATTAATCAGGAAAACTGCTGTTTAAAAACAACAAATCAGCTGAGTTGGAATCAGCTACTACGTAAGTTACAGCTTAAATATTCAACCAAAATGTCAATATTATCTTCAAGTCGCTAGCGTGAGAAAGATAATTTTATGTCATCATTTTTACATGAACATCTGCTGCAGCTTTCGGTCCTAAAATAAAGTTCTTTTTACTATTTTCATTCACATCACCAAATATAAAATATATTATTCCCGATGAAAAACCTTGTTTGTTTTTACTTTTTCGCATAAAACAGCGGTTCTTGCCAGTTGATTAAACTGTATACTCAAAAGGTGAACCTTATAGCAAAATATATAATTGTGATGATTTTCATCCATCTATTCTTTTAAACACTTTTTGCTATAAAATAAAAAAAGTTTAGAAAAAAATCTATAGCATAAACGCATTGTCTACATACTTAATACATATTACATACATACAAAGAAAAGTTATTTTAAAAATTAAATCAATAATAACTATACATAATGAAAATTATAAACAATACCAGACGCGAAAACAGTATGAATATACGTTACCTAATACGTGAACCAATTTCACAATTTTAACAAATCCAGTTATACAATAACATAAACTAAGAAAATATATGTTTGCAGTAAAATATCATGAATCAATACATTTTAACTATTTTATGATTCATTTTGAATAAAAAGTAAAATTTGACTAAACTAGGTTAGTTAATTTAAATGGTTTCAAAAACCGTCAACAGCGACGGTCAAACTTCATAAGCCAGGGATATCGCCAACAATTTGCATACATTTCATGAGCCTCTACGGCTTAGCAGAAAGATAGAGTTTGCAAGTTAGTGAAATGAAAATTATTTTCATTGCTATTCAAATATTCTACATTTGCTAACGTTATTTTAAGGTCAACATGTAGCGTATTTATAGCATCTATTTTAATATTATATGTACGATTTACATTTTAATTTAGGATATATTACTTAACAAACTATGATCAATGGACTTGTCGTGAAAAATGATAGGGTAGTTGGTTTTTATTTAAGCCTAGTCTTTACATTAATAGAAAAGCTTCAAGACTTACATCGCGGAACGTTCCTTGTTCATGTGAAAAAATAATAAAACACGTGAATATATTTCTATTTATAAGTGTTACACAACTGCAAAGTTTCATTACATTGAGCAAAATAATGTAGAAGTTATTAAATATATCCCAGATTTTTGCCGAATCCTTAATTGATTCATATGGTTACTTAAATATTGTACAAGTTATGAATGGTCCCTAGAATATTCTAATCAGGTACCTGTTAATATTTGTATGAATCCTAAGTTGCTTACTTACTGCTCTGTCAACTCACAATATGAAACTAAAGTTTACCTGTACTATGTTTCAGCAGTGATAAAGTAAAAACTGCAAGAAAGAGAGTAAGAGATTATACAGATTATACTCTCTGGGTTGGGCCAGATTGATGTAGTATATAGCAGTAAAAAGTGACGGCCGCACTGAAGCTAAAATTAAGAGCAGAAAATATTTATTTTTCAGCCACGCTTGTTCTTGATAACTAAATTCAAAATCATTTAATTTGGACTAGCCACTCTGCTTGTCAAATACTAATAAATTCTTATTTCTTTTTTAACGTAACTCACAAGACCAAAGCTAGTTTCGGGACATCTAAAGGTTGTTTTCAACTAATTGCATGTAATAGACGTCTCGGAAAATTGTGACCAACCCTAATGAAAACCCCTCTTTGGCAAGGAGTAAGCACGTCTTCAAACAAAGGGGTTTATCAAGGCTGGTTAGCGATTCCCTATCGGAACTTGTTGGAAAAGCTTCTCGTGTAAGCAAAGTTTACTCTGACCCTTCTTACTAGTCAGGTCAAATAACTTGGCCTACTCCAACCATAATATCAATATTGATTTTAGCATTGAACTTAAGTACTTATTTATCCTATTTGGCCCGGACTGTACATGCACATGAGATACCTCTCCAAACACAAAAGATGCTCTATAATTTTCATCATATGATTATTGTTGTGAGATTTTTGAAAAATATATTTACTATGAGTATTTGATTAATATGAATATGCTTGTAATTCTATCTTTTATGCTCGCAGTTCCTCCTTTCAAAGAGTTCCTTATTGGTTCGTTACAATCCTAACCGACTTTCATATGAGATAAAAAACAGCAGTGACACATGAAAAAAAACAGGAATCTTGGTTTAGTTATCAAAGGAGGAATATGTCTGTATGCTTCAAACCATAATATTATCCTAGATGAAGTAAAAGTACGCTATGCGAATTCCGGGTTAAAATAAAATTTAAATATTTAAGACAAACTTCACATCACAACCAACAAAATTACCTGATCTATTAGCTGCCTTTGATAATTTTAGCTTCAGGTAATTCGTTGAACGTTACCTGCCGGTAAACCGTTTGCTCAATGAAGAATATTTTTTATGTAAAAAGGTTGAAAACAATATAAATTTCCAAGCATAAAATACCATTCTTTAAAATTTAATACGTTGTGTTATAGTCAGAACAAATAGCATATTCACAAATTTAGCACTCAAATTCCACTCTAATCTAAAATTCCTACATAGGCATATTACTGATTCACCAGGCAGGTATGAGTTTAATAATGAAAACGGAAATTTTGCAATGTAAAATCATTCTCATTTGAGTGTAGCTTTGTGGCCGATTGCATGTTAAATAAAGTTCATATATGCATAACATACAATCTAGAATTGGACAACTTAATAAAACATACGTCTTTGCTTTTACAATTACTTTCAAATAACCCTAAAATTTGATAAATTTTCTACGCAATGCAAAAGCATTACGGTAATTAGAAACCCAAGGAGGTTTTAAACCAGCGTCAAGTCAAGTTAATCGTAGCCATCGGAAAAAATGTTAAAACAAATTAGGAAGCACTATTTAAGTAGCTATTTGTACAGCATCTTTATTTCTAGAATGACTTTAATAGAGCTTTTCTACAGGAATACTGTCCTCTTTAAGTCGAACAGGTAAAACAAATTTGTGCTTAGTAGGTCCAAAAAATCTTTTTTTAAAGTAGTAAACGTAATTAAATTTAGTAAGTAATCTTCCGATCATTAAACCTTCTCCAGTAGACACAGAATTGATTTCCTTAAAATAATCTGTAAGTTCTCAAAATAGTTTACCCTTAATATGGGCCCTTCTTAAAATTCTCATTATACCTTCAAAAGCCACAACATAAAATTCCAGTTAAATGACTAGCGCCAATTCTTGGGGCCCACGCCATTCATAAGCCCAATGCTAAAATTAACATTAGTCTTATGGACGGCGTGGGCACCAAGAATTGGCGCCAGTTATACATTTCTCAATGTAAGTAATATTACAATTAAAGATACATTCCAATTAAAGAATTTGATAATTTTTTTTGAGAATTTGATGTTTTTTAATACTTTTAGTTTTAAATATAAGCCCTTCTGCAACACAACAAGAGACTACGAGAACTTTGAAGATTCCCGGTGGCGTGACTCAATAATAAGTCAATAAGTCATTTATTAAGCCAGATTAACAAATACTTGCATTGGCCAAGTCAAATAATACATTCTTTGATAAAACATCTTGTTTATCTTGCAGTAAAAACAACTGATATATTTACAAGTCTTAACTACAGTTTAATACAACTAGTATTTACAAGTCAAGACTACCAGTTTTCACGGGTGCTGTATACTGCCTTATTTAAAAGGATGGACTTTAATTTCTTTCTAAATTTACCAACATCCTGTTCAGCCTGTAATGAGAATGGAAGGTTATTGAAGAGTTTAACTGCATTGTAGTAAAAGTGCTTTTGGAAGAATGAAGTTGAGTGACGGGGAATGGCAAGGTTGGAAGTGTTCCGGAGAGAATATCTGCAATTAACTGGAGTAAGGAATGAAGATAGGTTGCTCTTGGTATATGATAGAGTTTCCAGGATATAGATGGATGGAAAAGTTAGAATTCTGTATGATCTGAATGTTTCTTTGCATGATTGTTGTTTTGGAAGGGAGAACACAATTCGAATCGCCTTCTTCTGAAGTCTGAGTAAGAACAGCGTCCGTTGCGTTTCGCACCCCCAAACTGGAACAGCGTAAGTCAGGTAGGGGTAAATGAGCCCATAATAGGCAGATAAGAGTACCTCAGTGGTGGCTGTTCGTCGAAGCATACGAAGCATGAAAATACCCACAGATACTTTTTTTATTACATGCTCGATATGTTGATGAAATCTGAGGTTTTCATCAAGGATTAGTCCAAGGAACTTCACTGTTTGGGAGGGGCAGATTATGGTTTCATCAAGCAGTACATTTAGGTAAGCGTGAGTTTCCTGGAATCGTCTTTTGGAAATGTGAAATTGAAGAAGCTGGGTTTTCTGGGCATTCAAGGATAAACGATTCTCTTCGCACCACTGAAGCAAGCAGTTTGATTCAACAAAAGCGGTCTGTTCTAACACCTCCATACTGGGATTAGAAATAGTAAGGGAAGTGTCGTCGGCAAATAGACAGATATTTGCCTTATTCACACTGGAAGGTAAGCTGTTAATAAAGAGAAGGAAGAGGATTGGTCCCAGGACGGACCCCTGAGGCACACCTTTATTGACTGAAGCCTCTGAGGAGTAACAATTCTGCATGTACCCCTTTGCGTCAACAGCAGGTATGGTGACTGACTGCCTTCTTCCTTCCAGATATGAGGAGAACCAACTAAGAGCAATGCCCCTAATCCTTATATCACTCATTTTACTCAAGAGTAGCCCGTGGTCGACCATATCAAAGGCCTTCGTAAAGTCAAAAAACATGCCCACTGTGAACTGCTTTGAATCAATATCTTTTACGACTCTGTTAACAAGGCTGAGTATAGCGCTAGTAGTGGATCTGTTTCTTACAAACCCATGCTGGCCTTCGAATACTATTCCATGGGTTTCCAGGAAGCTCCACAATCTATTCAGAACTGCCTTTTCGAACACTTTAGAGAATGTAGAAATGAGACTTATAGGCCTGTAATTATTACAGCACGTTTTATCTCCAGATTTTAGGATGGGCCTTATAATCGATTGCTTAAGTTTAGATGGAAATTGGCCCTCGACAAAAGAACAATTCAGGATGTGACATAGCGGTGTTACAATCAAATCAGATATTGACTTAAGCATTTTAGGAGATATTTCGTCAACCCCTGCCGATTTTTTATTTTTTAGTCCAGTAATAATGCCTTTTATTTCATCGTTTGTAACAGGACTCATAAAAAACGAAGATCTTATTTGTCTCATTGAATGACTATAAGCATTATTGTTTTGTCTTGGGCAGTCAGAATTACCTACTTCGACGAAATATCTATTGAAATTCTCGCAGACCTCTTCAGGATTGGTAAGTATGTCACCCTTGCTGTTCTTGAGGCAAATGCTTTCTAATTCTCTCTTTTGATTAGGTCTGCTGGCATTTATGACTTTCCAAATTCCCTTCGTTTTACTATCTGATTCTTCAATTGTGTTCAGTATCGACTTTACTTTGAACTCTCTTACCATTCTCCTGTATTGGTATTTTAGTCTTAAGTAATACTGTTTAAGAAAATGATCAGAATGTAGGTTTTTTGTTTTTTCATGATATACAAGACATTGCTCCTTTAGTTTTAGAAGTTCCTCTGAAAATCTGATGCGTTTGTTGGTTTTCTGCTTAATTTTTGTGCACTTCTTTGGGAAAGATATTTCAAAATAATGCTTCAGGAGGCTGTTAAATTCATTAAACTTTTCTTCAGTATTTTTAGCCGTATATACTCCATTCCAACCCTCGCGCTTTAAGTAGCATTTAAAGGTCTCTATATTGGATAAACTGAAGCTTCTCCCATATCTAAACTTAGCACGGTTATCATCATCATCAGGATGTCTGTCTATCGTTATAGTTTGAGCAGTATGATCTGATAATATAGTTTTAATGACTTCACTTTTAAGATATTCATCATCATTCGTAAATATATGGTCAATCAATGTTCGTGAGCCCAAAGCTTCCCTAGTGTACGATTTGATAACACTATAGAGACCAAATGTAGACATAGTAGCAATAAGCTTACTACTTTTGAGGCTTTCAATCGCCAGGTCAATGTTAAAATCTCCTAGGACATATATCTTAGAATGGGAATCTGCATACGTATTCAGACATTCGCTTATATGATCAAGAAAATTGCCAAG
This sequence comes from Flexamia atlantica, assembly GCA_035578135.1. NCBI lineage: Eukaryota > Metazoa > Arthropoda > Insecta > Hemiptera > Cicadellidae > Flexamia > Flexamia atlantica. Next base: position 14,738 of record JAQJVK010000312.1, read on the forward strand.
ATGGCCAGAAGGTGGTCTGTAACCCGCTAGAACGAGTGCTTTGTTATTTTTACTGACTTCGAGAGACATTGCTGCCAGTTCACTTTCCCCTTCGACACTAAATGCGAAGGTGTCAAGCGGCTGATATTTAATATTGGAGTGACACCAAATTGCAACACCGCCGCGTGTTATCTCCTTTCTACAGAAGGCTGTCACGAAATTAAAATTCTCTATGACAAGATTCTCTATCTCATAGCTTTGCAGAAAATGTTCTGAGATGCATAAAACATCTGGCCTTTCATCATCAATGAGGATTTCAAGTAAGTCAATTTTGTTTGGGAGGCTTCTGGCGTTCTGATGAAGTATCTTTAGGCCGGTTGTTGTATTGTTACTTCTACAATTTTCCTGAGGTAGTGAGCCCAGGGGACCCCCGCAGGTTTCCACGCCTCCCCTAAAAAATGGTTTGAATGGAAGGTACCGGTATTGTAGGTCTGCCGTGGTTGGGTTTTTAAGGATTCTGTAGCATAGGTAAACCCTTTAAATGGAGGCGTCGAACCTTTACTGATAGAAGTCTCAGAGGGAGCCTGACAGTCAGAAGAACTCCGACCGCTGCTGCTGTGAAGCCCTAATGAGTCAAGTAAAAGGTTTGCCAAAATATGCTTGCCTTTCATATTTAAATGAAGGCCATGCCGTGTGAATGCATACCTAGGAATGGAATTCAGGGAAAGAAATGTGACATGATCATATTTGGAGGACAAGGAAAGTAGATTATTGTTGATTTCATCTACAGTAGAGTTCAGGGAAGGATTGTCATGTCTGGTAGGAAGGCCAACCAAGATTGTCCTCTTTTTAGAGGTTTTACCAATTGTGGTTTCTAAGCTCGGAAAAAAATCTGAGCTACAGCGCCCGTTTACAATATTATTTGTGCCACCCATTATTACTATATAATCACATTCACTGGTAGAAAACTTCCTGACGGTTTCAAGAATTTGTTCCATTTTACCGCCAGGCTTTACACACTCAGTCACTTCACATCCCCCCTTAAGCTTGTCCTCTAATAGCTGTGAAATGCGACGACCATGACTATCAGAGCTAAGAAGGATAGACGTTTTATTATTGTGAACAGGATCAGAAGAGGTTGCGGAAGGCATTTGGTGTGTTTGTTGGGCCGATGCAGGATTTTGATGTATGTTTGGAAGTAAATTGTGGTTTTTCTTTGGGGAATCACCTTTTTCAGGGTACTTGGTCATTTCCAAAGGAAAGGAAATACTTCCGGACGAAGAGTTGAGGTCCGGTTGAGGAAGGGCATCAGTTGCGTTACTTGTATGGTTGGGAACAGTAACAGAAGAGGTTGTGGAATGTGTTTGATCGGATTGTTTGGCCAAGGAGGGATTATTTTTTTCTTGCGAACAGAAGGTTTTCTTTGGAGATTCAAACTCTTTCAGGATCAAGGTCCTTTCCAAGGGAAGGGAAACACCTTCAGGAGAAGAGTCATGGTCCGGCAAAGAAAGAACGTCAAACCTATTACTTGTTTCAATACCCTTGTCAAGTTCTTTCAATAAACTTTGATGGTTAGTTCTCTTCTGTTCAACTATTTCCCACTTCCCCCTACTCTTACGCTTTAATTTCACAGTCAGCTTATTACTTTTACTATCATGTTGAACATCAGAACTGGTAGTCTTGTCAAAATCATTACAGCGTTTACCATCCTTACAACTAATGACATCAGAATGGGGGATATTTTGAGCCCCATTAGAGAACGTTTCAAACCATTCTTTGAAAGACATCACAGTTGATTTATCAGAACAGAAATAGTTTAAAATGACTTTAGCATGGATAAGAACGTTTAAGCCACATTCAAAGCCGTTATTTTGCTGAGGGCAAGACACCTCGGTGACGTTTTCCTGGGTGAATCCAAGATTCTTAGCTAAGCAAATAGCAGGTTGATAATTTAGTTTTTTTACCGAGTCTAAATGGTAGACAGCTTTATTGACTACGTCAAAAAACAAAAGACTCCAGTGGAAGCCTACACTGCCATTTTTACAGCCCCCAGCAACATGGTTGTCAATGTCAGAAATTCTAGTGCTATTTACACAGAAAAAAAACTCAAAGTTCATTAAAGTTCATGATAATCGTTTAACGTATGTTAATACTCTCAAAATTTTAGTTGCGTAGATTATCCTGTAAAGTGTAATAGAGTTCGTGAAAATCTGAAGTTCTTTAATTATTGAGTTTTTATGCCCATGTAAAAGGTTGTATAAAGTAAAACAATTATCATTAGTTATAATATGGATCATAGTTTGTATTAATCAAGTATGAAAATTATTAGTCAAAAGAACTGTCAATTACAATAAACTTAACATTTATTTTTGCAGTAATTTTATCCACCTTACCAAAAACACTCAAATTCCTAGTTTTTTGAATGAATCAGTTTGTTTAGCAAATCCCGATAGTTAAAACTCTCTAACGATCTGCTATCACTTAGAGGGTGATATTATACTTGTTTATTTATGATATACAATGATAATCATTCAGTAAGGCTAAAGTAATAATCCAATGAAGAAACATATAGAGCTATCTGGTTGGTAAGTAAATCGAAATTTTAAGAACATGATGCGTCAATAATTTAGCACTGCCAACATTGACCATTAATAACTAATACTCAACCACCATTCGGTTCCATTCGGATAACTAATACTCAATAAAAACACGCCTTCATAATATGCATATATTTTTTATGTGTATCAACACTATGCATAATGTTTAAGCTTTTTTACAACAAGCTAAATGTTATGTAAAGATATACAGTATCATAAATATGAAACTTATAAATTACGCTTAATAAACGATATTTTTATAAAGATTGTGATACTTGCTACAAACAGATTTGTACTGTAATACACATTATTCAGTATATCTCTTTTGGTAGACATATACAACTAAGAAATATTCAAAGTTTCTGTGATTTCCTTTAGAAACACACCGCTCTGAACCCCGCCTCGTATCCCAGCGAGCACAGGGAAGACTTCGTGTAAGCATTTATCTTCTGATGCGTCTTGTTCTTCCCGTTGTTTGTTATTTAACACTCGCTTTTCCTTTCATAAATTTCATTCGAATTTCCTATTTAATAACAGTGATATATTATCACTACGTTCAAGTACCCGATACAAAACTACGATACAGGTTTTAATAAATGTTTGATCAACCAAATAATTATCAAATGAATAACACAAATGAATTTTAGTTCAAGTAATTATTGTATTACTGACGAGAGTTTGTCATTAGAATGTATTATTTAAAGGATATTATAATTTATAAGTTAAACGAATAAAGATTTCATAGAGAAGTAACTCAGTCGGGCTGTATAATAATTATGGCAATATCAGTAAAAGAGTCTCATTTAAGCTAGTGTAAATACAGTAACTATATATGTATAATCTAAATAGAATAGTCATATATATTGAGCTTTACCGACCCTTAATACTGGGAAGATATCCCATCAAAATTTCCAAGCTGTTTTAAATATGACGTAGTTTGAATAATTCTCAATAGAAGAAAATCCGGTCAGCTCCGTTTTTAGTCTTTTTTTTAACACTCAGGTCTCACTATACAATTAATAATTAACAATGATAAATAGTTTACATTGTGTTTAAGCGTTCGCTTGATGGCAGTAAACGTTATTACCTCCTCATGGGAGATAAGTTGATAGCTTATATCAGTACAATCAATTTAATGACTTACCATAACCATGCCCTTTTTCAGTCCGACCTGAAAAACAGCTACACTTTTCACCATAAGAATTGCAAGTAATTAATTATTTAAAGTCAAAGGTTTTACCTCAAAATTCTATTTCCATAGCAAAAAGTGAACCAGCTTTTGTCTGATTTGAGATTGGAAGAGGAACTAGTTACAGCTGTGGCCAGCAGAGAGCACGGATAACCACTATTAGCTAAGTTATCAGGAGGTAATAATATAAAAACAAAAAGTATAGTAAATAATTGCTAGATATACTTTGGGGTTCAGAGAAATAATCGTAAATAGCTTAAATGATCAGTTCACAGAAGTACCATCTATCGGTAAAAAGTCAAACTACGTCAAATTCGTGGCTCAGAAGAAACTAGCTAAAACTACTATACCGGGTGTCCCATAATAGTCCCCCCCCTAACTTTTTCCTATATTTTTTCAAATATCAATTCCACACCACCCCCAAACATTATTGGATAGCTAATACTTCATTTTGAGGGGGTACCCAATTTTGGCCGCCATCTTGGATCCGCCAAATTGGATAAAAAATAATTTTTTCAAATGTAAAAGTGGTGTTGTGACCCATCATTCCGAATTAGATTTTTTACTGATTACAATGCCGCAATCTGTTTTTTGACATAAACCATTATTAGACATATAAAACTATTATTAGATCCATCAGGAATTATATCTTACTTTAAGGGCACTACTATTTTTCAACAGTGATTAGGATATATATTTGTCATTTTTAATCATATATCTTTTAATAATTTAATGATTTCTTATCGTTTAAACGTTTCAACAACGAAATTATTTTGTAATGAATAGATTTATAAATGGCAATTCGCAGCATTAACCGTCCGCTAAACATCATAACAAAGGTTAAAGTGTTTGAATTGTTTCCTGAAGTAACGGAACAGGTCAACCAAGTACCTAGCACTGTCATCGTCTACTGTTATTTACACAGTAGAGCCACTACAGTTGATTCATGGATAGCTGGACTTGACATGGCCTAATTGGCTCAGAGGCCATCACTCTCGACGGTGATAGAGTGAGGATCCGTTCTATATGAAATCAGAGTATAATAAAATATTTAAAACTTTGAAATATGATAATTTTTTTAAATGAAACTTTACAGGATTAAAAAATTCAGATAAATTGTCATGAGTATTTTTAACCTTCAGTGTATTGAAACATAAATAAGATTAACCTTCTCCTTCAGGTTTTATAGATTGGGATAAAAAAATTCATATTGTAGGAATCTACATACATCTATACATTGAAAGGAATCAAATCCTAGCAACAAATATTTACATACCTAAGAGATGTTGGGTTTTTACTGTGAAACCTTTCTTAAAACTCTAAAAAAAATCTTAATAGTAAAGCTGAAAATCTAAATCATAAATTAAATTAACGTGTAATCAAATGATATAGTTAACTTGATATAGCGGATTTGTCAAACCCAAATACTAAAAATGAGATTGGTTATATTAAAGCTTAAAAGTTACAACTTCAGTCTTTAACAAAATAAAAATGGTAAATCTATTTGCTGACTATACGAACATTTAAAAATGTTATTGTTAAAGATTGATGCTATGAATAACAATATTCAGTCTCTCTCTCTGCCTTGCGGCTTTTGTCAGAAAAAGCAAACTGCTCGCAGCATTATTTGATTAGGATTTCGATGGTAAATTAATTGAACAGTAATTGAGACAAAGCAGGAGGCAAATGAAGTACCTGATCAAAGGATTTTGTCACACGCTGATCTCCTTAATTATCATACAGTCATGGGTTGTACACTTATGACAGCTGTGATCACGATATAAAAATTTGTATCATATTACTGCTATCATAGTCCAACATATGAGGAATTTCCTGGGAAAAAATTCCCAATTTTTTTTTCACAATGGTTTTATATGTATTTTTGGGCGCTGAATCCGATTTAAACTTTGTCACCTCGCCAGAACTGAGTTAACTTCAAAAATCACAAAAAAACCTAATCTTATAGCTCACGAACGAAGAATTTTTTTTGCAATAACTGTCATATACAAAGTTAAAGTGCACTAAATGTCCTACAATTTACGTACATTAAGCTTGCTTGAGATTGAAAAGTCGTCAGTTGTTTTACTTTTGATTTCAGCTAAGTTGAGGTGTTTTTTCTTAATTAATTAGTAAGTATTCGCACGACACTTATTTCTTGATTTAGCTCCCCAGCAATCAGCATTATAAAAAAAAAGAATTTGTAACCATTGAACAATTTTTTTATTAACTTTTAGCTGAAGTACTAAAATTCGGATTAATAATATATTATTTATATAAAACTGTAACTAAAATAACAAATCCTATACTCTTTTATGCATTGTATTTTCAATTTGACAGTTGCAATGTTGTCTCAAAACTTTCTCCGAGGATTTCCTTCCAATGATGGAAATGAATAATTTATGCCTTGAAACGTATTAGGACCTATAGGTAGGTCACATTACCAGTTAAAATAAAATTGTTTTAATATTTCAATGGGAATGATGTAAGATTTTACCTTTTGGGTCTTAAAGGTTATTATTTTAGCAACTAAATAAAACATAAATGAATACAAGTAATCACAACAGCTGTTTCATTACTAATAACAGTGGGCTCGTTTATCTATAAAGAAGACAAATGTTATCTCAGCATTTGACATGAAGATTACACGAAGTCTAAAAAATGAGTGTTTTAGGGAAATTACACAGAATTTTTCATTGTAAAAGTAGTCCAGGCAACGAAAAGGTATAGAAGGAATTTTCTGGAACACAATTTTTGACTTTGTAGCTTTGTTTGGACTAATAAAAAGGAGGTGAACATATCAAAAGTCCCCGTCCGTAGCCCTTGAGCGAGGGGAGTGAGAGAGGTCAGAAGGTTCCTTTTTTTGGGTTTTCCTAAATATCTTGAAACCTATTAACTTTTGGTATTACCAATTAAATTTGAAAATTAAACAAAATAAAATTTCCTGTAAGGAAAGTATATAATACTAGTGGCTTGTAGGGGCATAAGCCCCTAATAAGGAAAAATTTAAATTAAAACAATTCTTATTTCATATAGTAAGATCTACCTTTATAAACTGGCTTTTAGATCTACCATATGATATTATCTAGAACATGGTTTAAAATAAAATAACAATATCACATGTTTTATGTAAACAAAGCAGCTCCCAATGTTTTTTAAATGGCAGATATTTTACGTTATTTCTCATTTTCTAGTAAGCTTCAAGCAAATTCAGTATTTTTCCCGCCATCACGGAATAGAGACCTTCAATTTGAGCCCTCTCCCACCTTTCTACGACTTGCCAAGCGCCCACAATTTTGACGCAAAGAATCGCCTTACGAAATTAAATATATGATGTCTATTTTGGCCCAACCATTTACAAGGTAAGCACTAATTTTATTAATATTTGAATAAATATCTCTTCCATAAGAAATACGTGTAAATTTGTGGGTAACATACATGCCCAATTGGGCAACGCTTTTTTCACTAAAGGAAAATGAACAGCATTCACGAAATTTTGTCAATATTTCGTGAATGCTGTTCATTTTCCTTTAGGTGAAAAAAGCGTTGCCCCATTGGGCATGTATGTTACCCACAAATCTATATGTATTTCTTATGGAAGAGATATTTGTTTAAATATTAATAAAATTAGGAATATATTAATACGTTATTAATATATTAAACAATATTGTAAATGGTTGGAGCGAAAAAGACATATAATATACTTTTTTTAAAGGAAATTTAGTTTTCTTTAATTTTTAAATTCAATAGGTAATATTAAAAGTTGATAGTTTTTAAGATATTTAGGAAAAACCAGAAAATTGTACCTTCTGACCCCCTTCCCTCCCCCCGCTCAAGGGCTACGAACGGAGCTTTTGATATGTTCATCTCCTAACTAGTCCAAACAAAGCTGCAAAGTCAAAAAGTGTGTTCCCCTCTTTGTGTGCAATTCCCTCTTTACCTTTTTTTGAGCATTCGTTGCCTGAACTAAAGGAATGAACTAGTAAAAATTAAATAGTACGAAACGAGGCTCCTTTTTTCATTATGACAGATTGAGTATACAATATTAATTAGACAAAATATTGCTTGGTCAAATTGTCCGTTTCAAACCAATAACCTGGAATCGCGATGACAGCTTTTGCAGACTTCTCTTTATAGATTTTAAAAGTAATAATTTTATTTAAGTTTTTATAGAAAAGATGTAACGTGAGGTGTAGATATTACCCCATACAAGTGCTATATCAAAAAATAAAAAATATTACGTTTAGGAGATACAAATATTTTCCTTTTATAATATGATTTTGAAGTTGTTAGGACAAGGGTTACATATATTTTTATTTTCATATAAAATAAATATATCAATCTGCAAAATGTTTAATATTTACTTGTCCAGCCTTTAAGGAACACTAGTCCATAAACACGTTCTTAAGATATTAGAAACTCGGATTGAAAAAGAATTACAATTCAATCCCTATTTACAATATTATTAGCTTAACGCTTAAAGAAAATTTCCGTTCTTAATTACAGTAAGCAATTACCAATTATTTATACTCAAGTTTGAGATAAGAATGTTTACTGTGGTTTTAAAAGGCCGTAAACACATATTTCCAAAACAACTCACAGACTAAATCATGTCCTAATTAAACTTAATGCATATCGCTCTCTCTGATAAACAAACATCAGGCCCGCCATCTGTACAGCGACATAACCGATGGAGCCAATAGCCAATAACCCAATATAGCTAATAAAGTCAATATGGCTATATTACGGGCATACATCAATCCGCGAAATGATCGTGGTGTTTAAGTGAAAAATGGGTGGGTAAATGAGTTAATATTTCTTTACTACTCCACAAACCTCTGTTGGAATAATTCACCTACAGTTATAATAATCTTTAATTATTGTATTTTTGTTACCGACCAATGCATTAATTTCTGTTTAATTTATTGTATATGATGTTACAATTTGTAATTAAATTAACGTGGTTTTTTATCATTACATTTTCCCTTTGTTTTAAATGGGACTGATACGAAAATATTACAAAAAATGATATATTTACAATGCGTTAACTTTCTTATATTTCTTGATTTTAGAGCTGACATGAAATTTTTTAAGCTGCTGCGCAGGAAGAAAGTAGGCAGATAATAACTAGTTAACTATAATTAAAAAATTATAAAATATAAGTTTTAGTACAAAGTGGGCGGAACTCTATATGATCGGGTATCAACATGTGCTGATGCTAAATGAAAATTGAGAGAATAAGGGGATCTTATCTTACGACCTTCGGCACTTGAACCAGGCTATTAATTTTCTGAGATCGCTCCAACATAGCTACTCCCTTTATTTTGTTTCATAATTTTTGTACAGCTTTCATTGGAATAAATATATTTCTTCCTTTCATTTTATTTCTTTCACAGATGAAATTGAATCAATATTAATTGTTAAAAGGAAAGGAATGCATCTTCCTGCAAGCTATATTAATTGCCATCACATTTCTTAACAATCGCTGCCAATATCATTGTCTCGAATTATATATGCGTGGGCCTGTATATTTTAAAATAACTTTTAATAGTAATTTTGAGTTGTTGCCGAACTTAACTTGCTAAATTGAGTTATTTTGTTAAAGTTCATAAATTTTAACTAAGGTGTAAGCGAAAGGACAGTTTTAGTATTTTAGGATTACATTTATGCACTCTCGTTATACGTTGTAAAGTAAATCTTTTATCAAAAAAGACATTATGACATTTTTTCTTTGAAATTTTTGTCAATATAAAATTTACAAACAAACTGTCCAAATTGTTAATTTATTTATTTTCACTCTCTAAAATTATTCAGACAAAATTACCAAATCCATGTTTACATTTACAAAATCCAGAAGAACAACGAGTTGAGTTTTCGTTTGAGTGGTTAGCTCAGATTCTTTGATCACTGTTAAAATTGTTGACTTTCTGACCGTAGCCTTAATTAAGCCAGATGTTTTTATTCTTTTGGTGTTTCCAAAAGCGTGTTAACATTCTGTCAGATGCAGAGTTTCCCTAAAAATACTCTGAGGCTTTAGTACATAAAGGAGAAATTTACACTAGACAGCAAACACAACTAAATTTGCATTAATTTGCCTTATTATAAGATTTTAATGATGATCAATTAAACCTTCCTTATGATGACAGAGACAAACCTGATAACCTGTTTCCTTAATGTAGTAAAACCACAATAAGACACCTCTTAAGGGGATAAGAAAAACAATATTGTTATCAAGGGAGTCCTCTTATTAAGGTGTTATTAAGACATAAATTGTAATGGCAATTTCAATGGGACCTAAAAGTGCATTTTTATCTAGGTCTTTATGTTATTTAGTATCCTTATCGAGATTCTACTGTATAATTTACCAGTTCATAATATTCCATATGTATCGCTTAAAGTATGTGTAGATTAGCTTGGATATTGACAAACAAACTAAGAACTAATTAAAGTTAGTTCTGGTTAAAACCGGGTTAAAAATCCTGTTTAAGGGTTAAAAACTGGCTATAGTTAAAATTAATATTTCCCAGGATATTTTACACTTGTCGGAAAACTTGTGCCTTTTTATATCTCACTCCTTAATTGAAAAGTATAGTTGTTTAAGGCATGAAATAATGGCTTGTGCTTGTAGCTCGACGAGAGTGATCGATCGCCTTTCATGCTACCGTAAGTTTTTGATGTAATTAAGCCCAAACTCTTTTTTCGCCTACAGTAAAAATGTTTTAAACACATTTATAATTGCTTTTTCTATTACTTGGTTTTCATGTAATTTTTTTTTAATTACAAATGTGTTTATGTATGAGGGAATATTTAAATTCCAATAAGAAAGAAATTCAGCAATTAACTATTAGTGGTTTAATATTTATTTGTTTATTTTCTGTATAAAAATATATTTGACATTGCTATTAATACAATTTATTAGTTTAGTACTGGTTAGAATATCAATTGTAAAACTGGGGACGACTGTGAAACAAGGACTTTTTGAAGTGTTTGAATTGGTTGAAATCAGCATTCTACTTCTTAATGAATTGTATCAGCAAACTGAAACATACTTATTCTTTTAAAGCAAGAAAATCTATAATAAAATAAAATAAATTTACAATTATCCCGCGAATAAAAACAAAAATTTTCGAAATCGGTTTGCAAATAACGAAGATATCAGTTTTTAAGTATTTGCCATAAGAAAAACATAAGGCAATGTACTGCGTTTACCGCCATACGAAAATATCAATTATCTCCGCAACCAGTTGACGTAGACAAATAATTCAAAATTCTGTATTATTCATTTTTTCAAGCCAAATTTAATAGTTGCAACTATATTTTCTTAGGAAGATACAGATGCTGTGAAATTTGAAAAATATGAATTTTTAATTTTTAAACCCTTATAACTTATGAAACTGAATTTTTACAGACATGCGGGTAGTGTCATTTTGTTTGTCATCTTAAGCACTAGAAATCATGAAAGTTTTATCAAAATCGTTAGAGCCATTTTTAAGAAATTTTGATTTTTGTCGGTTTTATGGGGTAAATAATCTTAAAAATCGAAAATTCAAAAAATGAAGAAACACTTAGAGATATCATGGTTTTAAACCTACTTGAAAAATTTCATGAAAATCGGACCCCTGGTGTGATCTATAATTTTGTTTACATTCACACACACGGACAGAAAGACACCACTCCGAAAACCACTTTTTTGGATTCAGGAAGCACTAAAACAAATATATCCACTAATAACTCAAATTCGAAAATTTTAACGAAAACAATACTTTCTCCATATACTATGTGCAGGAGCGAGAAAGTAAAAAGGAGAAGGGTATTTCCCACGTAAAAATAAGGAGTTTTACAACAAATTCATAGCGGTAAAAAAGAAATAAAACAGGAAAATTGAAAACTAAATGTTCACTTAATCATTTGAGGATGAAGGAGGATAGACAGAGCAAAACTTTATAGGTACACAATTTGTAGAAAGTCTTATTCAGTTTTTACCAGGTGCCTTCCGTTTTTAGATAGGGCTTCTTGCGTGGCTAGAACCCAAAAACATAAAGTAAGTTTTCCGAAATTCAACAACAACAATTCCGATTGCAACAATGTGTTGCTATTTTAATAGTCAAACTAATAATAAAACAAAAGAAAGTTCCGGATAATTTAGACTTTATGTATGGATCCTGTCTATATACTTAATGTAAGCTATTCACTAAGGTGGTGTTGACATTTAATTAAATATTTTTAGTAACAAGTTCCTTGGGGAGTTAAATTTCATAGCATTCTTATCAGGTTAATACATACTCACAACAAAGAACGTAAAAGGAATTATTACTTAATATTGTTCATGTCTTGCGATGAAAAGACTCTTAAGAAACATTACAGCTTGGAGTCTTTAGTGAGTCCTATTAATCTAGTCGATTACGTATGTGAAGTATTTTACAACTTTGTCCTTAAAGGTCTCATATGGAACCGTCCAAAGTACTTTTTTCGTTTAGTTATTTATACAAACAGGAGGTTGTTCAATGAATTATTTTTATACGAAATATTGAATAGGCTTTAATCCTTTAATAGTTTAATATGGTTTAAATTATTTAACCAAACCATGAATCATTTGTTATACTAGTTGCTCCTTCAGAATGAAGGAATTCGTGAGGTTTTGCATTTTTTAGGTTGTATGTTATTTTCAAACTAACGTAAGAGACGTAAATGTTATATTTCACATCCATGGTATAGAGTAAATAAATAGGTTTCACTCAAAAAAGTTTGTTGATGAATTATTAAGGGTTTTCGTAACGAGACCTAAAATTTAAAAGGGCTGTGAACATAAAAATCTGATTTAAGTTTTCGAAACTCAGTTATAATTAATGTTTCCCTTATATCTTATTATTATTTATCTTTCCAAGGCATTAGGGAAGATGTAAATTTATTTTTTGTTAGCTGATATTTAATTTTGTACAGACGTACTGTTATTATTTGCGTTACCTTCAATGACTGCTATTGTTACATATCAAAAAACAAATCAAACAAACCTTACAATGTTTCCATGAAAACGTTGGATGGTTGCGATCGGTTTACCGTTTGATCAAGTAGCAGTTCAACTTTTACCTCGGAAAACTTTTAGAACGAGAAATGAACCGTAATGTTTTCGTTAAAAGCAGTAAAAGTATATTTTGTGGAAATGATGATGATTTTTGGCAGTATTGCACCATATTGAGCGTCTGTGGATGGTATTTCAAATCTATTAATTACTAATATTGAGTACGTACAGGAGAAGGACGTACGTAGACTTTAATCAAATATATCAATGATAACTCTTTAAAAAAAATGCAAATCAAATATGCACTAAATTTACACCCATTTTGGAAATAATAGTAATTTTGTCAAAAATTTTTAAAAGCCCGGAATATTGATTGAATAGTGAAAAATCAAAATCGCAATGAAATTATGACATAGTTATCGATGAATTTACTTCTTTCGTAACATATTAAATGCTTTTTTATTTTACCTCGTAAAAACATTTATAGCTAGTTAAAAAGCTTCAAAAACTAAAAATAAGTTGGAATAAGTGCTTAACAGCTTTCTATAAAAAGAATAACCGTCAATTTAGTTTTAAATGCGTTTTCGTAAAGCTGTTAATGTAAGAGGCACAGTGTTTATGAAATACGTTTAACATGTAACATCACATACAACGTTCATATTCTGTTTACAATAAGATCTCTTCAATTAAAAGCCTCTTTTTTATATACAGTGTAAAGTGTATATACATATTATTAAAGTGTGATTAGGGTTCAAACCATGTGAACTTAAAGATGTTTTAGGAATGTGTTGGTTTGAAAGTTATTAATTTATATTGAGGTAATATATATAAAGACAAATTCATAAACATTTTACTTTGAGTCAATTAATTGTTGATTTTACAATTCATTAATAAAGAATATATATTAAATTTTTAATGTTTCACAAGCACAGCATTTCTGAAAATTTGTAAGTGGTTTGCCTTGTTCAAAAAAATTCTCAATAAACAATATTTTGTCGTGCTTATTAACTAAATCAAAGTAAATCATAGATAGTAATACCGTTCTGTACAAGACACATCTTTTGCAACCACAGTTGTTGCACAGCAAGGTGTGATTTAATTATATATTTTTTTAATATGAAATAAAATGTAAAGTAAGGAATCCTAGAGCATAACATGATTTATTCTGTAATGTTTGCTGAGATTCGACACTCTCCAGTGTATTGAGATATTAAATATTTGGTTCAAATATTTTATTTCATTATTGTAGAACCATTAGCTAAACTTTAAGAAACAACTATTAATTGTATTCAATGAATACCTACTATGATTTTGTGAAATTAAATGACATCAAAATTTACGAGAACATATACTGTTAATTGTTTTGGAAATAATAGGTAGTATAATTAACAATATTAAGACCAAAAAATGTTGAAGGTAATTTAAATTTCTAATAGTTTACAATTCATAAATAAACAAAACCCCATTTTTAAATTACCTAGATTACGGTTTTCTGAATAAACGTCTGCAACTGGTTCAAGCAACCTCATTATACTTTGCAAAAGAAGGAGTTTTTATTCCTCTAAGCATTTTAGAGCAGTCCTTGAAGAGTAGCAGTTCTTATATACATTACTAAAACTTACATATTTTCTAAAGTGATCGAAACCTACTCAAGTATCATCCTTTTTTCCTATTTTTACTATTATTTACGCTTTATAGTTATAAAAATAGGGTTTTTTTTTATCAAGATCTTAAGAGTAATATTTTTCAGTTAAAGAATAAATCTGCAAAGGACCCCCTTACTTCTCTGATGGATTTACTAATCACAGTTCTGGTATAAAAACATAATTTATGACCGACTTTGGAGACCTAGAATCCCTGCAGGCTAGGAATAGTTAAACTGGGCCTAAATATGGAGCCCCACAATTCCATTTTATTAAGAATAATGGAATGTCTTGAGCGGGTCTCCGGTAGAGAGTTGACGGAAACAACAATGCAGTGAAAAAGTTGTTACGTGACATGAAATCTGAAGCCAGACTGCGACAGTGTGAACAGAGCACGTTTATTTAGTTTGACTTGGTGCTGATCCCATTTTCTTTCTGTTAAAAAATAATTTCTGTGAATTATAATTCACAAATATGTAAACGTGAAACATCATGTAAAAGAAGAAATCAACATTAATACGGTCTGGAAGGAGCATCTTGGAATTTATAATGTCCTTTACAGATAAACTAGCTATATAGTAAATAAACCATACGTTGCTATTACCGACCAAAGTTTTGATATAATGAAGGTATTATAACCCTGATGAATGCTCATGAAGTTGATTGTTGTACCCGCTATAAATCAGGTTATGAGATATTTCCCCCTTTGTTAAATATTTTCCTGTCCCTAAATGGACTTACAGTCCTCGCAGGGGGACTCCTGTAGTGGTCAGATCTGCCAGTCTGCCACTAACCTATTAAGGCAACTGACTAAGTTGTACGGTTTTCTACAATGGCCCAGATAAAAAATAACACTTTTTGGAATTCTTACAATTTAGCGTGTTTACAAATTATTATTATCACTGTTCCCAGCTTCATAACTGTACTTATTCTAAATTACCTCCATTAATATTAAATTGCTAGTATTATCTTGGAAAAACAATTTCATCTAATTAGTTATTTTACCAATTTCCCAAAACGTGATACAGTATCAGCTCACCCGGGATCAAGAATTGTGCCGATCAGACTATCTTATTACGATTAAGCTGTACTTTTTATTGCTCATAGCCCTTTTTTCTAGATGAGGGCCAGGCTTAGAAGTTTCCATGGACATGCACTGCAGCTTAGCTTATTGTGCACCCTCGAGGTTTCGGCATTATCACATAGAAAATTAATTGCCATTGGTGATTGGTGGGTTTCGGACCCGGGACTCTGGGACCGAAGTCCCGCGTTCTACCACCACACCAGGTCGCTTCCCCTCCCCACCCATTGGTCAAGTAACAATTGATTTCGGGGAAGAATTAAGACTACATATTATTTGCAGTCAGACAATTTATCTAAACTCTCTATATTAGAATATCTCTAACCGTCAAAACACAAACAGTTAATAGTTTCCTTAACTACAAATCGCTTATCGAAATATAAATCGTAATCAAATTAATCTTGTTTAAGGAACAGTCGATTCAGTTCTATGTTTGTTAAAGTTACAATCGTTAGTCTCTGATATTATAATTCTATCATTTAAAACATAAATGGAAATTGAAAACTTAATTTGTTTTCAGTTTCAAGATTCAAAGATATTTGTCTCGATAGTAAACATTTTTTAATGCCAGTAATGTAGGAGGTATTTTTAATCTACTTAACATTACACGGTCTGTCATCTTAAGTCCTAAGATATAATTTGACAGCACTTTTATAATTTCAGACACTTCATTTTAGTGGCCACTTTGGGAAATCTTTAAGAAGACAGTCAACAAGTCTTAATTAGGTTCCCATTAACATTTATTTAGACGCTATTAATTACCTTTTTAATCATAGTGGAATTAATTATAATAAAGCCTTTAGTCTAAATGAATTTATTTTCAACTGTTTTTATCATAACTGTTCGTTATGATTCGTTATGTATTCAGTAATTTGTTCACATGTTATTATAATATACATATAGCTGCCTATATTTCATATTTTGATATACATGCGATTTTAATAAGATTAACCTAAATCTAAAGTCCACCACAGATACTTACGCTTTACACATCTCAATTAATGAAAATACAGAGATAATATCTTCAGAAAGTAATATCATTAAGCCACAATAATCGAATAACACACCCAACTTCCGCCAAACAGAGATTGTTGTTCTCAAACTTCATCCACGGAGAGACGGTGCCATCCATTATATTAGCTAAATAAGACACACTGAAGTTTCTGGAGGGTCTGTTCTAAAAATAAATAAATGGTTTGTAGTATTAACGAACATTAGAAGTGTTTTAAAAATAATCATTTCAACATTTGGAACTTTTTATATAATATTTATCGCTACAGGAGGGCGGTTAATATTTTCAAAATTCAAACAAATAAACAACGATAACGATAACTAAATATACTGGCAATAGAAACCTTCTTAATGTTTATTCTTCGGTTTTAGATTAATGAAAGTTTTTTCAGAAGTCTTCACTGACGAGGATAAGCTAATTTATCTATATAAATGAAAAAGAAACAAATAACAGTTCATCTGCGAATTCATACGTGATATACAAAGTAATTTAAATAAATAATTATTTAAGTTACTTCTGTTATCCCTAAAAAACAAGTAAGGCTATTAGTAAATTATACTTTACTGAGCTACAAAGGCCACCATATATACAAGAATGAAAATTCGTTGAACTTTTCTTTTGCCAATTGGCAATCAAAAGAGCCAGTATCAATGGCGGCAAGTTTCTCTATACGGAATCCAACGACGTTCACGGAAGAACACATAAATATTTATGAATTCATTTTCAAAGGCATGAGTTTTGGTATCGTAACATTCGAATGAGGCCTTAATTGTATCTTTACTACTGAATTTGTATTCATTATTTTAGTCTACCTATATTTTCAATAAATAAAAAAAGTCTACCATAAAGACGAGTTCAAAACGAAATTTTTTTCTAACATGCACACTTTTGATTTCAGTGGGATTATTTTTGTTACCAGCATAAAAGAGTATTCGAAGAAAGAAACTATTGGGAAACATTATTACGGAGGCGTAGTAAGGTTGAAAAAATAAACTGCTTAACAAAATGAATTTCAAACATATTTTATAATAAAAAAAATAAATAAATACGTTTAGCAAAAATTTAAAAGGTTTGAACCATTACTAGTGTGGTTTCTAATATAGAAAATGGTTTAATTTTATTTATTTATTAATTATTTTTATTAAGGTTTAATTTTGCATCTCAACTACACGATTTATCTGTATTTTAGCATTTTTTATTAAACTTTTAGTAATTTCATTAACTCGGAGCTAGGCCTAATTTGGTAGGGCTGGTAGACATATTAACAACGATTCTCCAATGTCAAGAAATATCAGATCTAAGTATTAGCCTACTGCACCCATTTTATATACTTGTAAAATTTAATTAAATATAAAAACGACATTAGTTTTGGTTTCTTATGTAAAAAAGAAAGTTACATGGACCAGATATTACCAAGACTTTAATCAGTGAAAAGGACTGGAGGTTTAGAGCATCCGTTTTAAAAGGAATATGTATAAATTAAATCTAGATATTTCTTGTCATGTACAATAAACACTTAAACAAAAGATTAGTCATTTTTAAACCGCATTCATTGTTATGAAAATTGTAATTGTCAATTGAATAAATGCATTCTAAGATGTGGTTATGATTAAAACTCTTAAGGCTTAGTTTTAATTGCATGATACAAGGTATAAAGGTTATCTCTTTGAGTATCTTATAATTTACTTTGCACCTACACTAATTAAACGAAACTCGAAGTGACAAAGAAAAAAAGTTTTGATTTTAAAATCTCCATATCGTTTCTAAACAAGCCCAGAGTGTAGGTTGAATAATCACAAGCAATTATTGAATACTAAATGCCAATTTTTATACTTTTTTTATAAATGCAAGATTTTTAATGTTTTGAAAACCATTCAAGTCAAAACGGTTAAGTCAGGTACTTAATACTTGAAACCAATAATTGTGGTATTATACTGGGTGTTTTTTTAACATAACCCATTTGATTGAATAATGCACATTTAAATATGAAAATTAGTATTGTTTTGGCGATATCTATATTTTATACAACCTTTTATTTATGTTTGATCACGTTTAGTTTACATTTTGTGTTCAAACAATCCGCCATTGGCATTTGTATAAAGTTGTGCTCTCTCCATCAAATTCCCGAACACGTCTTGCAAGGCACCTTGGGGGGTGGTAATCCTTTACTGATAAAATAAAGTTTTGGGTTGCGTTAAAAAACACCCTGTAATTTTAATCATGGTGCTAACATTAGGGATCTGACGACCTCGCATCTCCACGTGTTTTAACCAAGTTCCCACACCAGTTGCGTCAGGCTGCAAGAGTCGCACACATCCTCAAAAACTCCCGAAGTAGTTATCCATTAATTCCCACAACTCTAATGCTTTCGGAACTGAGCCAAACTTAGATTAAAACAGGATTGCTTCTGAGTAAATGTATTTTTTTATAAAGCAGTATAAAAAACAAAAATGTCACGAAACTAAAAAAACGACAAACTAAACTAAAATAAACCAAAATGAAACTAGAATAAACTAAGTAGTTGGATTTTCAAAGTAAAATTTGTTTAATGCCTCAATCGCCTTAATCGTTTAGTTTTACATCATATTTATTCAATGGGTATTTAAAGAATATGTAAAAAACAAAATCACCCATTATAACATAATAACCTTTTTAGGAAACATCAATTAAATGTAGAACAAAAACTATAATCGTGTAGTGATGACCAAAGGGTCTCCCACGACCCCAACCGCTTTGCCCCTGTGTGCTGTGGGTGTGGTGTACCTCTGCGGTATATTTCAGTGGTCTCGATTGTCAGTTAATTGTTTTATTAGTTAAATTTACAGATCCTAATTATTTTTAATAATACAGTCGGACAATAACATATACTTAATGCTAAAGTAAAGGTTTACTGGTTGATTATATTGGAAATTAATGTTCAGTAAACAAAAAATAATTAATTATTCTTTTCACATTTCAAAAATTAATAATGACAGAATATTATACCTTGTATTATTTAAGTTGTTGAGAAAATGTTGCTGGGATGAGCCACACATCTTACGAAGATATTTAAGATTTTCAAATGTTTGCATATCTAATTGAAAATCATTTAACTAAGGTGTGTTTGTCTGACGTGTTGTAATAATGTGTATAGTTAAACCCCACTAAAGACATCTAAAAAAATCTAACTTACCAAAAAAATAGGGTCTAATTCAATTTTAAAATGAACATGATCTTAAATGTTGAGCTAATTTACTTCAAAATATATATTGTATTATTATCTTCTCGTTAGATAATGTAATGCTTAAAAAATTGCAAGTGCTGAAACTGTTCTATGTAGACGTAATTAAAGATTAACTGAATTAAAATAAGGCATTTATATATTTTTGTAAGGGTACCAAAAAAGTAATTGTCACTTCTACGAGGTTATTTCCATCTAATTTCATTTTTAAGGCATTAAAAAGTGAAAAAGGTCTAAAACCAGGGACATTTATAGATAATATCAAAATAATTGATAACTGAAGCGAAATGAACGATTTGTTATTTCATCAGGAGAAAGTTGATGGAGAAGTAAACATAATTAAATATTGAAGTCAGTCACCCGGCTGGCACAATACAAGATACTGATTTATTTAATTTCAACTTATCAGATTTCAAAGTTTTCAATTGATAAAAAATATTTAAGTGCTTAAATCTTTTGAGGATTTTACATCCAAATTATATTTAAGCAGTTAATATCTAAAAAAAGTGGTGACCATTCAGTATTGTATAATTGAATATTCAGTAATGTATTAACTTGAAAAGAAAAAAGGATTCAAGGATTGCTATTTCTCTCAATCACTAACATGTTTGCACCTAGTTTTCTAGATGTAAGCATTTTTTTCTGTTTGCTTAGAGTAAAAATAACCTAAAAACTTTTGATTTAAGATATTTACAAAATTGCATAATTTTAATGCTTTAGACATATCTTGTCACTTGGATTTGAATTAGTATAATTTCTAGTATATTTTATTTTTAAGTGTGCCTTATATTATAGTCACAACATTGAGTGTTCGACATGGGAAAATACTTTCAGGATACAGTATATCTTACTAGCTCTTACTAATTAAAAATTGATTTAGAAACATATAATATACATTGATTTAGTAAAGACAAAGTGCTCAGCTTAAAAACGGCAAGTATTTAAGTTAATTTAAATCATTATGATCAACACATTAACAATTTTTGGATAGTAAAACAAATTTAGGTAGGCAGAAATTGAAAGGCATAACATAGCTATTAAGCACAGTTTTACGAATATATTATCCACCAGAATACTGTTTTTCTTCTTTTGGTGTTTTTTTTGTCATTTTTAAAACTTTTATCACTCTATAGCTAACTATCAACTGTAGACTCAATTACTTGTATTAAATAAAAAGTAAGAACTAAGAAGCATGATGATCTAAACATACGTCCGTCATTTTCTGGCAAATAATAAGTAATGCAATTGGAGTATAGACGACAAAAAACCAAATTTAACTAGTTATAAAGCTCCTTGACTATTGAAGTCACTTATCCTATTAGATGCACAATTTAATCTGATTCAAATAAATCATCCGCAGTTCTTTGAGGATAAATATCTAAAAGTAAAAATAAGTATGCATTTTTCTTTTGCATCATATACTTAAATTGCACCATTGTTTTTAGTTAAGGTTGTTTATTGATTTTTACTATTTAAAACTTCTATCGAAACTACCAAAGTTTAAGGGCTACTTGTTACATTTGTTTACACTTCTGCTGACTTTTTTGTGTTTGTCTAACTTTTCATAAAGGGAAGACATTGTACATTTTAGTATTATGGCATTAAACTCAAGTATCAACTATTTATACATAATACATGTTTGTATTCATACTCTCGTTCTATTCATCAAGCCTCAAGCCTGCCACAATATGGCTGCACTACACGTCTCGCGATGAAGTGAGATATTGCAGGCAGGAAACTATTTTAAATGAAATTCAAGTTTAATTCAAACCACAGACTCAGTTTGCCGCCTTGCGGTTCGTCATTGTCTCATGAATACAAGATGGATGCGATGTGGAGGTGTTTAACTGGAGAGATGAGAACATTTGAGTCGTCACTTACCTCGCCACCTCTCTTCCGTGCTCTCAGTTTGGTGGAGTCACTAGCCTTGGGTTGCTGAACGAGTAAACGTTTTTTGAGATGAACGCAGTTTCTTGCAATTTTAGTATTTACATACATCCGACAATTTGGTAACACCATTTAGATACAATATTCGTAGATTTTCCACTTTTTAACCATGAAATTCACCAATTACCCATGATTTTTTTCACATCAAAGAAAGTGTAAATAGTATCCTCTGTTGTTCCTAGACAAGTATTTTTCTGCAAGCTTACTGACCAATGGACTAGCTAGATGCACTACTTTCATGATAGAAATCATGCAATGGCCTGGCTGCTAACCAATGTCAAATCTTCAGAGTCTTTCGATCACTTGAACAACCTAAAAGATAATTCAGAAAAATTGTTGATAATTCTTTCAACTGGATTCAACTGGTTGCCGCTGTTTAAAGTGAATAGGATGATTTTTTAAGTGACAAATGAATAGGAAAGACTGGCAACAAGTGTGTTTCTAAAAATGTTATTTTCTTATCAAAAAATAGTCAATTATTAATGTTTGAGTGAAAGAGTGTAGTTAAAATTTATAATACTTTATGTAAATGAGTATTTTTCATAAAGTTTGTTTGTATGTAGTGTAATTACATTTTAAAGTATATTTCAAACTATTTATCACAGATTAAGACTAAGAAAGGGCCAAGTGACCCAAACTTTACCTAATTGAACAAAGAATAATTTTTCATTCCCATCGTTTATGCATTTTATGGCTTATTTACAATTTAAACCATCGCCTATATTAAAAAAATGACGTTGCTAACATATAGTTACACTTATGTTTTACTTTTCTTGTTAACGTGGTAAGATAAAAAAATATTCTGTGCCTGTTAAAAGAGTTGGGTGACGAGGAAATGCGTTTCTTGGATGAGCACTAAACCACTACGGTACTTTTACAGGGGTATAAAATGTTTCAACGTAGGCAGAAGACAGTAATACAGCAATAGGCATGAGATTCATATTTATGTTTCCATTGCCTCTCCAAGGAAGTAATGGTTTTTAAAGGCGAAAGAAACAAGACGTCATTCAGCTACTTACAAGGAAAAGAACCAGTAATTATGATTTATAATTAACATGTAGATAATATTTTTCTGGCGATACAGTTTTAATTTAGTGAAAAAAAGAAGTTTCGGAAATTGTACTTTATAAGATTCTTTATAAGGTAAATGATTTTCAGCTAGCATTTACATTTTGCATATTACATTTTTAAATCATTACAAATATTTATTTTGCTGTAAAATCTGGCTCGTGGATGAAGAGATACTTTTAAATGTAAGGAAATAATGAAGGAAATTCTTCCTAACCTAAATAAAACAATTTAAAGTATATAAGCATACGAGCATTATATAAAGCAGATTCTAATTTAAGCTCAAGTAAGAGTTAATAATATGGTAAATTTTTTAGTATAGCGAAATCAGTGTTGTGAGGGTAGGTAATTATCTTAGGAATTCCTAAGATAATTACCTACCCATCACTCTATAGCTATATCCCGCCATAACAATTCAGTAGGTCTTGAGCTAATGTAATGGTTGAATCAGTTCAATCAAAATATCAATCGATTATTAATCTGACTTAATCAAAATATACTTAAGACCATTAAATTGGGCTTAAAAATAAATAATCCAGTATTTTGAATTATTAGCCTATGTCAACTGGTTTTGTTTATCAGCAAACACAGTACATTGTCTAATGTTATTCCTTATGGCAAATATTGAAAAAAACCGGCATCTCTGTTAATTACTAACAGATTTTAATAACATTTGGTTTCATTTATGGGGTGATTATAAAATGTTTTATTTTATTGTAGGGATTCTTGCTTTAAATGGCTCAGTTTGCTAATACCGTTTATTTAGTAGAAAATATTACGTGCTCTCTTAAACAAAGGGCGTTCTGGCCAATTTATTTGAATAAGTTAGCAAGACCAAGACGTGAAATCGTTCCAATATTTTAACTTTTTTTCTATTTAGGTCTTCAATTTGAGCTTTTGTCATGTGTGCCTTAAAGCATAAGTCATATACTTTACTTTTAGCGTAAATTAATTAATGTTTCAACTGTAACCAGTATGAAATAAGACACTTACGTAGCTAATACGGTCAAGTAAAGAAACAAAGCATAACAATATATTGAGCGAAACAATTCCGAATGTCAACTGGACAACCGTATCCAGCTTTCATTGGTTATCTCTATTGGTTAATTAATTATCCTGTGAACTAGAATAAGTTGGAATTCAAATAAAACACTTTACTTACAAAAGAAAAGTATGAATCTATTTAGTTTTTCGGTTATGAAAATAAAATCCTTTTCTCCCAAAAAATAAAGAGAAATCACGAGAATAAACATTCTTGAGTGTATAGTAAGCACAGAGTCTGCCGCTAAAAAGACAGTGATTTACACAAACGAAGTAAATGGTTTTTTATGACATTGGTTTTTCTTTCTCGAGGATATGAAATTATTACTATAGAAAATAATAAGGATCTAGTCATGTACGTAATAAAAAGAAAAAAACTTCTTTGTTTACGTGGAATGGACGGACTATGAATAAAATCAGAAACTAACTCCGTTATAATATGTACAATGACAATTTGATATCTGTTAGCAAATGGGGTGGGCATTGGTTGTAGGATCAGGTTGGCTTGTAATTTCCTGAGACAGCAAACTCTGACCTCGGATTTAGAACTGTTGTGAACAATCACTGAAATGCTTTTAAGGTAACCAAAAACATGATCACATAATGAATTGCCAATTTGATTCCTTTACAAAATACCAGAGACAAATGAAAGGATAGCCGTTTGATGATATTTGTTTAACTGTAGTGTAGTGATACCAATACACTGTGTGTCCCAAAAGTCCAGGAACGGTTTAATATCTTTTAAAGTAAGCCAGATATCAAAACAATATTTTGCATACCTTTTGGTACTAAAAAAAACTACTTCTTGAAGTATGTGTCATTTCTGCCCCTGCCCCCAAAATTGGATTTTGGGGGGTAGCCCCAAACTTTTAAATGTAAACCCCCATCGTGCGACTGCTTATTTTAAAGGACTTGTTAAAAGAAACTCAGTGCCGCAAACCGGAGGTCGATATCATGCTCCAGTCAAAAATAGCAGCCATTCAAAAATTAAAAAATGCTGTCTGTCAATTAAGATGAGTATTTTCTGTGTTCGGCAATTCACATTTAAATCGAATAAGAACCACCAGAACACAATTTCAACTAATTGAAAGATACAAAAATAATAATTTCTCTTTGTCATCATCAAGGCTCAACCCTCCAAAATGGATTTGGGGGCTGGGGGTTTGTCCAACCAATTCCAATATCAACTCACATCGTATGACCACTCATTTTAATTTGCTGAGTAAAAAAATAAGCCAAAGCTTGTTTTAATTAAATTTCAAAAAAGTTACCTTACTTGTAATAAATAAATGAATTTTGTTGGTGACAAAATTATTTAACTAACATACTAATAGAAATCCGCCTTAATGCGACCTTTGGCTCAGCGGCAAAGCCGATCTGCGGAGGGTCGTCTATGCGTTACCTTTTAGAAAAACCCCCATAGATGAAGTACCAAATATTTACCACAAAAATAACTGATTTCTTAAAAATTCATTAAAACAAGCTTTGGCTTATTTTTTTACTCATTCTGCATATTAAAACGCGTGGTCATACGGTATGAGCTGATATTGAAATTGGTTGGAAAAACCCCCACCCCCAAAACAATTTTGGAGGGTTGTGCCTCGATGATGACAACAGGAAATTATTATTTTTGTATCTTTTAAGTAGTTAATATGTGTTCTGGTGGTTCTTATTCGATTTAAATGTGAACTGCCGAACACAAAAAATACTCAATTTTAATTGACATACAGTATTTTTTAATTTTTGAATGGCTGCCATTTCGAGCTGGAGGATGATGTCGACCTCCGGTTTGCGGCATTGTCTTTTTTTTAACAAGCCCTTTTAAATAAGCAGTCACACGATGGGGATTTACATTTAAAATTTTGGGGATAGCCCCCAAAATCCAATTTCGGGGGCAGAAATGGCACATACACAAAAAGTAGTTTTTTTTAGTACTAAAAGGTATGCAAAATATTGTTTTGATATCTGGCTTACTTTAAAAGATATTAAACCGTTCCAAGACTTTAGGGAAACACGGTATATTGTGACTAACGGGTATGAAAGTGCAACGTATGTAATAATTCGTTCATTAAATTATAGAAAATATATGAATTGCTTTTACATCTAGCAATTGAGCAAGTAATCATTCCTCATCTATGTTTTGAATTATACATTATGGCTTAAATGTACGCCTTGGTAGAAAAATTATAGCTAGAAAATTGTGAGAAATGCCATAAGGTTTTGTTAAAAGCTCTAGGTTTGTTTGGTAAGAAATTACATACAAATAAGTACACATTTTACTTAACAAAATAGAAATGCTATGTTATCATAAACAATTCTAATGTAGTGTAAAATTGTGCTCATCCTTATAAAATTGTTGGTTCATTGATAAAAAATTGGGTCAAATTCCGTTATCTGCCCACAACTGTATATTTCCAAAATAACAAAGTAATACAACATTTGGCAGTAATTTAACTAATTAATAGGATGTGTAGAGGTAATTGGAGATATAAAAGGCAAATTATAGGGACAAATTTTAAATACACACGGCCTGATTTTATACCCGGGAGTTATCTTATGAGCCGTTACCTGTAGTAGCGGCAACACAAGAGGAGAGGTTAGGTTAGGTTGGGGTTAAGTTAGGATAGGTTAGTATCAAATCTAATCTAATATTTAATACTGTATTTTATAGAATAAATTAACCAACCTAACCTAACCCTAACCAAACCAGCGGCCGGCACGGCGATGCGTCGTCGGTGTACCGTTATCGGTACTTTGGTATTATACGGAGACCACCCCTATACTACGCGCTGCGGTGGCTATGTTAGGTTAGGTTATCATAAATATGTTAGTAGGACTTTCCTCGTTTCGTTACGAATCGAACGATACCAGATGAGTCATTCCTTTGCCCGCCAAATCCCCTCCAAGTAGGCCTAGGTCAGGTTTCTGACCGGAGTGTGTGCATCACTTGCCTACAGGATTTGGCGGGCGAAAGTATGACTCATCCGGTATCGTTTGGTTTTTAATGAAACGAGGAAAGTCCTACCAACATATTTATGATAATCTAACCTAACACAACCGCCACTGCGCGCTGTATAAGGGTGGCGATCAGGTGTTGCCGCTAGCGGCGGTGACGCTTTACCTGCCGAAATCGCTGCCTTCTTGGAGGCAGAACACAAAGACCGCTCATCGTAATCATGTCAAATTTGGACAGTAAGTCAATCAAAGTATGTCCTCTCCAATTATGTAGTTATTTTTTGCATACAGTTAAAACCCTCTCTAAAAATAGTCGCCTCCGTATAATACCAAAGTACCCCGTTATCTATGTCTGGCAGTGACTCAAAAGGTAAGAGCGACAACAATACCGACCGAATTACTTAAGAAGTTATTCCGATAAGTTTAGCAACCTATCCAGTAACCAAAAGACTTAGTCATAAAACGTATGCAGACAATAGGAAAAAGTTTTTCAGTTGTGGGCAGATAATGGAATTTGACCAAAAATTGATTCATCAAGTTGGTTCCTAGCGTTAAAGAACAACAAACTGAAAACATCCTTCAAATAAACTTATACAGGCTACTGCAGTTTTAAACCAGGATAAAGGTTCTCACAATTTTAATATAACCTACCTATTTGGACAATATCTCTTTGAAATACCGTTATATCTCTTGATATCTCTTATCAATATCTCCCGGTTATCAATATCTCTTGGAGATAACCGAGAGACATTTATTTTAAATTCGGATTTTTCCCGCTGTAACGTTGCTTGCTTGCTATTGGTCCGTTCATATTTGGAGTAGGGGTAAAAGACGCTCACCTGTTTAAAATATAATTTTTCTTTAGTTCTGAGCTGAGCTTCATGTCAATCTCCCGTGTCGCATCGCGCGATTAACTCGCGTGGACTTTCCACAGTTAAATAATTAACAACTCTTTTTCTACAACATAATAACTTAAATCAAGTATTTTCATAAATAAAATTAATTCTCATAGTGAAAGTGCTAATTGAACAAAGTGCGCGTGTAGTGTACCGAAACCATGTCTACGACTCCACATCCGCCACCGCCGCCGACTCTGCTCTCCGCACCTCCGCCCTCAGCCCTGGTCCATAGAAGGCGCCTTCTCCCCCCTTAACTGTGAGGCCCTTACACCCCCAACTGCTGCCAGCCTCGTCGCCCAGGTTCTCCAGGTGCTTCACCAACAATAAATTGACCAAAAATACTGTTCTTCAGTCAATTATTAGTAGGGGGAATTGGCCGGTTCTGCCACAGCAGCAAAATTCCGGAGGAGCAGAGGAGCAGTCACGTGACCCCCCCCCATGACCTGGCCCCCCCCCCCATGACCTCCCCCCCCATGACCTTGGACCCCCCCCCCACCATGACCTTGGACCCCCCCCCCCACGACCTTGGACCCCCCCCCCGACCTTGGACCCTCCCCCATGACCTTGGACCCCCCCCCATGACCTTGGAACCCCCCCCACGACCTTGGACCCCCCCCCATGACCTTGGACCCCCCCCCCCCCACCATGACCTTGAACACCCCCCCCCCACCATGACCTTGGACCCCCCCCCCCGGATTATCCGGACCTCGGATTATCCGGACCTCGGATTATCCGGACCCCAGATTATCCGGACCCCAGATTATCCGAACCCCGGGTTATCCGGATCCCAGATGATTTTGTTTTGGGACTTACCTCTCATTTTGCAGCATATTCAGTCATGTCTACATTGTTTAATCACTGTCACTATTATACACAACAGGTCTAGGTCTAGTGTAAGCTCGGATTTTTGGACGCACTAAAAAATATAACTGTCTAATCTCTCTTATTTTAAACTTATGAACCAAATCATTATAAACACTATCGGGGAGGTTAAGTGTTTTCAAATCGCGTTCTGTACTTACACGATCCACTATTATAAAAGCACAAAGTTTGTACAAAGACAAAGGTTGGTCCCGCCAATCCTTCATATCGAGTGAACAACTAGAAAGCTCTGCAGTTTGAGATGTACTGGTGATGCTTGTTATGTAACAGATTGTGTAATCTGTTTACTACAGTCGGAAAAAACCCTCAAGTGACTAATGGTTGGAAATGTACCTCTGAAAAACAAGTTGAGTAATCCACGTTTGGAAAACTCAAAGTGACTAATGGGTGGAAATGTACCTCTGAAAACAAGTTGAGTAATCCCTAGAGTAAACATACTGTTTCTTCAGTTGTCATTTAGAGCTTGTCCACATCCATAACAACCATGGACCGTTGGGAGTGTACTTTTACAAATGAAGAATTAGAAATAGCATCTTTTGCTGCTGAAGCAATGGAGGCTATGGAGGAGAACTGTTGGGAGTGCACCTTCAATAATGAAGAATTGGAAATGGTGTGTTTGGCGGTTGAAGCAATGGAAGAGGAGGATGGAGTGTTTAAACAGAATGATCTGGATTGTCGGTGCTATACTCCAGCCTTAATTGATGATTATGAGGAGTGTTGGCTACCAATTAAACATGAACAGCAATATCTCCATGCAGTAGAGAAATTTTTGATATCGTTAGAATAATATAACCTGACCCTCAATCCTTTCTTAAAAAGAAAAAAAATAAAAACATAATAAAAAAGTAAGTTAGAAGCAGAGGAGCAGTCACGTGACCCGGCACGTGTCCTTGGACCCCCCCCCCCCCCGTCTGAGAGGAGCGGTCTATTTAAGGACAGCTCCCTTACTGTTTACAGTCAGTTCAGTGTTAGACGCCTTGTGTGTAGTAAAGCTATTTACTTGCTTATTACAAGTGTATTTGTGTGATTGGTTTTTCCCTTTTGAACATGAATAACCAACATTTATGTGAGATTTGTGGACGCACATTCAGTAGGAACTTCAATTTACGACGACATTTGGAGGCTACACATAATGCCAATCGACAGATCTGTCGTGTGTGTGGTGCGTCGTTTACACGAAACGACAACCTACGTCGTCATCATCTATCAGCACATGCTCCTCAAACGGAACAAGGTTTGTAGAGACAGTTTATTCAAGTATACTGTATAACCTTTTTTAAAAGAGTTTAACTATCGTATACCATTTTAAAACGAGTCTTTCAAAAGTTTACTATTTTTAAAATGAATCCTTCTAAAATGAATTCAAAGTTTTACTTCTAATCAATTATCGTCTAATATTTTTAAAATGAATTTCTCTAAAGTTTATTTAATGTTTACCTACTATTCTGTTACGAACCTTTCTAAAGTTTATCCAATCATTTTTCTACGATGTACATTTTTAATTTTTAAAAACCAAGCACCAACCTTTCTTAAAAAGATTCTCTAGGTATAGAATGGTCAGCATAGTCAGGTGTTTTGTTCATGTAATGTATGTTGAATATCGTGTACTAATCAATGTCGTGTTCGTGTGTCGTAGGTGGAGCCCACCCGTGTCGATTGTGTCAGAACACTTTCGGGAGTCCGACCGACTTACGTCGACATATGGAGGCGATTCACGGAGCGAGTCCGGCTGCCTCCTCTTCATCTACCACCTCGTCAGGCTCGAGACGTCGAGTCGGTGACCGTCTCTGCGACCGGTGCGGACGTCGGTTTACTCGGAACGACGACTTGCGACATCATATGCGAACAATCCACGGGATTAGAGCCAGGTGCGGACAGTGCGGCGCCACCTTTCGTAACGAGAACAGCCTGCGTCGTCACGTCGACCGAGTGCACGGTGACGGAGGATTTAGATGCGATTTCTGCGATGCAGTGTTTCGCCGTCGCTTCAACCGCGATCAGCACCAGAGCTATCACTGCCCTGTCGTGAGGGAACTGATACACGAACGTGAAGACCCCCGACCAAGTAGCCCCCGTCCCGGACCCAGCGTGGACCTTCCCGGACCCAGCGTGGATCTTCCCGCACCCAGCAGCGATGACATCCCCGATTTCCAACTCGTGGAGCGAGCTTTCCGCGGACGACTCCTCACTTACCGTCTAGCCAACCCGATGGAGCCACTCGTGACAGTGGAAGAGGCGTTAGTGCTGTTGTTCGAACGGATCTTGAACTTGCTAGCCGATGTAATGACCCGTCACCCGAGCGTCAAGGTCAACATGTTTTTGGAGTGTGAGTTCGTCAACGTTCACGGCACCACTTGTCTACGCGCGTTCAAGACGAGGAATGTCGCTTTGACGAGGGCCTCGGACTTGGAGGACTTTCTTTCTGACTCGTTCAACAAGTTGGTCAACGAGAAGGAGCAGTGTGAGATGACCGGTAGTGGTTGGTCGTACCTGCGCATACGCGGGTTGGAGATACGTGTCAACGAGTACACACCGTTGCGCGAAGACGAAGGAAGGTCACACATCCCGTTGCCGAAGGTCATTGCCGATAGACATGCGGTCATCAATACGGACAACAACGATGATATGTGTTTTATGTACGCCATTCTAGCCAAGTTCGTTCCGCAAAGCCCGGAGAGAGCCGCCTCCTATACACTGGACATCATCGCCCGCTATGACTGGACCGGCCTACAGTTTCCGGTACCCTTGAAAAGTATCAAGACGTTCGAGCGGAAAAACAACATCAGCGTCAACGTGTACGGTATCGAGCGGTCGATGGACGGGAGATATCCGGACGGAACGCCCAAGTTCAAGTTCACCGTGTACCCGTTGAAGATCTGTCGGGAGGAACGGGACGACCATAGGGATTTGCTTTTTGTGACGTGGGAAGGAAACAGCCATTACGCCTACATCCGGAATTTGAGTCGACTGATCGGTCCTCAGCTCACCGACCGCGCCCATACACTCAACATTTGCAAGAGGTGTTTCGCCTATTTCGACGATCGTCCGAATAAGCTGGGATTGACGGGCGCCCGACGACTGGAGGAGCATCAGCGTTACTGCAAGGCTAAAGCTCCCATCCGTATGGACATGCCCAATGACGCCAAGATCAAGTTCAAGCATCCGGAGTACACGCGGCGAGAGAGGTTCTGCATCTACGCCGACTTCGAATGCTCTCTGCAGCCGGTGAACGGGGACGCTGCGGCGGCGGCGGCGGCAGAAGCTCCACGAGGCACTACAGCCGTGAAGGTACACGTCCCTTACGCTTTCGCCTACCAGATCGTCGACTCGTTGGAAGAAGCGGAGTTCGAACCCCGTGTTTACTTCGGAGCCGACGCGTCGAAGGTGTTTATGGAGACGTTGCGAGTGGACGTGACCATGTTGTGGGACATTTTGTTCAGCATGAGGTGTCTACAGCCTATGCTCACCCGGGAGGAGATGATCGGCTACGTCGCGGCGAACTACTGCTACCTCTGCGAAAAAGAGTTCACCGACGATGACCCAAAGGTGCGAGACCACAATCACGCTCCCCCTTACGAGTTTCGCGGAGCGGCGCACCGTTCGTGCAATCTACGCTACAGGGAGCAGCGTCTGATCAACTGCTACTTCCACAACCTGTCCAACTACGACGCCCACTTCGTAGTGCGTGAGTTGGCGGTGGACCCGGGCGATGTGGACGTGCTGGCGCACACGGAAGAGCGGTACATCGCTTTCACCAAACACTTCCGTTTCGGAGAAGGTCGGCAGGCGGCGAGCTTCGCAGTGAGGTTCCTGGACTCGTACAGATTCCTGTCATCTAGCCTGGCCAGCCTCGCAGCGGCTCTCCCCACCGATAGGATGATGGAGACCAGGAAGCGGTTCCCCGACGATCGACTGTTCGACCTCGTACGTAGGAAGGGCGTGTTCCCGTACGACTTCGTAACGTCCTACGATGTGCTGTACACCACTCGTCAGCTACCACCGAAAGAGTCCTTCTACAACAGTCTGACACTGGAACACATCACGGACGCTGAGTACGAGCACGCCTGCAACGTGTGGCGAGTCTTCGAGTGTCGCAACCTCAAGGACTACGCCGACAAGTACCTGCGTTGCGATATCGCTCTGCTGACTGACGTGTTCGAGCAGTTCAGGGACACTTCTTTGACCGAATACGGACTGGATCCCGCCCATTACTACACCCTACCATCGTACGCTTGGGACGTAATGCTCAAGACCTGCGATGTGGAGTTGGACATATTGCAGGACTTCGACATGTACCTCTTCGTCGAGCAAGGCATCCGAGGAGGTATCTCCCAAGCTATCACTCGTCACGCCAAGGCCAACCACGGAGGGTGCTATCCGGAAGACCAACGACCCGATCAGCCGACACGACACCTGTTGTACCTGGACGCCAACAACCTGTACGGATGGGCCATGTCCCAGCGTCTTCCGACCGGCGATTTCCAGTGGCTCGACGACGGGGAGATTGAGGAGTTTGTGCGGAACATCGAGACAATCGACGCCGAAGCCGAACGTGGCTACATCTTGGAAGTGGACCTCCGTTATCCCCATTACCTCCACGACGAACATAAGGACCTGCCCTACTGCACGTGATCGTACGTGCACGTAAACTGGAAACCTTTCCTACAGGTTGGAGAGAGGTTTTAAACGTATTACACGAGATAAACGTACCTAACGAATACGTGAGCAACTTATCTGCACGACAGTATTTAGGACGTGAAGGGGATATGGATGAAGCAACACACGTACCTAACGAATACGTGAGCAACTCATCTGCACGACAGTATTCAGGACGTGAAGGGGATATGCATGAAGCAACACCACCACCACCGCTGCGACGTTCATTATTACTATTTCCACCAACACCCAGTCCTTCACCGCCGATAAGCCAAAGATTGAGATCGAGGACTACAGCGGCTCGAATAAGATCGCAAAACCAAGCGACAAGAGGACGTTATATAAATCCGACCTCACTTGAAAGGTGGGAACATTATTCACCGTAAAAACACGATCGGTGAAAACGATGGAAGAGAAAGTATATTACAATCCGGTTAACCCGGGTTCATTCGGTGGTATCAGTCCACTCGTTAGAGCGTTACGTCATCGCAAGAGAGGAAAAACCAAACGTCAGGTTGTTGAATGGTTACGTACACAGGACACGTACACGTTACACAAACCTGTACGTAAACGATTTAAACGTAACAGCTATATGGTGCTCGGACCGAACGAACTATGGCAAGCCGACCTGAACGATATGCGTGGACTTAGTGCGTACAATGATGGATACAATTACCTGTTAACAGTGATTGATGTGTTTAGCAAACGACTGTATGTGGAACCGTTGAAACGCAAGAGCGGTGTAGAAGTGGCTGCCGCGTTCGAACGGATTTTCAACAGTCCACACACCGTACCACCACGGTGTTTACAGACGGACAAAGGAACAGAGTTTATAGGCGAGAAGGTGAACCGCGTGTTCAGAGATTATAATGTAAAATATGTGACTACGCAAAACCCCGATGTCAAGGCGGCCGTAGTGGAACGAGTGAACCGTACATTGAAAACACGTATGTGGCGTTATTTGACGTATAAAAACACGTACAGATATATCGACGTACTGGACAAGTTAGTCGACGCCTATAATAACAGCGTGCATAAAAGTCTGGGCGGTAGACTACGTCCCGTCGACGTGGCGGAAGGAGACAAAAGAACGGTGTTTCGAGTGTGGCGTCACATGTACAAACCGAATACGATACCGAAACGAAGAAAACCCAGATTCAAGTCGGGTGACACGGTACGTATCGCTAAGGAAAAAGGTACGTTCGCCAAAGGTTACGAGACGAATTGGAGTAAGGAATTATTCACGGTCGATCGACAGTACGGTGCATTTCCACTACCGCTGTATATATTGAAGGATCTGAACGGTAAACCCATAGTCGGCCGCTTTTACGAACACGAGCTACAGAAGGTAACAGTCGGTCCGAATCGATTGTATCAAATCGATAAAATACTCGACACCAAGGGGAGAGGTCGCAGTAAGCGTTACCTCGTCAAGTGGGTAGGTTACGGAGACGAGTTCAATTCGTGGATACCCGCATCCGAAGTGAAACGAATAAACTAACAACATGTCGATAGCAAGACATAATCAGTTTTATCTGACATTGCCGAGCAACAGTTCGATGGGTTACTATCCAAACAATACAGTGACTAATTACATAACACATTTTCCATCTGCGATAAGTTTACCTGGTGGTGTGGACGGAGCAGAGTGGGAAATAGCGCTAGTGGAAGCGCACTATCCATGCTCGTTTTTAGCGATCGGTAACGATGCTTTCATATATATTTACACAAAGAAATCGGATGGAATCGAAGATACCCAAGTCACCGATACGACATTAACCGTAACTAAAGTGGAGCCTAGCAACTATAAAGATATTAATGAACTGTTAGATACAATCAATCATAACACAAAAGTGAAACTTCACAGTCTCAAGTTCGAATACGATAAAGACACAAGGAAGGTAGAATTGATCGCGATGAGCGATAAACTTACACAGCTGGAACTCAGTCCTACGTTAGCGTTAGTGTTGGGTTATGACGTGCATAATGTGGATTTGAAAAAATGTAGAAGAGCTACGAGACCGCCAAACTTGTTAGCAGGAATTCCGGCAGACATATACGTGTATTGCGACTTAGTCGAACCGCAGTTAGTGGGCGACACGGTAGCACCGTTGTTGAAAATAGTCAACATCGACACGAACGACTATAAATACGGGTCGCATAAGGTCGTGCATTTCACTTCACCGCACTACGTGTCGGTAATAAAAACGTCATTCGAGAGTGTGGAAATCGATTTAAGGGACGAAAAAGGCCAACATTTGCCATTCGAGTTCGGTACGACGTACATGAAACTTCATCTTCGCAGAGCGCCCACAAAAGCATAATGAATATGAACGATCCCTATCTGAAATACTACCGCAATCAACAAGTGGGCGGTGGTATTACATCGGTGTACAGAGGTGCGGCATATCAACGCGGTCACGGTATCGGTAGTTTTCTCGGCGGACTCGTACGCACGGTGATACCGCTAATCAGGTCCGGTGCGAGCGCTGTGGGCAAGGAGGCGTTACGTTCAGGCGTCGGTTTTCTCAGCGACATAGCCGGCGGCACCGCGGATCCGCGGACCACGGCCGGCGAACGCCTAAAACAATTCACCGGCGCGCTGAAACGACGCGCCGACGAAAAAATCGAACGCGTACTTCACGGCGGCGGCGGCTATAAGAAGCGACGGATCACGCGTGTTACACCGCAGTCTTTGACGAAACTCCTTCGAGCACGGACGTCCACCCCGGCGAAAAAGCGTAAATCGACGCTAAAACGAAAGACGAAACGATCGTCGACGAAGCGTCGAGTACATAAGAAAAAGAAGGTGACCGGAAGACGACAACGACAAATCGATATTTTCTCATAAGCAGCGAAAATGTCGTTCATACACCAGAAATCATGCGAATGTACAAAGACGGAATTGGATTTATTTTCATTACCGCCGACACAGACCAGTATCGACAGTGGTAAATGGGTACAGTATAAACCGATTTCGTCATTAACGGACGATTCGCCTATCGAATTCGTCATACCCGGCCACGGTGACGAATATACGGATTTAGCACACACCTTACTACACGTACAAGCCACTATAGTCAAAGAAGACGGGACAAAATTCGCAGCCGGCGATGCCATCAAAGAATTCGGTCCGGTCAACAATTGGCTACATTCATTATTCAGTCAAGTGGATTTACACTTGAATAATAAACTGGTGTCACCGCAAAACAACACTTACGCCTACCGTGCGTATTTGGAAAACCTGTTGAACTACGGCACGGACGCGAAAGAATCACACTTATGCAGTGTATTATTCTACAAAGATAACTATAAACAAATGGAAAACTGTGAAGAAGAAAACGAAGGACTCAATCATCGACGGTACCTGATTCAACTGAGTCATTATGCGGACATGATCGGACATCTACATATCGATTTGTGCAATCAAGAAAAGTTCTTGTTGAACGGTGTGGAGATGCGTTTACGTCTGATCAGATCGAGAAACGCATTCGCTATTATGTCGAAAACCGCAACCACTTATAAAGTACACATCAAAGAGGCGAATCTGTTTGTACGTCGATGTAAAATCAATCCGAGCGTATTGTTGGCTCATAGTAAAACGCTCGAGACCGGCACCGCTAAGTATCCGATCACACGTGTCGAGGTGAAATCCATCACACTGCCCAGTGGTATACAGAGCAAAACGTTGGACAGCGTATACTTGGGTCAGCTTCCGAAACGTATTATTGTCGGCATGGTCACTAATCAAGCGTTCAACGGCGACTACAAGAAGAATCCGTTCAATTTCCAACATTTCAAGATGAACTATTTAGCATTGTATTTGGACGGTGAACAAGTGCCGATGAAAGCGTTACAGCCCGTGTTCAACGACAACACGGATGACGCATATGTACTCGCTTATCACACATTGTTCAGCGGTACCGGAATACATTTCGACAATATCGGTAACGATATCACAAGATACGATTTCGAAAAAGGATATTGTCTGATGGCGTTCGATTTGACACCGGACTTGAGCGCTAACGAGTCCAGTCATTGGAATTTGGTACGTAACGGTAATCTACGTATCGAGGTCGGGTTCAAAGAGGCTCTGGCCGAGTCCGTCAATATGATTGTCTATGCGGAACTAGACAACGTCATCGAGATCGATCGACAACGTAACGTGTCGGTAGATTTCGGCAGTTAAAACGCTAATGTGACGACAGTACTTTGGCGCCTAATGGGGTTTTCCATCAAGACGGATGAGTCATCCGCCCGCCGCCTCGCCCAGTTTGTTCGTGACAGCCGTACGAGATGGACGTGCCACCGCCGATCTCCACCGCCACCGCCGCCGCCGCTACAGGTTTGGTACACTGTCATCACGGAGGTGTCGTATTAGACATGCAGTGTTTTAAGGACAGCGACAACGATTTCCTGCTGAAAGAGGTTTGCGTGTTGGACGTGACTACGGGTACGTTGATCATGCATCACATCGCTCGTCCGCCCTTCGATCGCAGCTACCTGTCGGCCGAGAAACAGCGCGAATGTAACTGGTTAAGAAATCACTGTCACGGGTTGGAATGGGACCAGGGCGATATCGCCTACATCGCTCTGCTGGACAAGCTGCGATCCTGCCTGCTGCATCGACCCGTCGTCTACGTGAAAGGTTCTCAAAAGCGGGATTTCGTCAGACGACATCTCATCACCGAACCGACCACTACCGTCGTTCAGGACTTGGGCGACCTTGGATGCGGATCGTTGAACGGACCGCTAACCTATCAGACTATACGCTGTCGTCACCATAAGAGCGCGCTCAACCGTTGTGCTCTATCCAACAGTATAGTACTGCGTAACTGGCTGATGTCGACCGCCGAGAACTCGCAAACCCCGGCCTTAGAGTGTTGCTGTTGCTACCGGCCGCGATGAACTCCATCCAGATCGGCAATTACTTAGTAAAGATACCCGGTCTGAGTTATGTAGCGGTCCGAGCGTCCGACCGTCTGCCTTACACACCTATCCAACCTCGGACCGCCATAGTTGTCAACACCGTGCCGCATGTTCACGAAGGTGAACATTGGGTGGCCTTCTACCATGGTGGTAACAGAATTGAATACTTTGACAGTTTCGGTCGACCACCCTACCCGGCAGAATATCAAATATTCCTGAGAAATAATCCAAGATGTCCTTTGATCTACAACCGTTATCGGCTACAAAGCCATGACACCTCGGTTTGCGGCCTCTACTGTCTCACCTACATCTTTTGTCGAGCAGCACTGGACATGACGCTCAACGACTACGTACAGCTCTTCGACCCTGCTTCTCCCCACGCCAACGACACTTTGGTCAAGAAGCTTTTCCACACCATCTTCTGATTGTCTCAAATATCACTAGTATCTTTCTTTTTGTTAGATTAAGTAATGAATGTATTTAATTGTTATTTTCAATATACGTATAAAAATAAGATTCTGTCTTTTATTTACCTCAACTTCTTTTTTGGTCTTTAGACGACATTTACTTTTTATGTCTAAAGGAAATGAGGAGATTAAGCAAAACCGATTGATATAACATAGTTTATTATTTACAAACATCTATATTTACAAATTCAATCAATATATACATTCTATAC
Source organism: Flexamia atlantica (assembly GCA_035578135.1). Classification (NCBI taxonomy): domain Eukaryota; kingdom Metazoa; phylum Arthropoda; class Insecta; order Hemiptera; family Cicadellidae; genus Flexamia; species Flexamia atlantica. Next base: position 53,531 of record JAQJVK010000312.1, read on the forward strand.
ATTGATTCTAAACAAGTCCTCATCGTCATCATCTGAGGAATGGGTGGCGGCGTCGTCATCGTTGTCGTCATGCGCCTCTCCTCCTCCTCCTCCGGGAAGTGGTGGGATATCCTTATGTCCCCAAGGCAATGTGTGGATACCATCGGCGAGGATGTATCGCTTGTCGTCCGCGGGACACAAGGACAGCTTCTCCACTTGTACGGTGAAGACGCGGTGCAGATGAGACTGGAATCGGGTGTTAACAGTCTGTTTCAACACCCCGTTGAATAAGCAATTCCTGTAGTCGTCCGGGGTGAGGACGTTCTTGACGACCCCCTTAGCGACTCCCTTGGCGCGCTTGACGGTCTTTACCCGACTCGCAGGGACCGGTCCGGCAGCTACAGTGTCGTCGTCGTCATCGGCGATGTCCATGAAGTACAGCTTGGATCTAAGACCGAGGTACTCCAGTAACGATCGACCGTTGGCTTCGTCCTTGAATTTACCGATTCTCTTGGCATTCTTGTCACTATAGCAACGGTGGTTCTTCGGGTAGGCGCTAGTGTCGAAGTCATCGAGGTTCTCCTTCATGTCTTCGTACACGTCTTCCGTCAAGATGTCCAAGACGAAGCTGTCGGTGTCCATGTAGTCGACTTCGATGCGGCCGGGATAACGTTCCTTCAGCTTCCGCAAAAAGTCGTACATGAGCCACTTACTCAGCTCCAGGACGCACATCCCCACATATATCGGCTTTTCCAAGACGATGTTCACCTTGGCGAGATGGACGAGGGCGACGTCGTCCGTATAGTAGGTGCGGTCCAGGAAGTTGGCCTTGGAAACGTACTTCCTGAACTTTTCCGGTGTACACACGAGCTTCACGTTGAGACGTTTACGGACGTTCTCGATCGTCTTGCCAAAGACCGCGTTGTTCATCAGTTTGAAATAGTCCTGTTCGAACTTGGTCTTGGCCTTCTTGCGCAGCTCGGTGTTCATCAAGATGTACGGTTCGAGCCACCGAGACTGTCGAAACGAGATCGCCCGATGCACGCGCACAAGCTGCAATCCGTTTTTCATCGCCTGTTGTAATATCCTGTAATGACAGATGTAGTGATATTTGTCATCCAGGGTGGTGATCAATTTGGGGAACTTTCCCGTCGGCGGACGCTTCGTCTCACAGCAGTAGGGCAGGTCCTTATGTTCGTCGTGGAGGTAATGGGGATAACGGAGGTCCACTTCCAAGATGTAGCCACGTTCGGCTTCGGCGTCGATTGTCTCGATGTTCCGCACAAACTCCTCAATCTCCCCGTCGTCGAGCCACTGGAAATCGCCGGTCGGAAGACGCTGGGACATGGCCCATCCGTACAGGTTGTTGGCGTCCAGGTACAACAGGTGTCGTGTCGGCTGATCGGGTCGTTGGTCTTCCGGATAGCACCCTCCGTGGTTGGCCTTGGCGTGACGAGTGATAGCTTGGGAGATACCTCCTCGGATGCCTTGCTCGACGAAGAGGTACATGTCGAAGTCCTGCAATATGTCCAACTCCACATCGCAGGTCTTGAGCATTACGTCCCAAGCGTACGATGGTAGGGTGTAGTAATGGGCGGGATCCAGTCCGTATTCGGTCAAAGAAGTGTCCCTGAACTGCTCGAACACGTCAGTCAGCAGAGCGATATCGCAACGCAGGTACTTGTCGGCGTAGTCCTTGAGGTTGCGACACTCGAAGACTCGCCACACGTTGCAGGCGTGCTCGTACTCAGCGTCCGTGATGTGTTCCAGTGTCAGACTGTTGTAGAAGGACTCTTTCGGTGGTAGCTGACGAGTGGTGTACAGCACATCGTAGGACGTTACGAAGTCGTACGGGAACACGCCCTTCCTACGTACGAGGTCGAACAGTCGATCGTCGGGGAACCGCTTCCTGGTCTCCATCATCCTATCGGTGGGGAGAGCCGCTGCGAGGCTGGCCAGGCTAGATGACAGGAATCTGTACGAGTCCAGGAACCTCACTGCGAAGCTCGCCGCCTGCCGACCTTCTCCGAAACGGAAGTGTTTGGTGAAAGCGATGTACCGCTCTTCCGTGTGCGCCAGCACGTCCACATCGCCCGGGTCCACCGCCAACTCACGCACTACGAAGTGGGCGTCGTAGTTGGACAGGTTGTGGAAGTAGCAGTTGATCAGACGCTGCTCCCTGTAGCGTAGATTGCACGAACGGTGCGCCGCTCCGCGAAACTCGTAAGGGGGAGCGTGATTGTGGTCTCGCACCTTTGGGTCATCGTCGGTGAACTCTTTTTCGCAGAGGTAGCAGTAGTTCGCCGCGACGTAGCCGATCATCTCCTCCCGGGTGAGCATAGGCTGTAGACACCTCATGCTGAACAAAATGTCCCACAACATGGCCACGTCCACTCGCAACGTCTCCATAAACACCTTCGACGCGTCGGCTCCGAAGTAAACACGGGGTTCGAACTCCGCTTCTTCCAACGAGTCGACGATCTGGTAGGCGAAAGCGTAAGGGACGTGTACCTTCACGGCTGTAGTGCCTCGTGGAGCTTCTGCCGCCGCCGCCGCCGCAGCGTCCCCGTTCACCGGCTGCAGAGAGCATTCGAAGTCGGCGTAGATGCAGAACCTCTCTCGCCGCGTGTACTCCGGATGCTTGAACTTGATCTTGGCGTCCTTGGGCATGTCCATACGGATGGGAGCTTTAGCCTTGCAGTAACGCTGATGCTCCTCCAGTCGTCGGGCGCCCGTCAATCCCAGCTTATTCGGACGATCGTCGAAATAGGCGAAACACCTCTTGCAAATGTTGAGTGTATGGGCGCGGTCGGTGAGCTGAGGACCGATCAGTCGACTCAAATTCCGGATGTAGGCGTAATGGCTGTTTCCTTCCCACGTCACAAAAAGCAAATCCCTATGGTCGTCCCGTTCCTCCCGACAGATCTTCAACGGGTACACGGTGAACTTGAACTTGGGCGTTCCGTCCGGATATCTCCCGTCCATCGACCGCTCGATACCGTACACGTTGACGCTGATGTTGTTTTTCCGCTCGAACGTCTTGATACTTTTCAAGGGTACCGGAAACTGTAGGCCGGTCCAGTCATAGCGAGCGATGATGTCCAGTGTATAGGAGGCGGCTCTCTCCGGGCTTTGCGGAACGAACTTGGCTAGAATGGCGTACATAAAACACATATCATCGTTGTTGTCCGTATTGATGACCGCATGTCTATCGGCAATGACCTTCGGCAACGGGATGTGTGACCTTCCTTCGTCTTCGCGCAACGGTGTGTACTCGTTGACACGTATCTCCAACCCGCGTATGCGCAGGTACGACCAACCACTACCGGTCATCTCACACTGCTCCTTCTCGTTGACCAACTTGTTGAACGAGTCAGAAAGAAAGTCCTCCAAGTCCGAGGCCCTCGTCAAAGCGACATTCCTCGTCTTGAACGCGCGTAGACAAGTGGTGCCGTGAACGTTGACGAACTCACACTCCAAAAACATGTTGACCTTGACGCTCGGGTGACGGGTCATTACATCGGCTAGCAAGTTCAAGATCCGTTCGAACAACAGCACTAACGCCTCTTCCACTGTCACGAGTGGCTCCATCGGGTTGGCTAGACGGTAAGTGAGGAGTCGTCCGCGGAAAGCTCGCTCCACGAGTTGGAAATCGGGGATGTCATCGCTGCTGGGTGCGGGAAGATCCACGCTGGGTCCGGGAAGGTCCACGCTGGGTCCGGGACGGGGGCTACTTGGTCGGGGGTCTTCACGTTCGTGTATCAGTTCCCTCACGACGGGGCAGTGATAGCTCTGGTGCTGATCACGGTTGAAGCGACGGCGAAACACTGCATCGCAGAAATCGCATCTAAATCCTCCGTCACCGTGCACTCGGTCGACGTGACGACGCAGGCTGTTCTCGTTACGAAAGGTGGCGCCGCACTGTCCGCACCTGGCTCTAATCCCGTGGATTGTTCGCATATGATGTCGCAAGTCGTCGTTCCGAGTAAACCGACGTCCGCACCGGTCGCAGAGACGGTCACCGACTCGACGTCTCGAGCCTGACGAGGTGGTAGATGAAGAGGAGGCAGCCGGACTCGCTCCGTGAATCGCCTCCATATGTCGACGTAAGTCGGTCGGACTCCCGAAAGTGTTCTGACACAATCGACACGGGTGGGCTCCACCTACGACACACGAACACGACATTGATTAGTACACGATATTCAACATACATTACATGAACAAAACACCTGACTATGCTGACCATTCTATACCTAGAGAATCTTTTTAAGAAAGGTTGGTGCTTGGTTTTTAAAAATTAAAAATGTACATCGTAGAAAAATGATTGGATAAACTTTAGAAAGGTTCGTAACAGAATAGTAGGTAAACATTAAATAAACTTTAGAGAAATTCATTTTAAAAATATTAGACGATAATTGATTAGAAGTAAAACTTTGAATTCATTTTAGAAGGATTCATTTTAAAAATAGTAAACTTTTGAAAGACTCGTTTTAAAATGGTATACGATAGTTAAACTCTTTTTTAAAAAAGGTTATACAGTATACTTGAATAAACTGTCTCTACAAACCTTGTTCCGTTTGAGGAGCATGTGCTGATAGATGATGACGACGTAGGTTGTCGTTTCGTGTAAACGACGCACCACACACACGACAGATCTGTCGATTGGCATTATGTGTAGCCTCCAAATGTCGTCGTAAATTGAAGTTCCTACTGAATGTGCGTCCACAAATCTCACATAAATGTTGGTTATTCATGTTCAAAAGGGAAAAACCAATCACACAAATACACTTGTAATAAGCAAGTAAATAGCTTTGCTACACACAAGGCGTCTAACACTGAACTGACTGTAAACAGTAAGGGAGCTGTCCTTAAATAGACCGCTCCTCTCAGACGGGGGGGGGGTCCAAGGACACGTGCCGGGTCACGTGACTGCTCCTCTGCTTCTAACTTACTTTTTTATTATGTTTTTATTTTTTTTTATTTTTAAGAAAGGATTGAGGGTCAGGTTATATTATTCTAACGATATCAAAAATTTCTCTACTGCATGGAGATATTGCTGTTCATGTTTAATTGGTAGCCAACACTCCTCATAATCATCAATTAAGGCTGGAGTATAGCACCGACAATCCAGATCATTCTGTTTAAACACTCCATCCTCCTCTTCCATTGCTTCAACCGCCAAACACACCATTTCCAATTCTTCATTATTGAAGGTGCACTCCCAACAGTTCTCCTCCATAGCCTCCATTGCTTCAGCAGCAAAAGATGCTATTTCTAATTCTTCATTTGTAAAAGTACACTCCCAACGGTCCATGGTTGTTATGGATGTGGACAAGCTCTAAATGACAACTGAAGAAACAGTATGTTTACTCTAGGGATTACTCAACTTGTTTTCAGAGGTACATTTCCACCCATTAGTCACTTTGAGTTTTCCAAACGTGGATTACTCAACTTGTTTTTCAGAGGTACATTTCCAACCATTAGTCACTTGAGGGTTTTTTCCAACTGTAGTAAACAGATTACACAATCTGTTACATAACAAGCATCACCAGTACATCTCAAACTGCAGAGCTTTCTAGTTGTTCACTCGATATGAAGGATTGGCGGGACCAACCTTTGTCTTTGTACAAACTTTGTGCTTTTATAATAGTGGATCGTGTAAGTACAGAACGCGATTTGAAAACACTTAACCTCCCCGATAGTGTTTATAATGATTTGGTTCATAAGTTTAAAATAAGAGAGATTAGACAGTTATATTTTTTAGTGCGTCCAAAAATCCGAGCTTACACTAGACCTAGACCTGTTGTGTATAATAGTGACAGTGATTAAACAATGTAGACATGACTGAATATGCTGCAAAATGAGAGGTAAGTCCCAAAACAAAATCATCTGGGATCCGGATAACCCGGGGTTCGGATAATCTGGGGTCCGGATAATCTGGGGTCCGGATAATCCGAGGTCCGGATAATCCGAGGTCCGGATAATCCGAGGTCCGGATAATCCGAGGTCCGGATAATCCGGGGGGGGGTCCAAGGTCATGGTGGGGGGGGGGGTCCAAGGTCATGGTGGGGGGGGGGGGTCCAAGGTCGTGGGGGGGGGGCCAAGGTCATGGTGGTGGGGGGGGGGTCCAAGGTCGTGGGGGGGGGGGTTCCAAGGTCATGGGGGGGGGGGGTCCAAGGTCATGGGGGAGGGTCCAAGGTCAGGGGGGGGGTCCAAGGTCGTGGGGGGGGGTCCAAGGTCATGGTGGGGGGGGGTCCAAGGTCATGGGGGGGGGGGTCACGTGCCGGGTCACGTGACTGCTCCTCTGCTCCTCCGGAATTTTGCTGCTGTGGCAGAACCGGCCAATTCCCCCTACTATTATTTTTTATCTTTATAATTTTCGTTAACAAAAGTGCGTTCAGGCCCATAAACTTAAAGTCCAAATCATCCAAAGTGCACCGTCCGGTTAATTTAAATGCTGATTATGTTTAGCGCTACTCAGTAACAATTTCCGCAGGTCGCGTACTCGAGTAAGTCATAAGGTGTGACAATTCCCATTTGCGAGAAACGCGTCCCGTACTAAACACTATTATTTATTACTTTTAAAAAGTGAGCCTGTAAAAGTAATTACTTTCTACGTCCTGTTGGTTTTTATTCATTTGATTTTATCGGGTAGTCACATTGACATGGCTTGACTGTTGTTAAATCTTCCCTACAGTTTACATGTTATTTAAATAAATGCAGTGTCCATTCTTTTTCATAATATTTGCACCTCTTTTTATACGTGCTTCAATTGTATACCCATTCTAAAGGCCTCACGTAATCAGCATTAAACCAAACACGTTCCACCTCCACTGTCACCGTCCGCGTTCAGATTTCACGTCACGTTTCCACTTTTTCACAGCTTTTGTAGTTTCAGCTGCCTCTTCACCTGTGAGCTCAGAATATTTTCGAAATATTTCTGTACAAATACTTATAAAAGATAAGTAAAATTGAATTAATAAGTTTTAAACTAGGAATACGCTCCGATGTCACGTAAGGGGATGAAGCGAAGATGAGTTTACTGAATTTTGTATAAATACATTTTTTATTTAGATTAAGCCCAGGAAATATTGTCAAAAAAGTCAGCGTTCAAACAATCTAAAGAATATGAAAATTTTTTTTTAACCACTTAGTTATCTTGAATCATTTTAGAACGATTTGTGATCGCTTCTGACTGGGACATGCTGACTGAAGGGAGACAAAGCTATATTCAAGGGCGACATTAGCGGTTATGCACTGAGGATTCATAAGTACCTAATATTACAATTTTTTTTAATTTTTTACTACAAAAGTATGTAAATTATGAAGCAATTAATAGAAAAATTGACTTTTTAAACTTTAGTTAGAAATATGAAATTTCAACTCCCATTACTCCTTTCAAAACAGCTTTATTTTAACAATATGAAATGTAAAATAACCCGTTGCAGCAGAACTGCATCCTCAGCGAATTTCAAATGCAAAAAAAATTTCAATCCAACAAAGCAAGGGAATGAGTATGCAGGTTTGCTGCAAAAGGTACGGTATGTCAAAACTGGGAGGTTTCAATATTATATTTAGTAGATCTGTACTAAAATAAACCATATAACAAGTTTATCAAAATTTATTGAGGAATAAGGAAGATATAGATTTATTTTTAATCTCTCATAAGAATCGCATGGGGAATGAGTATGCCGGTTTGCTGGCGCAAAAATGGAAATAACGGGGATTTTAGACTATGATACATTACATCTCATCAAGATTAAGCCAAAAACTAAGTTTTATTTATATATGGTAAGAAATAAGCGAGATATAAAATTTATTTCTTATAAGGTTAACATTAGGACAATGTACTGTGTTTACCACACTCTGTATCTCGGGGTTATGATTCAAATTACCAAATTATTTGTTTTTTGACGCCAAATCCAACAGTGTAAACCAAAATTAGATTAAATTAATTTCCTTCATAAAAAATTAAAAAAACATCTTTGGGGGGGTGTTTCCCCTTGACCACCCCCCCCCCTTGTCCAATCGGGCTGGTTTTGGAACTCATCTAAATAATGACTACTTTACATGCCTATGCCAAATTTTATTCCTATAGGACCATTTTTGCAAGCGCTATCATGCTGACAGACACACAGACCTACAATAAATGATAAAATTATAAAATTTGCCAATTTATAAAATACAAATACAGAAAATATAAACAAATAAGAAATGTTATTACTAATTTACATTTAAGGGAAAACCCAACAACATTATTCTCACTTCATAGCATTAAAAAATGTATCTGTAAACTATCTCTTAATATACTGTACTTAAAATTTTAATTTGTATACTGAGTGTTCCCTTATAACTAAAAGCTCAGTTTCTGAAGAAAAAAAACTAATTGCAATTTGTATTTTTTGGTGCTTCACCCGGCAAGCCATCCATTAAGTCCACCCATGTCTCTATAAATGTGAATTACAATTTTACATGAATAATTTATTGTTAATAATTTTTCTTGGGCTACAAAGTTTCTAAATCTCAAATTAGCTCAGTAACCTTAACTTCAATTTAACCTGTTTTTGAACTACCGATGCAGTATATAATTAACAAACCATGATGGTTTAAAAGTTTTATTGTTTTTGGGTTTTCCCATAGAAAAATAAAAATAAACAAATTTTGTTTAGCACCATTGAATTCAGCTTGAAAAAACAAACAACTGAGTATTTTGAATTATTGCTCTATGTCCATTGGTTACCGAGATATTGAAAGTGGTAAACACAGAATGTTGTCCCTATGTTAACCTTATGGGAAATAAGTAAAAATTGTTATCTCGCTTATTTCACAACATATCGTAATAGAACTTGGTTTGTGGCTTCATCTAGATGAGATGAAATGTATGTTAGTTTAAAATCCCCAAAATTTCCATTTTTGTGGCAGCAAACCTGCATACTCATTCCCCATGTTATCTTTGTGCAAAATAAAAAAGTGCTATATATTCATAATTTCTTAACATATCTGGATAAAACTTGGTACATGGCTTCTTATAGTCAATATCTACTAAATATTGAATCAAAACTGCCCAGTTTTAACATACCTGTTGCAGCAAACCTGCATTCTGTTTTCCCATGTTATTCTTATGGAAGATTACAAAAAAAGTCATATCTCGCTATGTTAGATGGAAATTTTTTTTTAAATTTTAAATTCACTAAGTATATATATATTTGTTTTTTATATCTTAATGTACTGTACTGTACTTTACAATTAATTAATTAGTATAGTGAGCTTACCCTTATGAACAAAAAATTAAGTTTTCTAAAAAAGAAAAAACAATTAATAAAATATATTCCCAAAAAACATGGGCGGGCTTTGCCCCCCCACACCCCCAATTGACTCTACCCATGAATTTATATTAAGAATGTAAAAAAAACACATTCAGAAGAAAAAAACTATAAAGTTAATCTCTCTTTATCACATTAAAAATGTGTTTAAGTATAGATCTCATTAAAATAAACACTGTACATTTCATCAGTAAAATGAGCGTTCCCTTATGACTACATGCTCAGTTTCAAAAAAAACTATTTTTTATTGGGTTAAAAAAATATTGTCCCAAAAGCCATGGGGGGGATTCGCAACCCCATACCCCCCTTGAACGGCCCATGAATTTATGTTTTTGAAAAAAAAACAATAACGTTAATCTCTCCTGATCACATAAAAATGTGATTCAGTATTTTACATCTTCATATACTGTACTGTACTTTACATTTAATTAGTATAATGAGCCTCCCCTTATGACTAAAAGCTCATTTTCCGAAAAAAAATAATAGAGATTAAAAAAATGTTTTCACAGCAGACATATGGTGTGGACATAGGGTGTGGAGGGGCTTTTGTCCCTCCACCCTACCCTATCTCTGCCCATAAATTTAGCTTAATCTCTCTTCATCACATTAAAAAAGTGTTTTAGTATTTTACATCTTAATATACTATACTTTACTTTATATTTCATCAGTAAAATGAGCATTCTTTTATGACTAAAGCTCAGTTTCCAAAAAAACTAATAAGGATTAAAAAAATATTATCCCCAAAGGCATGGGGGGGCTTTGCCCCCCCACACCCCCCTTAACTATGCCCATGGTATTACGTTTAAAAAAACAATAATGTAAATCTCTCTTCATCGCATTAAAATGTGATTCAGTATTTTAAAACTTTATATACCATACTGTACTTTACAAATAATTAGTATAATGAGCAATCCCTTATGATTAAAGTTTAGTTTCCAAAAAAACTAATAGGGTTACAACATTTTTTCCCAAAAGACATGGGGGGGCTCCGCCCCCCCACACCCCCCTTAATTCTGCTTATGAATTTACATTAATGAAAGAAAAAACAATAACGTTAATCTCTCTTCATCACTTAAAAAATGTGTTTTTGTTTTTACATCATAATATACTTAACTGAACTTAGCATTTAATTAGTATACTAAGGGTTCCCTTATTGCTAAAAGGTCAGTTTAGAAAAAACCTATAGCGATTAAAAAATTATTTTCCCCACAACATAGGGGGGCTTTGACCCCCCACACTCCCATTATCTCTGCCCATGAATTTATATTTTTGAGAAAAAAAACAATAAGTAATCTCTCTTTATCACATTAAAAAAGTGTTTTAGTATTTACATCTTAATATACTGTACTTTACATTTAATCAGTAAAATGAGCGTTCCTTTATGACTAAAAGTTCAGTTTCCAAAAAACATTTTAAGGAATAAAAAAATTTTTACAAAAGCATGGGGGGGCTTCGCCCCCCACACCCCCCCTTACCTTTGCCCATGATATAACGTTTTAAAAAAAAGTAACAATAACGTAAATCTCTCTTCATCACATTAAAATGTGATTCAGTATTTTACATCTTCAGATACTATACTTTACTTTACATTTAATTAGTAAAATGAGCAATCCCTTATGATTAAAGTTTAGTTTCCAAAAAAAACTAATAGGGTTACAAAATTCTTTTCCAAAAGACATGGGGGGCTCCGCCCCCCCCCATACCCCCCTTAATTCTGCTTATGAATTTACATTAACGAAAAAAAAACAAGAACGTTAATCTCTCTTCATCACTTAAAATATGTGTTTTTGTTTTTACATCATAATAATACTTAACTGTACTTAACATTTAGTTAGTATACTAAGCGTTCCCTTATTGCTAAAAGATCAGTTTCCAATAAACCTATAGCGATTAAAAAACATTTTACCAACAAACATGGGGGGCTTTGACCCCCCTTATAACTGCCCATGAATTTATATTTTTGAGAAAAAAACAATAACTTTAATCTCTCTTTATCATATTAAATATGTGTTTTAGTATTTTACACCTTAATGTACTGTACTTTACTTTACATTTAATCAGTAAAATGAGCGTTCCTTTATGACTAAAGCTCAGTTAAAAAAAAACCTAATAAGGATAAAAAAATATTATCCCCAAAGGCATGGGGGGGCTTTGCCCACCCACACCCCCCCTTAACTATGCCCATGATATTACGTTAAAAAAAAACAATAACGTAAATCTCTCTTCATCACATTAAAATGTGATTCAGTAATTTACAACTTCATATACTGTACTGTACTTTACATTTAATTAGTATAATAAGCAATCCCTTATGATTAAAGTTTAGTTTCCAGAAAACCTAATAGGGTAAAAAAAATTTCCCAAAAGACATGGGGGGGCTCCGCCCCCCCACACCCCCCCTTAATTCTGCTTATAAATTTACATTAATAAAAAAAACAATAACGTTAATCTCTTTTCATCACTTAAAAAATGTGTTTTAGTTTTTACATCTTAATATATTTTACTGTACTTAACATTTAATTAATATACTGAGCGTTCCCTTATGACTAAAAGATCAGTTTCCAAAAAAACCAATAGCGATTAAAAAAAAGTCCCCAGGAGGACATGGGGGGGGGGGGGCTTTGCCCTATTTTTATACAAACCAAATTTATTTATATGACTTACAATTTTACAGGAATAATTTATTTTTCTCATTCTAATGTCATGTAATAGGATAAAGCAAAGATAGCTTTTGTTTTAGGTCAGCAAATGGTTTGACATCGAGATATATCATTTGTAAAGAGATAAAACCTTCAAAGTCCAAATTTCGAGTTTATTTATAGTTGTGAACTACAAATCTATAAAATTTATTTTTTATAATATTATAATTAATTTATGTAATAAGCTTAATTAATTTGTTAGCTTTAAAAAATGTTATCTATTACTGACAAGGAAATAAAAGACAAAAAAAATCAAATTTACCAACATTCTGTGTAATGAATATAGATTTACATATTTTTTGCAGCAATTTGAGGTTTAACACTACATTTAAATATTATAAAATTTATATTTTATGATTATTTATACACTTCGTACAAAAAAATGTGCTAATTATAAATCGAAAAATGTGAAAAACATAAAACAGACATTTGGTTGGTATTTAAACACATTTCTTATAAACAGAAGTAAACCATCTTCTTAAAAATGTACTGCATAATTTCTCCTCACCCTGAAACAAAATAAAATAAATAAACAGTTAAGGCACAAAAAAGTGATGGATTTATTTTTTGATCCATATTATAGGAAATACCAAAGTTCAAACATCATTATAAATCATTAATGGTGTAAGTAACCAGCACAAAAACTAACTGTACATTTACCAACTGGATGGCCCTTTTGGGAGAAAGTCGACAGGGAGTCATATCAAAATCTTTGTGAAAGCATGGATTGACATGTACACCAAATTAAAGACCTTTTAAGTTGAATACATCGACAACAACAATCAATTAAAAAATGCCAGCTGAAAAAACTTTTCTGTGCACCAAGTGTCTCACCTAAAATGTACCAATAGCTAACTTTTAAATCATAAATTTGACAAAGAACTTTTATGGGGGCCTTCCCTTTATTTTTAACGCTGCGTTTTGGAGTCATTTTGAAATTTAAAAATATGGCCACCATTTTTCAATATGGCAGACAACTTTGATTTTTCTAATGGAACACCTTTTATTTTAAGGTGTTTTTGGATTCTCTGCTTGGTTTTAGATACTTTTTTCTTCCTTATTTTTTCCTAAACTCAATGGTTCAGGAGATAGGAGCAGTTTAAGTTATACTTTTCCCCATTTAGAATGCATTGCATCTATTTAACTGTATCATTCCATGTATTCCTTATGGAGTAAAAGCATGTTCAAATTATAGTAGACCCCTACAGTTCGGACACCTCGTGACCAGATCCTTGTCCAAACCAAAAAAAAATCTGAACCATCCAGAGGCCTATCAAAAGTACTAAAAATTAGAAAAATGTGATGTCTTTATGTTAAATGAATAATCTAATGTAAAAAACAACATTATTTTTAGAATTTAATTGATTTATTTTGAGGCAATTGTAACAAACAATGTATTTCCTATCTATTTCATCAGTGAGAAACCCGTCCACAGGAAAATTTTCAGCGACGGCTGATTCCCGAAGAACTGTCTGAACCATCCGATGTCCAAACCGCCCGATTACGGATGAGAGGGAGTCTACTGTAATTCATTTCCACGAGTGAACCTTGACTAAAAATTATTTTATGATTAAATCTCAACTAAACTCACATTTTAAGGCACTTTTAACCGTTGGTATCTGGTATCTTATATTAAACACAACCGTTTTCGATATACAGAATACTAACAATTTCCCAATGCATTTTTAAGGGGGAAAATCTAATTTTTAACTGCTCATCCTCCTTAATCATTGGGTTTAGGAAAAAAATATAAAGAATAAAAAGTTCCTAAAATTAAGCGTACAATCCAAAAACGCCATAAAATATGGCATGTTCCATAAGAAAATCAAAATTGCTCACCATATTGGAAAATAGTGGCCATATTTTTAAATTTCGAAGTGACTCAAAAAAGCGGCATTAAAAATAAAGGGAAGTACCCCATAAAAGTTCTTTGTCAGATTTATCATAAAAAAGTTAGCTATTGGTGCACTTTAGGTGAGACACCTAGTACATATAAAGCCGAAACTATCACCAACTTTAATGAAAACTACTCAGTATGAAACTCATTAAACCCATGCTTTAATAAAAGGTCTTGGTGAGAAAATCCCAAGAAAAATATTAGTTTTATAAAAATATGTTCGATAAGGGCAAAAATAAAAAGTGAAGGGATGAACAGCTGACACATTTGATTATATTTAAAATTATTTGTTAATTTTTTCCTATCAAAGAAGACACCATCCTTAAACATAATATCTAGAACAAAGTTAAAATTTTTAATTTGAGAATACTGAATTGAAAAATATAAGTCATATTGATATTTACTCTAACTGGCAATCCTATATTCTAAAACTTACGTCCACTATCTTATGGACATTTTTTCGAACAAGTTTATATTATTTTATTTATTTATTTCTTTGGAGTTGGTCACAAAACTGGGGAAAATCCAGGTTCGGTCTTACAGCCCTTTCAAGTGATGGACAATTTTAACACAAATAGCTGATTTGTGTATTCAGGTTGTTTTTACTTTATCCAAAGAAAGTTTGGTCTCTCAAAACATAAAGGTAGGCCTACTTATATCTGATCCAGTGATCCTAAATTAAATTAGGCTTACAGAGTAGACATGTTGCTTTTTCCAACTTGTGACCAAATTTCTTATGGGAAATTAAGTTATTATCATAACCCACACAAAGGCTTTGAGGCATGTGACCAAGATAAATTTTTGTTTTGAGACCCCTTTCTGCACAAAAAATTATAAAAATTTTTAAATAAATATATATTTATGAAGGTTTGTGTGTGTGTGTGTTTATTGTCACTTTATTGGTAACAACTGTTAAGCCTATCTCATTTTTTTTTCAAATTTGGAGGGAACATTCCTTTATATTATGATATCAAGGTCAAGTTCACTCCAAGTAACTGGCTACTAACTGGCTTTTGCTACTTTAGTATCAGGGTATATTAATGGAAGTTGTCACGATTCGGGGCAGTTTTTACCTGTCTTTTAGTGAATAACTTAAGTTCCCCACTCGGGGGGGCTGGGCTGGGCTGGATGACAGGGTGGGCGGGGGTGTGATGGCGACCGAGATAAGGGCCACCTATCCCTTCAAGCCCTGTTCTTACATCCACTGGATAAAGGTGCATTTTTGACCACCCAATCTAAGTTTGGCCAAACCTACTCCAAGTACAAATTCCTTTGTCCTTTTGCTTCCCCTTTATTAATCTGCTAAAGGCTTAGGTGGGTGCCCTGGCACCCACCGCACGTCTAATTGGGGCACCAAATAGCCAATAAATAAATATTTTTTAAATCTCAAAACATAAATGAGTAAAACTTGAAAAAAGTTAGTATGTCATTGAAAATTACAATCAAAATAGAAGGTACGAAGAAGATGCGTGCCCCTTATCTCTCTAAAGTAAAAATATATTTAAAATGATTGTATGAATATCTCGGTTTATTTTAAGTCGATAATAATTTCTATGAAAATGTATTAATGGCGTAACCAGGGAAGGGAGCTCGGAGGGTTCAAGCCCCCTCCCCCAAACATAGAAAAATGTTATAAGATACAGAAATGGACTTATCCCAATTTACGGGTGGGATTTATTTACTTTGGAAAATCATGGCATCAGGGGTAATCGGCGAGAAGCCATACAAAACTTCAAAACGGCGTGAAAAACAATTGTGTGTCTTTACAAATCGTGGATAGGGGCCTAATAAACAGAAAAATTAACTTAAAATAAATAGGTCAGTAACCTATTAATTTCAAGTCAATTATCAAGCCAGGAGGCAAATCATGAATATAGAAAAATTAAGTTTGAAAAACATTCAAAAGGCAGTGAAAAATATCCCAAGAATTCATCTACTGTGGGAAAATGGTGATTGTTACCTTAGGTAGGCACCGGCAAAACAACCTTACTGAAAAAGACGATAGGGCATAATGTGTAATTTTGCCGCATCCGGTCAATCCGAACAAAATTAGGTCACGGTTAGTTCGGATTGAAGAGGTTCTACGTATAACATTTCGGTTAATATCCTAAATGAAATTATTATAACGATTTCAATGTTAATTAAATTGGGGACTATTATTTACTTTAAATTATCATAATCATAGAGAAAAAGTCAATACCTTATAGGAAATAGGCTTAAGTCTCTCGAATAAAAAGTTTAGTTAGAAATGGGCTTGGTGAATGGGGGGGGCACACTTTTCATATCTGGCACCAACAGTGAACGGATCCTGGGCATGCCTATGATTACAGGGGAAGCTTCCTTTCATTTTCGTTAACCATAAAAAACACAAAAAAATGCCCGAAATAGGGTAGACCGGGGAAATAACAACAACCCGGGCAACTCCGAAACCCTACTTTGCAGTTGTAATTTGAGAGTAAAACGCTATTGGATGTGCTGCTACCTTACAGGAGACACCAGAACAGTCAAAAGAGTTTTTGTCAGCAGTCAAAGAGGTTAATTTGTGACGATTTTAAAAATAATTTTTCACTCTTTGATCTAAAATTGGATTCCTAAACTGAATAATATACGCCCTAAACCATTATACCTACGGAACTAAGGCATAGTCAGCTAGAAAGTGTATTTCAAAGCAAACATTTTGGTATATTTGTTTTTTAGTATTGATAGTGTTAAGACGACCTAGGGTTAGAAATACGCCATCTTGTCTCTCTGGGGTAATGTTGACACACCAAAAGGGGCAATACCAACAGGCAAGGCCGTAGCCAATGGGGGGGGGGGGGTCAGGGGGTCAAACTCCCCCCCCGAAAATGTTGAAATTGTGTTTAAATGAAAGGTTAAAAAGTTATTTTTTCACTTCCTGTAACCGCAGAGCCCAAACCCCCCCAAAAAAATGTCCTGGCTACGGCTTTGCTGGCAGGGGTGTATATTGCCTATTCGAAAAAATAATATCGCTATGGGGTTTGTAGAGTCTATACATTTCTTCTTATTATCTTCCTGATGTGAGATATAGAAAATGGGCAACAGACAAGGGTTAAAGGGATGAAGAACCCTTTAAAAGGGCAATTTTGGTTGGTCCATAACGAAGATTGGCTAACAGTGTTGCAGCTGAAGTGGGAATGCCTGGAATTACACTTCATGATCTCTTTAAATTGGTAATGGAAGGTCACTTTTTCTAATGCATATACTTTTTTTGCGTATTATACCTTATACTTTACTTTATGTAACAATAGACTATAGGTATATGAATATTTTTGTCACTTCTCACCTATGTCAGCATTACCCCAAGTCACTGTCGGTATTGCCCGGGTCACTGGGGAAATACTGACACCTTGCGAGGGTTACGAAAATATATTTTTTTATACTACTAAACTATACTATATTACCAACTTAATATATTATTCTGCGGATGAGACCGATTCAATGGAATCCAACGCTAAAAAATATGTGACTAAACTTGAAAAAATATTAAAATTAAAAATGTCTTAAGGTGTTGGCATTTCCCCGGTCTACCCTAACAGAATTTTCCTGTTGGGTGGGGAAACCCAGACTACAAAATCCCCCTAAAAAAGGTCAAGTCCATAAGTCCAAGAAATCGGAGACCCCTAAACCTACTTTTGAGGGATTCATGTTTCAAAGAAGTTTTTTGGCCCAAAGGGTGATTTAGGCCCCTAATATAAATATCATGTATTGTGCATTAAAAATACATAAATTATTAGTCCTCTCCCAAGGTTGCAAACACCAAAAATAATTGATTATTGATCAAAAATGTAAACTTACTAAACATGTTTAAATGGAATTTTGCACTCTATGGGCCTCAATTATCGACCAATTCTCTAAAAATTTGGTAGAGATATTATTTTCTATGGTCTAATTAGCCAGTTAGGATAGGGAATGAATTAAAACCCCCATTTAACTTTCTGAAGAGATAAAAGCTCAAACTTTGTTTTTTTTTAGTTCTGACATTTGCAATTTAAGCTAAAAATTTAAATTCGCCTTGACATGACAGCATGCTGCCTGACTACTCTTTTACTGCTTGGTATTATTAAAATACAAATAGAGGTAGGCTAATATATCATTGAAAATAAGTCAAATTAATGGCCTTACAACATTGAAGAGCATAATTTATTTAAGAAATAAAAATTGTTTCCTAAGTTTTTTAATTTTAGTTTTAAAACAATAATATAATTTCGGTAAAGGAAATGGGGACCTTTTTATCCAAAGGTGCCTGTGACCCTCAGCAAATTGTCAACCTGGCCCAAATGTCTCTGTACCGTATGTTAATTAATCATTTAGAGATTCAATATGTAATTGCCAATCAAGTCAAATGGCAAAATTAAGTAAAATTAACATCCTACACATAACTGAGCTCTATGTAAGACTAATATCATGTGCTTGATAAGCATTACAATACTATAACTGAAATTCAACAACCCTATGGTTTGTAATTATTTGCAAAAAAGGTATGGGGTATATGTTCAATATTTGAATTTTTTACCACTTTTTGGAGGATTACATAATATTTACATCATCTGGTACCGGTACTTGCCCCAGTTTGCAATGAATGTTGTAGGAGGAAAATCAAACGATTTCTCGATGACCAAATTTTGATATTTTCTTAAGTTTTTTTTTTATTAATACATCTTTCTATTATTGGATGTTACTATAGGCTAGGCCTAATTTTTTTTTACTAAACTTATAATCGGATGTGAGAACGATAACTAAAATAACCAATCACAAGAGATCAATGATTAATTATCAGATCACCTAAGAGAATTATTTTTATTAAGTTAATCTTCATGTATTAGATTGAGCAAATTCTGAGTAACTTACAGGCCTGCACAAAATATATAGTTAAGTTTATAACAGAATTTATTAAACAGATTCACCGGCCTTGACTTGAATTTACACTTATTTGTCTTCATCTACATTCTTTATGCCCAAAAAATTATAAAATTGTTTATATACATAAATATTTATCTAGGTTTTTGTCTGTATTTTGGCACTATATTGGTAACAATTTTTATCTCATTATTTTCAAATTTTGAAGTAACATTCCTTTCCGTGATATCAAGGTAAAGCCTATGTCAAAGGCTAAGTGGGATCAACTGGCTTTTGCGACTTAACGTAACCTGCAATGGTATGTTAATGGAAGTTGTAACGACTCGAGGCAGTCTTTGGCTGTCTTTCAGTGAAGATTTTTTAAAGTCCTCCACCAAGGGAGGCTGGGTTGGATGGCAGGGTAGGTGGGGGTGTGCTGGCGACCAAGATGAGGGCCATCTGTCCACCTTGTCCCTACATCCATTAGAGAATATTGTCTCTTATACAATTTTTGTAAAATTTACAAAAAAAATTAATATCTTAAAAAATTAGGTTTTTAAGATATTTAGTTTTAAAATATAAAAATGGCTGCCATTTGAAATGGTACAAAGTAGAAACTTGGTGCTCCGCACCAAAATAGGTCCTATTAGTCAGCATACGTACCAAGTTTGAAGTTGATATCTTCAGTAGTTCCAAAGTTATGCAAAATCATGTTAAAACCACATACAAACCGACAGTCGGATAATCCAGCATTTGAGGACCCATGTTTATAAAAACTTTTTTCTTAGTTTTGATGTAACCATATCACGAAGTCCTGAAGGGTTTTTTATCAATACCCTGTATAAAATTATATGATTATAAAGTTATTAAGGTACCTAGACAGCTTGGCTTTAGGTTAAATTATCATTAGATTAGGCCAAAATACCGCATAATACTTAAGTTTCTTGGTCCTTATTAATGAATTTTATGTTGGCCGTGTTCAGCCGCCCTTATAGGAGAGGAATTTAACTACCAGTGTTAAGAGGTTGGATTTACTATCAACTGGGCTTACCATGCATTGTGCATACCCCGAAACATTTTTATGGTCCGTCCATTTACTAAACGGACATTGTTGACTGTCAGGATGCGGTGGAGTCATCTATTAAGTCTTTGGTGACTGTGTCTGGATGCGCCCATTGTCTCTTTGTCAGTATTAATACATTGCCCATTGTTTTAGCGAATTTCCCCTATAGGGAAGAAGCTATTACCGTAGGTCTCATGGTAAGACCTAAGCCCGAGACCATGATAACTTTTCGTTTTGGGGCCCCCAGAAGCAGAAAACACCATTCGTTAGAATTTTTATATATCTATCTATCTATCTATATATATATATATATATATGTGTCTGTCAGCACGATAGCGGCCGTAAATATGGTCCGATCTTAATGAAATTTGGAACAGACATGTAAAGTGGTAATCGATTGGACGAGTTCGTGAACCAGCCTGATCGGACCACCGGAAGGGGGGGTAAAGGGGGATAAACCCCCCCAAAAATGGGTTTTTTGAGTTTTTTACATAGAAAAATAAAATTTATCGAATCTTTGTTGGCACCATTGAATTCAGCTCAAAAAAACAAACAATTTAGAGTTTTGAATCATTGCTCTATGTCCATTGGTTACCGAGATATTGAAAGTGGTAAACACAGTACGTTGTCCCAATGTTAACCTTATGGGGAATAAGTAAAATTCTATATCTCACTTATTTCTCAACATATCTGGATAAAACTTGGTTTGTGGCTTCATCTAGATGAGATCTAATGTATTTTAGTCTAAAATCCCCGAAATTTTAATTTTTGTGGCAGCAAACCTGCATAATCATTCACCATGTTATCCTTATGGGAAATAAAAAAACTCTATATCTTACTTATTTTTTAACATTTCTTGACAAAACTTGGTACATGGCTTCTTCTAGTTAAGATCTACTAAATAATGAATTAAAACCAACCAGTTTTAACAAACCTGTTGCAGCAAACCTGCATACTCATTCCCCATGTTATTGTTATGGAGATTACAAAACATGTCAAATCTCGCTAAGTTTGATTGAAATATGTTGTTTTGCACGTGAAATTCGCTGAGTATGCAGGTCTGCTGCAACGGGGGTATTTATAGCATCTGAAAAAACAAAAAACCAAAATACTTATTAAGACCTAAATAAATAAATCATAGTTTTAAAAATCACACATATCCTAAACTATATTATGTATATTGCAATTTACCATAAAAACTGTAGGATAGTAAATGATAATTAGTTCAAATCTTATTTGAACTAATGGTTTAATTATCATAACTCTTATTTCTTTGCTATAAAATGCAGATGTTTAATTCACAGCATTGTAAAATACTTAAGACATTTTTTGAAATAAAAACAAATTTCAATATAAAATAATATCAAATAAAACAAATCATAGGCCTATCTATATACCTAATACAATAAGGGTTTTCTCTGTTACATCCATTTTTCAGCTTGTAAGGCAGAGTACCGGCGACTGATAATTAAAATTGGGCATTTCCTTTCCGGCTTTGACCCCCAAGCCTTTGATTTATTTCTAGAGGGTGCTTTCAACACTCGTGCTGACCAACTTGTATTATAACGGTTTTAAAATGTGATTGTAATTTAACAGCTGGTTACCTTGAGATTAATTTTAGTCACATTTGAAACAAAAATAGATTATCTGCAACACTAAACATGATCTGATACAGCTTTCAAAAATAAATTTGGGCTACTTTTATTTTGGTAATTGTAGCAGAATGAGGCAGGTAACTCATTACTTATGGTAAAGCTCCACGATCAACAGACTATATAAATATATTGTAAATTGAACCCTCAAACATAACGAAGAAGAAGGCATATAGGAAAACGATACGACAAGATTAGGGAAAATAGGGCCTATGCGTAAACTTTGGCAAGAACAGAGAACTGCTGAGAGTCAATGACTGATTAAAAATTCGAAACAAACATTAAAATGCGCAATTTGCACATGGGCCCCCTAAAAAAACTTCCGTTATCCTACTGTTGTGCGAGAAAACAACCGAATTCAAATACTTAGTGCTCGGGTGATTAATAATGTGTGTTGTCAGGTAGGCCTTTGTTTATTTAGGTGAGACATTTAAATAGCTCTCTCTCTTTTGCTTTGCTTTGCTTGATAACTTCCACGCACAGGCCAAAGGCTTATGTGCGGGGGGTAAATACATGGTAAAAAGACGGGGTCTGTCTAAAACGCTGACTGACCCAAGGACCAGAAATGTTATTTTCCCATAAGTTAAGGACAGCAAGTCGATGGCCACCATGTACCAACGAGTAGATAGGGCTATAGCCTTAAAAAAAGATGTTAATAATATTTCACAGAGCTTTCAAAACTAAGCACCGATGGAAAGTTCTTAAACAAAATTCCTAAGAACTTATTAGAAAATCAGTGCCACCAAATGCCATGGAGTAGAAAAACAATTCAAATTAGCATACATGTTGATTCATATAAGCCTATATAAAATTTCACAGCTTGATTTACTTGGTGACACCAACGGACTACAATCATTCTAAAACATGTTATTCTACATAACACTATCGGTCGGTCGGTCAGTTAGTCAGTGTTATAGAAAGGCCCAAAAAGACACCGGCACCTTTTTTCAAAAAAGATAACTTCAATTAACATCAAAGGTACATTCAATAACCCTATCATTTGCAATATAAGGGAACCCGGTAAGAGTTTCATATTTGAATTTTTGCCTCTATTTGAAGGATTACATTATATTTTTACTATCTGCTCTTTGGGGCAGCCTGAATTGAAGGTCTTGGGAGGAAAATAAAGAGATTTTTCGATGGTAAAACCTCGATAATTTGTTTAGTGATGTAATAATGCCTCTTTCTAATATCAACTGTTACTACAGA
The DNA here is from genome assembly GCA_035578135.1 of Flexamia atlantica. Classification (NCBI taxonomy): domain Eukaryota; kingdom Metazoa; phylum Arthropoda; class Insecta; order Hemiptera; family Cicadellidae; genus Flexamia; species Flexamia atlantica. The sequence goes on from JAQJVK010000312.1 coordinate 76,210, forward strand.
TCTAATCATGTTTCACTGTAATTGGATGTGAGAACGATAACTCGAAAAGCAAAACATAAGAAATTAATGACTGACATCAGATCATAAAGTGAGGATTGTGTTTACTAAGATAATCATCACGTAATTGGATTGCGCTAATACTGAATATTGGCCTGCAAAAAATTTATGTTAATGTATTTGATTGAGCTATTGGTACGAGCTATTGCTGAGTATAGGCCTGCATAATATTAGTTACAGTTAAAGTTATTAAGCTTATTAATATAATTTACCTGCATTAACTTGAACTTACTTTAACTTATTGGTCTTGATCCAATTTGTTTAAGAATAGGATGGGCATCAATGTCATATTGGTAACGTGTTTTTGGTAAGCCTTATACCAAAAACTGATCCAAGCGCCAAACATAACCTATGAACAGAAGTACATGAATCATTGCTCGAAATGGCGACCTTCCTAGATAGGTATTATTTTAAGCCAAGTATGAATGACAGTTGAGTGAAGGATGTATTGTGGCGCGATCTTGTAGTCTTGTTGGTTACTGACTAAGGCCAAAATGTTCCTTAGACAGGACTGTTAATTAATAGCCCAACAGCCAAAACCAATTAACCTTAAGAGTAGTTAAAAACTGAAAACCTTGATGGTTACCAAGGCTTATAACCTTAAAGAGTTGGGTGAAATTCTTATAATAAGTAATTGATGAAAACTAAATGATAAATGGGTTGAATTAACAAATAATAAAAATTGAATTGTGATCGAACTTAAGTTTAGGCCTAGTGTTACAAGTGTTGGACCAACAACATGAGTCTTTTTATCATATTAATACCATTTCTAACTTGCATGATTTAGAAATCTTTTAGCCTAGTTCATCTTACCTGTTTAGCCTTCCAAAACAATGTCATGGTCTCGACATAGGTCATTTGAACTGTTAAACTTAACCTCTGCTAAACACTCCACCACAAATAAATGACGTACATAATTTTTTGCCCATTAAACATGTTATGGCCTTTTTTTAAACCAATGAACAGTTCACTCGGGTATAATGCAAATATCAGTTTTTTGGCTATTATTTTTAATATTATTGAATAATTTCGTCTTCAAGTTAAAAGAGAGTTACTTAATTCATGAAGATTTTTTAATTACTTTTAAATACAGAATGAAAACAAATGCAGCCGCTTTTCAAAACAAACTACACGAGTCAACGTGGGTTTTAGAAGTCAAGTCACTACTGAAAGTAGAATTTTAAAATTCAAGCCTTAAAAAATCTAATTTATACTTTATTACCTATCGGAAATCAAAATAATATGATGGTGAAAGTTTCAAGGCATGAAATTCTACCGTTATTTTATACCGAGCGGATAAACATACACACTCTGGAAAATTTTATCAACCCAGGATTCGCTTCGCTTCATCAATTAAAAAAAAAATACTTCTTCTTGTAACTTGAATTACTTGAAGAAAATAAAATTATAAGTCGCAATAAGTCCCATACGTTTTTCCCCATTTCATTTGAATGGTTTAGCAGAAATGGTTTGAATGGATTTCGTACCAAACAAAAATAAACTATTATTATTAATACATAGTATAATTACTGTTTGATTTATTCATATAAATAGATGATTTTTTTATAATTTATAATTACTTCAAGGGGCTTCAAGGGATTCAAGGGGCTTAAAGTTCCTAATCATATGAGGGTAAAACTAAATCAATACCATCCTTTGGTATTATAGTACTAAGTACATTTTTAGTAAACTGGCTTTTAAATCCAAATATATTTATTTCTAGCACATGCTTTTGAATTATTAGGACAAAATCAAGTGATTAAATGTAAGCAAAGCAGACGTATTTAAATCCCAATTATTCTTAAATGGCAGATATATTACTTTTTATTTTATAATAAGTTTAAAAAGGTCCAGTATTTTACCCAACCTTTAATTTGAGCCCTCTCCTATCATCCTACAAATTACCAAACACCCGCAATGTCTGGGAAAAATGTCTTTTACGTAATTATTATAGCATTTATTTAAAATCATTACATAATTTAATTTGAGTAAAATAGCTATATAATTATTTAGTTTTAAATAGTTATTAATTTAACGTATTTAAAATTATTTTAGATAATATCATTTTGTTTGAGGTTGATGTTCACCATTAGCTTTAGGTCAACGATTAAAATCGATAAATACGATAAAATAGTTGAACTGAAACGGAAAATAATATTGATTCAAAAATTCATTACATTATTTTTGGAAACTAGAGTAACTGGTGCAGCTTCACGATTCCTGACACATGGCTGTGCTGAAAACTGTGTTCACTCCAATAAGCTGTTTTCTGTTCCAAGGTTATATCTTATGTAGCAATACGAAATTTTAAGGGCGTCTAGGGCACCTCCCAGCCCTAAGTTTTCATACCTAGCACTTTCCAACTACGCCAAAATTAATAAACTCAGAACTGTAGGAGTCTTGATCACAAAAAACCTTTAGCAGTAAATAAGTATTTATTTTACTGACTCAAATATAAAAAAAAACGTATAGATAAATGCATCCTCTCATATATCACAGGAAAACGTATATGGCAATGGAGACTCTGGTCTTTATGGAGCGACTCTACCCACTCAACCCTATTGTTTGTGGGATTGTGTCATTACTAAGGGACGATTTCAGGAATTAACTTTATGGACCTTTGTTGGGCTGCATTAATTTAAAGTTAGGATAAACAATATATTCGTGGCTTTAAACATTATATTTTATGTTAATTTGGTTTAAATGAGAGTTTTATTCAGTAGGTTTTTTAAGTTATATTTTAAAACTGCTGTTTTTATTAAGTTGCCTGTATAAATTACATTTCGAAACTGTAAAGATATTTTAATAAATTCGTAATCGTAAAGTCATTATGATATTTTAAATTCAATGTTGGCCTAGTTTCATTGTGAGCCTGTTGCCTAGAGGCATAACTGCAGGCTGACATTACTATCATATGGAAACCGCTCTTTTGCCAAGAAAAGAACGACAAAAGCAACCGGATGTCAGATATTGAACTTTCGCTGACGGCACGATGTCTTTCTGGGTCGTCAACTGCGTCTTCATCTCAAAGAGGTCAATTTGGGGTTCGCTTATGAAATCTTCAGTTTTCCCAAACGTTGTTTTTATTAGTTGTAGTTATACCGTTTAAGGAGTTGTATGGTTAGTAAATGGCATTTGCAGAGATATTGATTTATACTCATGGATCTTTAAATGTAAGATTTATAAATTTGATCGTTAAATTGCTATTACAATTTTTATCCTCGACATTGATAAGAAATATAAAACGGTAAATGGAATTAAGTAACAGTTTTAATTTAATTTATGTGGTAAGTGGTACGATAAATACTTTATTGTTCTCCCAACATTGATATTACACTTTTCAACATTAAACTTAAAAAATATTAACAAAAAAGTATTTATTATAATGTTGTGTATCTACCTCTTTTATGTTAAAGAAAATATCCTTGCGTTCCGTAAAGCGTTGTTATATAATAAAATGCTCTGGTCTTCCATTTAAAACTTTTTTTAAGGGCAGGAGAGAATCTTCAAAAGACAACGGAGTTAACTGCAAGCAACTCACGGGAACTGTGGGATTTTCACTCACTATAAACTCTCCTGCCGCCGCCTCCTGGCGGCCGGCTGGGCATTGCCCACTGACTTATAAGGAATCTATCGTAAGAGAACGGTTAGTTGTATTGCTGGTGGTGATAAATATTATAAATAATAAACTAGAAACGCGAAATGAGAAACGGAGAAACGGGGAAACGGGAAGCGAGAAACAAGGAATGAGAAATAAGAAATAAGAAGTTTATTTTCCCTTTACAATACATGGTTTTCATAATACAGTATATTTAAAAAATAAAAATAATAATGAACTGCAAACTGCGTCAAAATCTGAAAAGGAGGCCCATCAAATCGATGGTTGGAACCGAGACGGCTTACCTCCAGTGCTTCGATATCCGGTGCTCGTGAAGTTCTTCGGCAGTCTTTAAACATGATACAATAAACTTACGACATGAAAATAAAACACCAAAATGCGCTTCCGACTTTTCAGAAAACTAAAAAACGCTTCCCTCTTCCAAGGAATTCTTGAGTAATTTTACCTGCGACCGAGCCGAAGGCCTGTTAAAGAGAAACAAAGTGATTCTAAATACATTTCGCCCACGACCCTTTTTGTCTGCAGCTTTTTATAAATATTTATAACATATTTCAATGGAGAATGTAAAAATTAGATAACCTCTCAAAAAGATGGATATGTTAACAAAATTAAATATGGCAATCTTTTACGTTTTATGTAAATCAATTGCAGACCTGCAATAACTAAAGTTGTGTCAAAGTTGAAAAGCCACTGAGTAAAATGAATGAACTGATTGTGACTATTCGATGTTCCAACGGCAGTAAGCTGGGGTTATTGGATTTGTCTGACACAATGTAACACCAATACAGTAGCTTTTGAAATGGGGTGAGTGTAACCATTGTTGTGTTTATGGTTTGCTGTTTCATTGTATTCTATGAAAATCTCTATTCTTTTGGTAATCCCTATGGCATTGTAATTTTACAGTTTACAGTAAATAGGTTCCTATTTTTTCATAACTTACCTTTAGTATAAGTTTTAAAAGTTGCATCAGTCGATTCACATGATTTTATAAACACTTATTTTTAAATCAATAGAGATTATCATTGTTTACGAATTCAATGTTTTTCACAGTCAGTACTGTATATAGAAATCATCAATATCTTAGATTTTTATCTGATTTACTTAAATTGCATTAGTGGTCCCCCATAACATGTCTGTTATATTTTATACGGCTATTCTAAAAAAAACTACATTCACATAATTCTTCTAAGAAACATTAAACATATTTAGGCAAGTCACAGGTAATGAATCAAGTTCATATTTGAAAAGTTCTTGTATCATCTCTATTTCCATTCAGACAAAAATCTAAAATTGATAAAAAAAGGCTATGAATTGCCAAAAAATTAATTAAGAAATAAAAATTTGGTAATCAAAATCGATAATTTGGATACTATATTACTTGAGATTTATCAATTGTAAGAAAGTTTTTGATACTTTAACATCAGACACTATGTATGAACAAGGCATTATGACATTAATGAAAATTGGTAGAACTCTGTTACTTTTATCACGAAAGTTTTAAAAGCAGAGAAACTCCCATTTGATTTATAACTCCGGTTCCACATATCTGCAATGTTATGAATTATATAGTTAGGAGAGTTCAGAGTGGACTAGACTTTGCCATGATGGACTGTGATATGACGACAGTTTTATTGGATGAAAATAAAAATGTCTTATTAAAAATGTGTTTACACTTTTCTGTATTAACATACAAGATAGAAAATAAACACAAATGGTGAAAATGACAATCGATTTCGATTGGTTACACCAATCATAATCAGGCATCAATTATCGACACTTTGAAAATACATTATCAACGGTGATAATATTTTTAAACCACTGTGTGTTTTAGGCATGGTTAAATTATTTAAGCAAAACGGAAAAAGTAATTTTGTATAATTAGATAGTTTTATCATATCGTGGAAAATGGAACTGCTATTGCCTAAAAAAAGTTATGCTTTAGTTAAAATTATCGATGAGTAGTTTCATTCTATTTTAAATAACAAACAAATTGATAACAATTTTAAAATATAATCATTTAATTTAGTTATGAATTTTGAAATTTCATGCATGCATTATTTTTGTAGTTATTTATAGCTCTTTTCACAAAAATGTCACCGAATATCCATTATTTATTTCAGCTCTGTACATGTTTACTAAGAAACAAAATCTCAAAAAATTTATGAAAGGTATATCCTTATTTTGAGTCAACCTAAAAGCTAATCTTTAAACTTGTATTTTGTCTATACAGCATTACTTTATAATTAACGAGTTACACAATTAAAGATGTCACTGTTTTCTACTTATATGAAATACGGTTAAAGCTGGTTGTCACTACATAACAATTAACCTTTCATAAAAATTAATATGATTCTCTGTATATAGGTTTTATTTCAATATTCTAAATATTGAATTTCTTGTGACATTAAAAGTCAAGTTTGGTAGGCCTACGACTTGTATTTTTTTATTCGAAATCATTGTTTCAATGGTAATAATTTGAAGATCTTATTATTTAGTAATATTGTGTTTTGGTTCCATATATTTTCCAGGTTTACTTGATTTTGGAGAATCTATCCAGCTAACTGTGATATTAAATAAGAAGACTGTGTATTATTAAAGTTGAAAACACTTTAAGGGTTTATATTAAATAAACACTCCAAATAAATGATAATATTGAATAAATAAAAACATTGTCCAATATATGTCTTCTAAAACTCAAATTATCACGAATGTGCTTTAAGTAAGCTTTATACATGTGATTAGCTTTATACTCTATTTATCCATGCCTCAATCAACTAGATAAATGAATTTCACTGAATGTTAATTATATTTCCAGGACAACTGTATTCAATCTTGTTTGCTGTTTAAAAAAATGCTCCAGACATCCTAAATAAATCTTTGTTTTTCTATAAAAATACTGTTCATTAGAATATTTATAATGTCAAAGACTTAATTGCATAAATTAATATTGAAAAATGGTTTATCGTTATTCAAATTGGACTTTTTTCGGCGTATAACAAAAACAAATAGAGATAGCAGTTATTTTATTTTGCACTTTTTTATCTCAATTATTTTTACCGTAATAGTGATTATGATGTAATCACTTGAATTAAATAAACAAACTTCGAAATATTTAAGAAAATTTGTGTTAAAAATCTGACAGATTATCTATAGCTCTAAATAACATGAAAATTGGGATTTGTGTTATTTATTATACCATCCAAGGTCATAAATTCCTTTAAAAATCACTCCGCTGAAAAAATCTCTAATTGTTCCAGCGTTTGACGTGGGTTTTGCAATAAAAGAGCGAATTGTTAAGATACTCATAACGTAATTTGTTCACAATTATCCTTTTATATCCCCTTATTTTAATCAAGGTAATAAAGTTTAAAGATAAAGGATAAGTTTAAGGATAAGAACTCTATAACCCCGATCTCCTACCCTCTATTTGCTCGAACTCGCTTCCTCGCTAATTTTTTCATAGTATTGAATGTATCTCTTTCCTTCTATAAGTCAGTTAGGTAACATTGATTTTAATCAGAGTTAAATTGAATCAAAATTTAAACTTTGATTCATTTAACTAAAATGATGATCAGATAAACGATATGTACTACTGCTGCAGTTTTATGTATTTCATGTATTAAATTTCGTTATTTTTATATTAAAAGGTTATGTTTAAATTTTAGGTAGTTATAATAAAAGACATTGCATTGTGCACCGTTACCTAGAGCACTAGAGCTACGTGTATTTAATTTATTTAGTAATAATGTAATATATTGCAATAGAGAGCACCCAACGACCAATCATAAGATTTGTTGGGTATCATTGTTGTAAACATTATGGAAAAATGATTTTGGTTGATTCCAGACGTTTTGAAGGCGAGTTAGATGTTGCCATGAGCCGGAAGATTAGGACAGTATTTATTGAGCTATTAAGAGTTACAAACTAGACATAGGCTACATATCTTCAATGCATAATTTTTAGCTGTTTCATACACTTAATTTTGCACTTAATCAGTAAACATCCGAAATTATTATTAATTTAAAATACATTATATACTTATGAACTAGTAGATATACCCGCGGCTTCGCTCGCTGAAAGGATAACAAATTAATGTTTGGTTCAATTGTACGTCATTTGTAATGCGCAACTTTTACAAATTTCCAAAATAGACTGACGATTTCAATAACTTTACCTGAACTATACATTTTTAAGTGCTTAATTACAAACTTAAGGCTGCATCTCCATCCCAGATGGACATGAGAAGATGGAACGTTTTCTTGATGAGTTTTCCTTTTTCACTCAAATGTTATGAATTGGCTACCATGTGCTAATATAATCTAATTTTTCCGTTTAGCCTTAAGATAACTGAAATGTCCTAGTTAATCTATTATTTAACCTATACAATTGGGGTCCTAATAGAGTGAACAAAAAGTATCATCTTCAGGGGATTAAACGCAGAACTTTCATTGCACCGCCCTTTGCCTTAAAACCTGTCTGCCAGTTTGACATAAAAGAATAAGAGGCATATGTATGATGTATAACTGATGTAAATACCACAAATTTAAAGGCCGGAAATTCAAATACTGCAAAAGGCGGACTCTAGAGACTTAACATCTGAATTTAGTATGTTTATTGATATAACAAAAACTGTTAGATAGGATATAAAACTAATGTGTAGGCTAAAAAAATGAGGATACCTAATCCTCCAATTTTTTTCAATCATATTGGAGACTGGATTACGGGTTTAGCAGCTTGAGGCGCAAATTTTCGGTAGAAATAGTATATTTGATTGAACACAGCCTAAATCGCTCTCGGCCAACACGAAAACCCCCTAAAATTTAGTTCAGAAAACCCTGATTCTATAAAAAATAACGGAATGATATGTCCATGCAGTCTCAAGACTTTAGTTCGATTACTTTAAGTGATCCGTAAAAAGCGAGTAGCGTATATGTATGTGGTATCTGAAAAATATTTAATATATAAGCGTGTTGTACAATTTCTTATTTTAGGAAATGGAATTCCTATTTTTGTCTCGTTAAAACATTCTAGAGAACCTCTATTGATATTTTTTAATCATAGCTCTAAAACTATAGTTTTTATAAAAAGGCCGCCATTTCGATTTTTTGAATTTGTCTTATTTTAGCCTTTCCAGAGGTAGCATTTTAAAATCATTCATTCGTATGCATCTAGAGCATATAAAGAATATTTGAGCCAAGATTCATGGCCCAAAGCCTTACATAGTTTTAGAAATAAGCCTTTAAAACTAAAAATGGCCGCCATTTTGAATTTTATAATATACCCTATTTTACCCTTATGAGATAAAATACCTTAAAATCCTTTCTTAGTACGCATCTAGAGCCTTTATAGAATATTTAATTTGTGCCAAGTTTCATAGCCCAAAGCCTTATGATTTTGAGAAACTGAGCAGTGAGTGAGTGAGCGAGTCAGTCACTCAACCGTTTTTGGCTTACATATATATAGATTATCTCGATTTTTTTTTGCATTTTTAATATCCAAGTTATCGTCAAATAAAGTTCAGTTTATAGTTGAATGTTTTTTTTTACTTTATAACTAATAATGGCGATGAATATTTTGGATGCCTTCCCCAGTAATTGGTTTGAGTGCCTGTTGGGGCGGCTTTTGTAGGAAATGTTGGGTTATAATTTAAATTCAAAATATAAGAGAATATTTTTTCAAATTTTACGTATTGTTTGTTCAAAAATGTAATGTATTTCCTGCAATATAGAGTTTATTTATTTAAATTAGTCCATGGTAATATTTTTCAAGAAGGCCCAAGGTTTGTAACATATAGTTGATATTTTTGTGAAAGATAACATAAAGCTCAAGTTAATTGCTATTTAATTGCCTCCACCTTGGTTTTAACGGACAAAAATTATATATTTTAAACTAATCAAATTTTTATCAAAATATAAAGTTTCATAATGTAATTTCAGTTTTACATTAAATCTGAACGGCTTGATTAACTATAAAATCATCCTTTTAACGCATATTTTAAAAACAACTACTTCAGAAATAATATCTAATTATCAGAGCTACCCTAACTGTAATAGTGAAAAGCGTTACATAAGTACATTATGAAAACCATTTTCCAAAGCCGAATCATTACTTCAGCACCAAGATGAAATCGCAGGTTTATACGCCCATTAATACGGCTTCTTTGACTTTATTAGCTATGACCTTTACTGGATTATAGTACCAATATCGGCTATTGGCTATATCGCGTCTTGGTGACTCGGCTAAAGGTCAATTACTCCTATGCAATCCCTCACACAGAAGTAGGGGACCTTTCTTCAAAGGTTACAGTTCACAACCTTCTCAATCTTCTAAATAAAATGAAATGAGCAATTTTTCCAGTTGACAGTAGTTGTGAATAATTAACAAACTTATTAAAATATGAAGAGTAGGCTAGTGCCAAATTTACATTTACAGAATCTATCAGCATGGCTATGATGTCAGAGCGATCCCGTTAAACTTAAGAGAAACATTTTAAAACATATTTAATATTAACAATAATTAACAATCATAATTTACAATAACTGGTCCAGTGTGTTTTAAATTTGAAAATTAATTCAGTACATCTCATTTTCTACAAATACAATTCTTATTACTATTATACCTTTATTCATTTAAATTTTTTCGGTTCGATATAAAATTCCATAAAGTCATAATATTGATTTCTTTATTTATTAATATTCACAGTTAAATACAGATTGTTATAACGTTACAAATGTTTTGTTTCATATCATTGCATGTATAGTTAGTTCCTATGATTTCGGAATCACCATTTATTTTGATGATCCCAGTACAACGGACACATTAATGAATAAAAGTTTTTCGACGTCATTGTATGATAAAAATCCATCTTCCCATCAATCACTTTTCAACTATTAAATAAGCAACATCATCAATGATTTCTTGATCAATAGAAAAATTGATCTGTACATTGAAATTTATACGCAGTATTTTCCTTAAACTGAGTACGTTTGTTTGCTCAACTGTTGAAGTTTGCAAGCTGCAGCTTCATGACAAATCGAAAACAGCTCGGAACCCTTTGAACTGACACTTCATTGTCAGCTGCTTTGACTCAGTTAATATTCAATTAAATGTCATCAAAATCCTTACCAAACAGTGCTTCGAGCAGCTTGATTTCCCTTTGAAAACAGTAAGGGAGAGAGAAAGCTCTGAACCTAATGATCTCAGTGAATAATTGTGATTGTGAACTAGAGACAAAATTGAGGACTAGAGACCATGACCAACCATTTAATTTTCGAAATATTATAAAATATCTTCAAATATTGCATACAAATATGCTTATAAAGAATCGAATACCTATAAAATTAGAAATGAAATAACCAAAGCAAGTATACCAATGACAATTGTAAAACAGCTTCCATTCCGGAAAGACCTCTGCTTAATGTTGTTATGTTTCATAATATTTGTTGGTATTTTGGGGGTGATTAAAAAAATATTATTCACTTAAAAGGACTTAAAAGCCACACATAAAACAAAAAAATTCAACGGAACAGTGACGTGTCAAAAAGAAAATAAGGAGGGAAACGGCACCAGGTGCTTCGCACCCCCTTGTCATAAATCAGGATAAACAATGTCATACTATGGGATCCACATCCTGAATGTTGATGTACGCGAAGGAGGAACCTCAGGAAGAAATCAAATTTGTCCTCTAATATATTCCTTTGGTATTCATATGCTACAATCATATAAGGCAAATTATACACTACTCGTTTAATTTAAGTGAACAAATTAATATAAAATATCAGTTTTATTCTTTAGTAAAAACTAGGTATTAACTTAGTTAGCTTGATGTATTCAATCGAAAAACAAATTCAGGGCTGACTTAGATCACACTGCAAGTTCATTGCGCATTTAATATTAACTTAATGTCTGGTTTGAATCGGAATATGTTTGAGGAAAATTGATTACGTATTACAATTAGTATATAATAGTTTAAATATCATTAGTCTTAATATTCTTAAGCTACACAAAACCTTTAAATGTATATTTAATATTACGTTTATTAAATAAGACGAATCACAAACCTTTAAGATGTGATAATCACGCTGGTTTTCTCATAGAAAGTAATTCAAATTATAATTGATCAGAAAGTTAGGTCTTTGCTATTATTTATTGATTTTTTCAAATGGGTAAGAGCCAAACTTGGTCAAACTACATCCATTTAAAATCCTATCCAACACAAAAAGAGGCAAAGTTGGGCTATAATGATAGGAGATCTCCTTCTGCACTCTCTGGTAAGAGACTGTATGAAGAACAGGTTCGCATCACCTGTCAGTGTGTCAGTGATGGATGGATGGGTCCTCGTTAATTAGGCCTTGTCAAGTCCACTTGTCCACATGTCTGATGTATGGACTCAACTGTGTACGTAATGAGTATCAGGAACCGCCCTGTTGCTTACGACTGTGTAACCTGTGTTAAAATAGTTTGAGTTAAATATCTTTAAATTAATGATTGAGTTACATCAACATTATCGCTACTGTCAACAAAGTTTCAAATTTATAAAACTATGAATTTTGAACAAACAGTTTTTTATTCAAACTCTGTAGTTATTTCCAAAAATAATAGTTGCTATGTATTTTCAGTAACAAAATAATAACAATTATTATAATGGTTGCTCAAAGGTATGCCTTAAAAATAAAGACATAATTACTAACGTTATTTCGAATGAGTAATTCAGATTGTCTATTTATTATAGCAAGATAATTTAAAATCAAGAATTCAATGCTTAAAAGGATACTACGAACTATGACATACTCTTTGATCATTTGAATTACAGGATCAAATATTTTAAGTCATCTTCCAAACGCACGCAAAGCTTGTTAGTTCGTTCCAGTGGATAGTATGGTATTGACTCTGTGAAAACTGATGTGAGTTTTGCCATATGTAAACCTTTGCTTTCAGGTAAATAAATCAATAAATAAATAAATGAAACTTAAAAAATAACCGATACATAAAGTAAACAGAGTGAAAGCATATTTCTTTTTTATATTTAAAATAATTATTTAAACCGTTATGGAATCGCAGGCAATGTAGAACTATAGTATTTAAATATCTTTATATTCATAAGTCTGCATACTTTGTAAGTCTTTATTGCATCACACAACTAGCAAAGGTTTCTTGATAGCATGGTTTTAGGAGTAATAGACAAATGTATAAGCTACGCTAAACATAGTTTAACCTAAAACACAAAATGTCTATCTAGAAACAAAAGTTTATAAAAACATCTGAAAATGTGAATTTTGAAATATTTTTATTCAAACTCGTCATAATTAAAAAATTCCAACCGTAAGAGACTGAGACATTCAAGACTCAAGTCCACTTCACAGGAAGATCTCCATAACCGAGGGTTTGATAATATTAACAAGAGTAAGACGATTATCTTAGACTTTGATGAACTTTGAGTCACGCCGGGGGAGTCTTGCAAGTTGTTGTCTTGTTCTCGCAGTGCAGAACTCTTGGATTCAGATCTAGGACAACAAGCTGCAGATGTTACTCAGAATGAGAGTAAGTAAATAAAAATCCACTGTATATGTCACCACTTCAAATAATATGTTGGCAAATACAAATACACCAAATAAAAGGTGCAGCGTTGGCCTAGTAGTCTTATAAATAAATAATCAAATGGTAATGTTATAGCAATTTGAAAATTAGCCTACATTGAAATACACAATCCTAAATACTACCCTTAAGGGTAGGGTTTCAAGACTGAATTAAAACTTTCAATAAAATATTAATTTAAATATTACTAATAAATTTAGAAGATTCCGTCAAGCAAAAATTAAGAGAATAAGATTGAAATAGGGCAGAAATATATACATAACCTAAATACAACCCGCATGCCCTAGCGAAAGAACATGCATGAAACACGTCTATAAAACTAAAACCCTGTTGCACTGATTCAAAAATATGTGTATTACTTTTTTTGCTTAATGTCTAACCGTGTATATCTAGAACTTACAAAACTTACAACTATAGGCTCCTTTTACTTGTATAACTAATATAATGTAACTATAAAAACCACACAGATAAATATCTATGGAAATAATTCAAAACTCATCAGTTTTCTCATCTATATTTGCCGGAGTCTACATTTTTTCCTAAAAATTCTAAAGAAGCTTTTAAATGTTGCTTTTATGTAGCTTAAAATTAATTTATTTTATGCAAATTAGAAAGCTGATGAGAAAGTTTTATTTTGTTTAAATGAGGCTGCAAGGTATATATCATGCAAATCTGATTATTAGTTACATAGGGGCCAACAAAGTTTTGGACATATATAGGTGACTTTGAATTGCATAATTAATTAAACTGCTCAATATGAAATTCATATCCACCTGAGGGATTTGCTTGGTAATATCAATATGTAGTGCTTCAACTTTGGCTTTTTAACCCTTCGCCGTGGTTTTTGTATTTTGGTGCTGATAGTTTCATTGGTTGAGGCTAAGTTTTATTAACTTTGCCTTTTAGTCAGGAAAACAGCTAGAATGTTGTAAAACGTCTAACTAGAATAGGATGGATGTAGTACCAGTGAGTTGAAGGTGTAGGGGTGTAACTTGTTAATGCCTTATCTCACAATTACGCAACAAAGATCGCTGACCTGTCTTAATAAGACCCTCTCATGTTTTAAGACAACGTTGTTTCTGTTCCGCTTTTTCTTAGACGTTATAATGATTTTAGTTTCTGATGGAACTGGTAAACAAAGAACGACGACTGTTCAAATTAATATTTTTGTGTTATTAAGTAAATGTATTGCAATCAACTTTTTATTTAAAAAATTATACAGTATTGACTATTTTAACAGTCTTTTTCAGGTATTATAAATATCCCAAGATAATGCGTTTGGCAAAGGTAACAAGGTGCTAATTCAAATGTAGGGAGGAACATTAAGTCTTATTATTCATCATTTCATTAATCCCGATTTTCTAGCAAACAGGATGAAGCTATAGATAAACTAAAATAAATAAATAGAATTATTGTAATTAACCTGAACGAATCATAAAAGTCCATTGAGTGTTAATCGGACAGTCTAAGGTGTAAAACATCAAACACATGTACCCGTCCTTCATCGCCTCTGTAATGCTATTATAGATCAGTGCAGTAAAGTGACGCAGAGTTAGAGCCCTAATGCATTTCATCCAGCCATGGTAGCTTCATCAAATACTGCTAGCCATTACCGGTTTACTAGAATTTAGGAAATACTCTATCTTCTTAAGTGCTTTATGAAATACTTCAGGTTTAAGCTCTTGAAATACCGGTATAGCACTTTCGGACGAGTCACGAACGGTACTTTTCATCATACCACCTTTTATTTAATATTTTAAAACTTGTTAGTACGTTAAAAATGGTGAGGTTATGTTAGTGTTATCAATGGTTACATTTCTGTTGTTTTCTAACATAAAATATGATAATTCATTCGCTCTTTTTAATATAGATTCAGGCATACTTGAATCAATCATGTTTATATTTGTATGTTTGTAAACACTCCTTAACATTAATAGTACTCTTTCCAGTTTTTTCATTACAGACTACGCGACCACCTGGTAACGGCAAGTTTCTATCTCATCTGATAGTATTTGAAACAGTAGTTTAACGTGATGGTATGATAAAAATAAATTACAAACCATCCGTCTTTTTAGAATCTTTTTTTAATCGTTGGGGTTTTTAGACATAAATGTTGTTTCGTTGAAGGAATTCCCATAGTTATGGGATAGTTCCCTAATCGAGTATGTCTAATATATTCCTTACGAATTGACCAATAAGCCGGACAGCAAGCCGAGCAATGGAGAATTTGACCTTTAGTCGAGCTCAATTAAAGGTCATAAGAATAAAAATAATAAGTCATTGATAAGGTCAAACTCTGAATAATGAGGTAAAGTAAATTTTTAGTGACATTTTATACGTTTAATTGTCTTCTTCCAGCTTTTCCTTTAAGATTACTCCTTCATCGTCAACAATAAGCATTGATGTTGAATTTCATGGTAATACTCAGTGCTTGATTTGCGGCGGAACGGCGTTCCGGGACCTCTTTCTGCCGCAAGAGTCGATCGTATGTAATCGGCCGGAGTATGTTTTGCAAGAGACGATCGCGTGTAATGAGACGGATAATTTGCCGCTAAATACATTCGCGTACAATCGGCCGGAGAATTTGGCACGAGATAGGATCGTGTGTAACGGTCGGAGCGCGACCAGCCGATCGCGTGTAATCGGACGGAGACTGCCGCACAAGGCAATCGCTTGGAATCGGCCGGCGAATTTGCCGCAAAAAAGACGATCGTGTATGATCGGCCGGAGCAGAATTTACCGCAAAAGACGATCGCGTATGATTGGTCGGAGAATTTGCCGCAAAAGACGATCGCGTATGATCGGCCGGAGAATTTGCCGCTAAAGACGATCGCGTATGATCGGCCGGAAATTTTGCCATAAGAGAGGATAATGTGTAACCGGCCGGAGTATTTGTCGGAAGAGACGATAGCGTGTACTCGACCGGATTAATCTTACCGAAAATAACAATCGCTTTAAATGTACGGAAATTATGCGCGGAGTTTCGGCCTGAAATTAGCGCTCTTTTGTCTAGTCTTGAGTTAAGCTGAATATTGAAATCGCTAAAACACCTGAATACTCGCACAAGGCGTCATAAAAAATGTAGATTTTTTGTAGAGAATTTATTTTTTAGTAAAATAATGTTTTGCTGGTTTTAAATTTACTTATCAAATATTTTAGTTAGTAGATACAATTTGACTTTTTAAATCGACCTAATTATTCACATAGAGAAATAATACTTTGTTGAGCAGAAGAATGATAAAGGGGGGGGGGGGTTTGTACAAACTGGCAAATTACAGTTCCGGTACCTTAATCTTTACAAATCAAGCACTGGTAATACTTATTCAATTTTATCGATTATTTTTAATAAGGGCCAAAGTGAAAAAAAAAACTATTTATTGACTATATTTTAAAGTGCTCTATACCATAAGATCCTGGGTTTGCTTGGAGGAAATATTACGAATAGGCCCTATCAGTTCCGATTTAAATAAAACATTATCTATGGAAGTGTGACTGCGGCCTTGGTGGCAGTGTGATGTATGCGGCTGTGTGGACGCCAACGCAGGCATCAATCATTCCTAGCTGGGGCAAGCTTAGCATTTGTTTAATGTTTACAAAAATGTAAATCAAATGTATCTAAACTGTATTCAAACTTTGTTCGAATGAAGCTTATATTGTGGCGAAGTACTCAATTTAAGCAAGTGCCACGTATTTAGCCTAAGGTGACTTACTATAAGTGTTTATAAAGTAAAAGTGGAGGATAAAGTAGGTTTATGTATAACAAAATATTATCAACAGACATTCAGATCTAAAGATTTAAAAAAAAAACGTTGGGTTCTTCACTTGCTACACTGTCATGCAAGACTAGGGATCATGTAATAATAGCTGCATTCTTCAATCAGGTACATTAAAAAAACTGGAAAAGTACCAGTATTTGTATTGTCAGCGAGAAGTAAGTTAAAAGAATTTTTCGTTAAGTATATTTTTGATAGAGTTTACAATGAAATTATAGATACCTAATCTAGCGTTGTTAATGCGTTTTCCGAATTTTTCAGCTTCAGATATAACGTTACAAATTGGCTTATTCCACCTACTGAATGATAATTGGTTATTGTTATATGCAAAGGTTACAGAATCGTAACGTTTGTCAGTCGTGTATTTCCTAATACATGTAGACTTTTGAGTATTTCGAAATTTTTTTCTTTTACCGTAATATATCAAGACTGGATAGCCGAGTGGACAAAGTCAGTATTCCCTTCATAACCTGAGAATTACTGGTTCGAATCCTGACCAGGATCGGAAATTGGCCCTGTTATTATTATTTGTCATTGGGCTATAAAATAACTAGCAATGCTAGCAAAAAAAAAAACTAAAAAAACGTTGGTGTTATGAGTGGAAACAAAACTTTGTTTTTGATAGTTCTCGATAAAAACTTTAAAAATATCGTGGGGGTATATTCAAAACTTTTAATATACACCAAATAAAGAAAAAATCTAAAGTCATTATCAACTACATTTGTATAATTCTCAACAAACAACGGAGAGGAAATTTCGTTTAGCAGTTGTAACTGGGGAAGTAACTGGTCATTTAAATTCGTAGTAAATTACGTGGAGCAACGAGTTTTTTGTTTGAGATTTTCATTTTATATACAGCTCTAGAAGGTTTTCCAATCGAACTTTAAAAATGTTTTCAATTTGCAAAAAACCATAGAATATATTTCAGGAGAAGGGGTTTCCTTACGGACAATAAATTTAAAACCATAAAACCTTCCAAGCTGAAATTTGACATAAGCACTTCTCTTGGGACCTAGATCCTTACTAAGAAACGGCTTTGCAAAATTCTCCCAGGGTTATGCCCCAATGTATTTAAAATCTCTAATGTTAAAATATAGGGAAGATTATGAAGTTATTATATCAGCCATAAACTTGAGAAGTATGACAATTAAACCCATTATCCGAAGAAGTCTTTCCTCAGATGAAACCGGGATCGATCAACTAGTTAAATATATAATAATTAATGTGCTTACTGGGTTTCCTGGGTTTCCTAATTCCAGACTTACTCATTCCAGGAACAATTATAGTAATGGGCACGTGTCTAACTAGTTGACAGGATAAACCGGATAATAATATTGTCCTGGCAGTACAATAATCATCCTTTATTAATTTCATTTATTTCAGCTTTTGTTATAACATTTTTAACATGTTTTTCGCATTTGGGTTACATGTTAATTATTATTTTTTGCAACTAATACCTGTTATATCCTTTCAAAAGCTCAATAGCATACCCAAGAAAACTGGTAAGCCCCATCTGGTGGACGTAATTAGTAATGTAATATTGAATTTAAACCTATCTCCTAAACAAATGGAAATTAGCTTTTATGAATCTGAGATAAAATCAATGAGTTCAATCAATTCTTTTTTGACAATAAACCGTCCTTCGCTAATTTTCTTTGATTTAATATCACCTTACATAGTATGTTATATGTAGTATTCTTAACTACAACAATATCATGAAATAGATCGTCTAAACTTGAAGTACGGATGGCAGCGTGATATATTACTTCACATTTTGTTTTGCTGTAAGTTCAAAATGCAGTAGTTTGTTTCCGTTATGGACGAGCAGTTCCAACCATAACTGAACACACATTTTCCATGCTTCATCTTCTAAATTGTCGCTTTGTCATGAATGAATATCAATTATTTGTATAATTTTTTGACTGTACATTTACTTTTTAATCCTATATAATTCTCGCGTTGTTTATGCCTAGCGTTTGATTTCATCAAATATTGTAAGGAATTTTCTAAGGTAACAGTTAATCGAGTAAAAGTGTGACCCTTCAAAAATGGAATATGCGATGTTAAGAAAACATGATTATAGGCAGCCAAGGTTAGTATTTTGTAGTAAAATATCGAAGTGATTTAATTTTATTTGAAAATTAGCAACAATAAAATTCTTTTCTTCACATTTCAGAAGCCATTAGAGTAATGCGAGCATCACTTCAGTTGTCAGGATATTAGTGTTTTCTTTGTAACAAAATATATCTAACCTTAATTTCTGTTCAGCACTAACCAGCGTTCGTCAATGTATCAAATAAAGAATGAAGAATAAAGAATAGGTTATGGTATAAAGAGATTAAGATTACAATTTCTTATCGGCAAAGCGTTATATATCAATAAATAATTCCTTAAAAAATAAAAACTCTAAAAATACCCTGTATGAAAAAGTTTATTTATTTATTGAAAATAAATTATTTAGTAACTAGTACAAAATTATGTTCAATATTGACAGAAATACTGACAATAGATTTGAAACATAAAATTTACAATTATTAATCAATAGTTTTAGTTTTAGTTGAAATAGAAATATTAGATTTAAAAAATAAATTGTTTTTACTATTGAATAACTAAATAAAAAATCTTAATTTTCAGAAACAGATACAAAAGTATTATAGTGCTTCAAAAGTGACAGACGATGCTATAGGTGTGTTACTGAAAACCATGTGCTAACGGCTCTCTTGTTGTATCAATTGATATCCTTTCTTTTTGCGGCTGCCCCCTTTGTTAATGAACTATCGAACTATCCCTGGAGTTACTTGCAAAATCATTTTGAAAAGTATGTCATAGAGTAACTGAAACTGGAAAAAAGAATCAGAGAAAGTAGCGAAAAAGTAGAGAAAGATTGCATTCAGCCACAGAAACCTGCCGCCTTCGTGAGCTGGTTTGCTTTTGTAAACAGGAAGGCAAGCAACAATTCACACCCTGATTACAAAAGGGGGAAACCTTAAGGACAGCAAGAACAGGCAGTCCTCAGGCAGTTGCCGATTTAGCTTGCGTCACTCCAGAGTACGTTTTAGACCATGGACGCCGACTGGCTGCACTGCTACACGAAAGTGTTTAGTGTTAAAGGTTTGAACCATTTGTCCGTACCCTGTCAAGTCGTGAGACTTCGGTCAAGGATAGAACAGCAAGTACTCAGTGTTTCGATCTTACTGGATCTCTTCAGGTGGATGCCGACTGCAGATTTCAGCAGTCAAATTCACGACACAGCGTTCAGATTACAGAACGTTTGGGGATGACGAAAAGGCACAAGAGATTCAGGCATTTGTTTTTAATCATAAATGACCATATGCAGTTAAAACACTAAACTACAACACATCGAGTATGTAAATGCATCATACATTAGGGTCAAATAAAAAAAGTTAAACATTCATCAAACTCCATTTAAAGTTAAAAGCAGATGTGTATTTATAATATTAAAATTTTCTTTAATTGAATATTATTTGATAATCTGACTATCATCTGATAAGTTAACAGTTAGTTCTATTACATAGCTATTTCTATTTTTTTATTATTGCTACCATCTACAACTACATTATATTAAATACATCGTTAACATTTGGTTAATTACAATTAATTAATATGTCTGCATTATCAGCAATTTTTAAGGTGCTTGAAAAAATTATGATGAAAGTAATACGAAAATTACAAAGCGAGACAATTTTGATGGATGGTTAACAATTTGGTGGATAGTTTGATCAAATTAGAAAGTGTGAGTTTGATAGATAGTTGTTGATTTTTGTATAGTTTATTTATAAACAAATAAAAACAAAGCGGGGAAAGATGGAGACACGCCGAGAAGTTATTGTTTGAGAGCGCCAGATTGATGGAGTAGATATCAGTCAAATATGACAGCCGCAGTGGAGCTGGAATGACGAGCAGAAATATCGTATTTATGTCTCATCCACATGTGAATACCAATCTACCTGTGTATTGCTTAGCACTTATATGAAATCATTTAACTTCTCTAAGCTAAGTGAGTTGAGATATTGGATTGCGCTACGAGAAATTCCTACAAAAAAATTATTAAATCAAAATAAAATAAATTATGTTAAACCGTTTGTAAATGACATGAAAGGCTACACTAATTTCAAATTTAATGGTGGTTAAGGTCAAGATATATACATACAAGATGATTTTATAGCCATGACACAACAACCTCGGATCATTCTACTCCGATTCTATTTCAACTGTCACTTATATATATATATATAGACAATTTTATGAGTTTCTGACATATATATATATATAGACAAATATATATATAGACAAAGTTATGAGAAACTTTAAAACCTATATTTCAAACGTTACAAATGTCTAAAAAAATGGTCAGTTTTTAATAAACGCCAAATAAGTATAATCTAATTGTATGTTCTTTTATCCTATGAAAGAATAACAACTCCTTTGGTGATATTGTTTGTTCATTATTATCTAATAATCTTTAGTGATATTGTTCATAAATGCAATACAATATTGTAAAACACTTACAACAGTAATAAAAAAACACACAAAACATTTAAACTACTGTTGTTTTAATTATTATTCCATATCATAATTGTAATTGGCACCGCAATCATCGGTTTCTCCAATGTCTAGTCTGTTAATAAACAAAAGAATCGCTTTTGAATATGTATCCCTTGATTCTTAATTCAATCCAATTCGTTGTTTATATAACCTTGCGTATTTTATGTCAGTTTATTATTTCTAATTCTATTTCTTTTGTATATATGATTGATTTAAATCACAATTATAAAATCGAACTTTTATGGTGAACTCACCATTACGTACACAAAATGTTAACACCTAACTTACGTTGTGTAAGACTGAAATAGCAAATTACATAATAATACATTAAGTATTGGTAATTTATTTCAAAATGTGTAGATCAAACGTATTGTTACAAAATAGAAATGTATTCAATCCAAAGTATAATACATTTTATAACATAAAAAGTAAATATTTCAAAAGAAGGGGCTATAAAATCTGAAACTCTAACTTGATATTTTCTAAGTTCTTCAAAACATGTTTTCCTCAAGTATCTAGGGATTTGTGAAGATTCCTTTGTGTAAAAACCAGGAAAACGTCCAAGAATGTCTTATCGTGTTATACAGTGTAAAATATCATGTCGAAAAAATCACATCACAAATTTAATGAATGTTTAAGAATGTTTTATCTACATTTGTAATGTAATTTACATTATTAATTTAATTTAATTTTGCAAACATTAAACAAACCTAAAAACCGCAAAATACATAATATTAAATAATCAATAAATATTTTATTAATTAATCAGACTTTTATCAAACAATCACAACATTCCAGTTTTGATAGTTATAGCTTAAATTATATCACATACAGTTCTTATTTATTAGTTATTTGATATATGAAATTTAAGAGATTTTTAGCATGATCTATAACTTTGTTTGGACTGGCTCTGTATTAATTGATGACCCACTAAATTAAAACAAACAAGATTGGGTAGTTCCATTTCCAAATATACACATTTAACGACACCCTGTTGGGAAGAGGGGTTAATGGCCCATGTAACGGATTGGGTCTACCCTACCCTATCTTAAGATGCGTTTGGGATTGGATTGAAATCTTCTTCGAAGTAGATTGAAGTATTCTACTGCGAAATCAGATTTTAAATTTTTCATATCGTGTCTAATCATATTTGAAAACAGTTATTACAACTGATTGATTATTTCACCATGAGGCATTTTTTGTTTTACGTTTTGTGTTTTTGTTCTGAGTTAATGATTACAGGTTTTTACTACAATTGGGTAAATTGTGGTTTACATATCATAGATTAATCTGATTGAAATCCTAGTTTTATTATGGGCTACTTTTTACTGTACTAAAAAATTACTCAGAAACAACGGGGGGTACTGTTGTTGGGGTTGGATAGTGACAATGGTTACCCATTTTGTTACTAAAAAATTAACTGACTACAAACAAAACAAGTGGTGGAAAAATCAATTGTTTAAAAATTAAATTCTAGATTACAATAATTTTTATTGACCTATCGATCAATATTAATTAAAAAAACCCTGTTATTAATATTATATAATTCGTTCGCTGAATCCGCAACGTTCTAAACAAATGTTTACCTACCTTAACTTAAAAAAACTTACGTTAACTTAAAAAATATGAAATATGCAAAACAAGGACGGTATTGTCTTCTTTTGAATGCCACAAATGTTATTATTACAGGAAATATTTTTAAACTTAATTTTACCAAAGAATGTCTTGATGTGCTCTGCTGCTTTGTTCGATTACTTTTTCTGAACAAGAAATAATAATTACTTTGTCTAAAATTTGAAAGCAATTTATTATAGTAAAATTCTCTTCGATACGGGGTTCTAGGTCAATTTGCCCTCAATCATCATTTCATGAGTTGGCCTACATTTATGTTAAGTTGAATAGCACCTATTGAGAGTAAGTCTCTTTGAGTTCGTTTTTGTGGGCTTATTTCTCATAGTATTCTTTCAGCAACAAATCTTTTACTCTATTGAAAAATAAATCGTATTGGCAATGTTAAAGATCAACATTGGTCACTGAATGAGAA
Source organism: Flexamia atlantica (assembly GCA_035578135.1). Classification (NCBI taxonomy): domain Eukaryota; kingdom Metazoa; phylum Arthropoda; class Insecta; order Hemiptera; family Cicadellidae; genus Flexamia; species Flexamia atlantica. The sequence goes on from JAQJVK010000312.1 coordinate 99,863, forward strand.
ATGTCCTCGCTACCTGAGTTGGAAAGAAGACAAATGGCTTGTCAGGAGCCTTGCTTGGCCTCCCCGACGAATGATCGTGACTTGAACATTGCCTGCGAAGCATGTGTCAAGTGGTACTTGTAATAAATCTACCGGTATTTTAAATTGTAAAAAAAAACGTTGCTGTAAAGACGCTAAATTTTTTGTCTTCATATTAAATAGCTATTGTCATCAGAGTTTTGGCTGTAATCTGTACTTGAGTGAATGAAAACAATAATCTAACTAAACACTAATTGAAGCATAAACACCTAAACTCGATGGTGTCAAATACTAAAAGTTTTTTTAAACTTTGCATGGTCTAAGGATATTCATTCCTTACATTTGTTAGGGGCTCATAAAAATTTGTAAAATTAGATAATGTGGCAATGTGTAATTGGTTTAAATGACGATTTCTGGAATTTTATAATATAGCTGTTGCCCGTGGCTTCGCTCACGCTGCCTACTAAATGAAGATGGTGCCAAATACTGAGTTTATGATTAAAAAAACTAATGATGACTTCGATTAAGCTTTTATATAGTTCATATATCACCTAAAAGAAAAAAATCAACCATAAAACCATGATGAAAGGAACCAAATCATAAATCAGCTGTAAAGACGAATCCGTATGTGAAGCTTAAACCGCCTACAGTTCGCGGATTATATCTCCGACTATGGCTACTTCGCTACTAACGTATCAAATGATATTTTAAACATTTGATTTTGGTAAACACAGTGTTTGAAAAAAGCGGTTCTGTAGAACAATATTTTCAGAAAAGTACCCCCTCATCCCCCCACGCCTTTCAACCAGCTGACTCTGCCATAGCCGGAGATATAATGCATGAATTGTACTTGGAGCCGTCCATAAATTAAGTAACGCTCCTGGGGGGCGGGGGGTGTTCGGCAACGTTATGCACCGTTACAAGGGAGGGAGGGGGTTCAACGCAACGTTATGTAACTATTAAATCTTAATAATTAATAACTTAAATTCATTAAAAGATGTTCAATTATCTTCTAAGTACATTTTTTTACTTTTAGGGGAGGGGTGATAGCACAGCGCTACGTAATTTATGAGAGGGGGTTAGTGCCAGCGTCACAAGTCCGTTACATGGGGGAGGGGGGGTTTGAAGAGGCCGAATTTACGTAATTTATGGATGGTCCCCTTGATTGAATGAAAATTGGCAATTCAAACTAAAGATCATCCATTAATTTTATATAGCCAAATTTCAGAACTTTGATCCTGGCGAAAAACCCTCAAAACTTTCAAATTTTGAAACGATTTGATGTTAAAAAAATATTTTCTAATGTTTGTAAGGTCTATTTTGAACAAAAAAAATACTTAGCTGTCCCTGCAATTTTTGAAAATGGTTTACCTTAGCTCTTTTATTAACAGCCGTTTTAAGGAAGGAGGGTCTTTAAAGTATCTCTAGTCAGTGATTTATTTTATATTTTATTTCTGACAGCTGGTCTGCGTCCTACTAAATCTCTTGCTTTTAACATCTGCTTAAATATAATTCATCATTTTACATTCTGGCATAGGGATAATATGTGATCTTTGAGAGGGTCTGGCTTTTTCAGCGGGGCCTTAGTCTGTGGCGGAGTCCGAGGATCAGATCAGATTTAAAATAATTTAGTTACCCTATTTTATGCCTAAAGAATGAGTGTAACATTTTTTTGCTTTCTAGGTGCATGTAGGAGAATTAGTGATAAAAGAGTGAGTTAGCGAGAGTGAAAGAAGAGAAAAAAAGAGAAAAATCATCGTCAATGCCAGCGAAAAGATTAAATTTTTATTTTTATTTCAGACAACTATTATTTGTACATATTTTTTGTCTTACAAAGATATATAAGGATATACAAGGCTCCTTGACTTAGTATGTACTTTTAATCTAGCAGTTGCACGTACTAAAATCATTTTTGTAAGTAAAAGCATTTAACCGTCGTCGCAAAGATGGTTTATATTCATGAATAATTCACTAGGAGACATTAGGGTGCTGTTTAGGTATTCTACCCTCACCTCTGACGTATACCGCCATAAACGTATAAACGCACAATATGTCTGTTAACAAGATTAACAGATTAAATAAATTTTAATTTATTTAATTTGTTTAATGATATAATTTACTCGGGTTAAAGTAACTCATTTAATTCGTTGCAACTACAGCACTTTTATAAATAATCAAGTTTACCATGCTTATGTTGCAAGTCCAGATGCTCCAGTCTTGGGTTACTAGTTTTTGTCAGGTTTGGAACAATTTAACAGGATGATTTTAATATTTATAATAAGCAATTCTTGTTTATTTAGTTACCATATTTTGCTTATCTATTATCGAACTTAATAAAAGTTGGTAAGGGACATTTTGTTTTTTAAGTTTACTGGTTTACTGCTGAGTAATGCAAATTTATTGGGTGAATTATTTTAAAATTTATTTACTTATTTTGTATTTTTGTGATTTGAAAAAAGTTTCATAAACACGATATTGCCTGTTACGGTTACGGAATAACAACGAAATTTTAAACAACATAATCGGAGAGGAAATAACATTACGGTAGGCAGATGGCATCAAGTCCAAGCAAGCAAAGCTCGCAAGCAAAGCTCAGTCCTTAAATATTGTGCGTAATGTGCTTTTTAGGCCTACTAACTGAAAAAAACAATCTTCATAGACTAAAATCACTTCATTAACAAAACTTTATAGACGAAAGTGGATAAATACACTTGTAGTGAATTTATACAAATGTTGTATTGACATACATCATTACTTGCTTAAAACTATTTTAATTTCAATTTAAAATATGTGTAATGCTAAAATACGATAAAATATATACATACATATATATTTAATACATGATTAATTTTTACCACATGTTAAGAATACTAATCACTATTTAGTTTTACTCGGCATTGAGTGTTAAGTAATGTTTAAATTATCTGTAATGTTTAGATAATTAAAGAAAACTGAAACTTGTGATTTTATGGGAATGATATATTTCAAATCATCTGAAAAGGTCAGCCTTATGAAGAACCGTAGGTCCTATTTAAACCAATTTAACATTAAAAACTGACTATAATTTAATGGAAGCTAAACTTATACAAAAATAAAGAGGAACATTTAATAAAAAATCGGAGCGAATTTTAATCATAATATGAAAAAAAGTATTAGTTAAGAAGTGATAAATGCCATTTTTTCCTTACATTAATTTAAAACTGTTTTTACACTATTCCACAAGATAAAAAAAATCTTCAACTATAAACTCTCTCGTTAAAAGTTTATTGTCACAATATTTTCCAGCTATACCCAACACACCAATAGCTATTATTTGTATATTTCATTACGGTAGTGTTTTGCCAGGCTAAAGTAAAACGGGTTTATAAAACAAATAATTCACACATTAGAGAGAAATAATACAAACTTCAATGGTAAAAAATATGTTTTATTTCTTAGTTAGCTTTTGTTACAAACTTGGTCCTAAGTTGATTTCAGCTTACGACTTAGAATAATAATATTTCTGGGCCAATCAATAATAATAATGTTATTTAATATATTTTTCACTTTAAGAATGTTGATGAACTAAAAAATTTAATACATTTGTAATTCACACGAAAATGAGCTCAGCTATCTCAGTTATTTGCGGTTAGGTTGTACGTAATGAATTTTACTATGTTAAAATATGATGTTTATATTTCTAATCTTTCTTGTGTTTTGTGTGGTGAACCCTATTGCGTATAAATTTAAAGTTAGTTAATGATTGTTTAAGTTTTTTTTCACTTTTCATAGTGGTTAATAATTTTCAACAAAATTATATTTTACATAGCGTAAATTATATACTGTACAACTATCTCGATGTCAAAAAAAGATTACATTATTTTGAAAAATGGGACAGCAGGGGCTTCGTTTTGCATTTAAAGCTAATTGCAGTATATCAATAATTTTTGAATCCCCTTGTGGGTTCAGTGAAACTTTAGTGGCCACACTGCACGAATTTGACTCGTTAGTCTTTATCAAATTACATTATAAAAACATATAAATAAATATCTGTTATTTATAGACTATAATTTATTTTACTGAGAAAGTTTGGTATATTCTACAATATTATTATTGTCTGGCAATCGTAATACCGCTACATGTTTCCATGTTTTTTTACGTAAAACTGAAAAAAAACCTCGAGATTTTCTTTTTCTATTCATCAGGTGTATAAGACCTTTAATAATTATATCAGTTTTACTAAATGACATTGTAAATGAATAAATTTTAAAAGTCCAAAATATTTTTATCATAATAGCTTACAACTGGCTTTCTTAAGGAGAATAAATAATTATAATTATAAATTAATATTGAAAGTATTACCGTTGATGGGTAATTTATTCACTTTGTTTGTAAGATTCAGATCCGAACGTATAATTAGCGCTTTGACCATTCATTGAGGAGGAACCTTTAACCTTTTACTATATTGCGTTGGCTTTCCACTGTGTAACCAAGTAAATGCAAAAAAATACTGTACTGTACAGGATGAGTTTTAATATCTCTATTTGATTTCTTGAAAGTTCTTTCGATTCTTACGAAGTTAAAATTACCAATTCCAAAATATTTTAAAATATGATTAAATAAAACTTTCGATTTTCATAAAATGGCGTAAACAAGTCAAAAATCACGAAGTTAATTCAGTAACAAACACGATTTCACTTTCATCCAATTTCAATCACGACAGCATTACAAGCTAATCCAATAAACCCAGCCGGAAACGGCGCGAAACGCCGGTTCATTACAATCAGATCGTTTGTTTAATTCTGTAACTTTTTCTGAACCGTAAGGCTTATCAAAATGGGAAGTGAAACTTTGGGAATCAGAGCAATCAGAAGTTCCTAAAACATCCATAACGTTTCCTAATTTTAATCAGTAAGTAGTTTTGAACAATTAATGAGAACTATATTGTTATAACTGTTAATGTGCAATTTATATTTTTTGAATTATTATTGTAAATCCAACCGTTTTTTAAGAGTTGATTATTTTTTTAATGTCACTTATGTATAAAAAAAGAGTATCATCCTACAGTTGGCTGTGAAAAAGGCGATCTTACATCTCACTCGTGGCTAACATGATTATATACAATAGTTCCATAAACTACAATTGGGTCATCCTCCTCATAACTGAGACATAACCTCAGCCGTCACCGGAGCCATGGTGGCAGTGGCTTCTCAATGGGGATGAAACCCTTCAGCCTGCTCTCACTGCACGTTGCAAGCTGCAAGAGCGCCGCAATCTTATGCATATGCTGATGATTGCATGATACTTTTATCCCACCATCCCTCCCAGAGTGGAAAGGCAATAAGGCGCAAGAGTAGTGTCCTCTCAAAAGGAAGTAATTAAGTAGTCAAAGAATCATATACTTCATCTAAACCCAGAAAAATGTTCTGTGAGTCATTTCGCTAGCTAAGAGCTTTGGGAAAAAACATGTTAGCCACATTTGATGAGGTTAATTAGCTTTTCAGTGAAAAAAAGTTATTGGCATGATTATTGACTCAAAGATGACCTTGCCAAGTCATGAAAACCAAGTATACAGCAAAGTCACTAGGTTTTAAGTATGTTTAGAGCAGTGACTCCCCAAAACTCCAAATTGAAAATGATTCAGTCCTTGACTTTCTCCACCATGAGCTAGAGTCTTCCATTTTTTTTGTTACTGGTTGACAAATATAACTCGTAGCAATACTGCATTGGCCACAGAATACTGGTTAGGTTTGTGCACAATTTAAAAAAGTTTGAATTAGTTAACACGGCAAAAGTGTCGACCATCCAAAAATGTTGTGGCAGGCAGAATTAAAAATTATACACAAAAATCTGGTCTTAGAGACACCACACTACTTAAAGCACAAACTGAGACAAAGGTCGATAGTGAGAGAGCGTAGAAATTGGCAGGACACGTTGTTGGACAAATCACGGGTTTGGCTTGAAGCAGGTAGAAAGGTTTTCTTACTTCGAGCCGGCCCAATATAACAAGTAACCCGCTAAAATGAAGGCACTGACTTGTAAAATTCAACTAAAGAATTGTAATAAATTAAATGTTCTGTGATTTGGTGGTTTTTAAGAATAAATTATCACTTTAATTTTTTTAGTTTAGTTTTTGACATAAGTATATTTGTAAAACGCTGAAATCTGATCAAGATCAAAGACATTATTTATTAAAAAGCTCAAACAATATTGCATTGATATCAATTATATGAAGATGAATTATGTTTAGGGGTACTTGGGGAGTAATCTACTTCTTAAAGTAAGAAAATAAATAAATCAGTTTTAGAAATAACGTCGAGTTAAAACAAATTTTAGTAAACACATTTTAGTTTTTTGGGTCTTATATTAGGAAGTGAGTCATCACCACACAAATTTGAAAAACGGAACCTATTTATGTAAACAGAACTATCTTCTAAACTACTGAACACACTAGTTCCGTATCTTGGAAAAATGATTCGTAGTAAATACGGGTAAATTAAGTGCAGTGTCTATGCAAATACAATACTTTGATTGATGAAGTTATAACATTTTGTTTGAACTTAGATTAGAACGAAATGAAATTTTACGACTATAGACATTGAATGGTCGAAGTTTGGGGCAATGGTCTTTACTATAAACAATAACAAAGTCAATCCGTGAAATTACCCCATTCTGTCAAAGAGCACAACGCAATTCCAAGCACAATAGTGTTGGAGCCGCACATAAATACCGCTATCTCTATTGTCTTCCTCGTTTGGATCTGACGTGTAGTTAAAAATTATACCGTTGTCTTTTCGCTTCCGTATTTAATATGGTTAATTTGTTAAATGTATATTTCATACATTATACAAAGTCTTTTAAGAAGATCATTAGATTTTGAAGGGTTGTTCTTTAAACGATAAATATGAATATGCAGTTACTTTTATGTATATCAAACGGTAACTGATGAAGTTGTTTTACATGCTATTTCAGGTGGTCAATATGGCCCCCTTTAAAAGCACATGTCTTTGAACTTACATTCGCAAGGTTTCCCCACAGACGGATCGGCCGTACTGGACCGACCTATTCAGCTTTACATCACTGGCCTCCATGGTCACCGGAGTTTGTGATTTTGTGATAGACAGGATTACGTCCCCTCGACAACATTGGTTGAACTGAGGGACCACATTAGAGCAGCCATCGAATCCATCATTCTAAACATGCTAACTAAGGAGCGGGACGAACTTGAGTATCGCGTAGATTATAGACATTGCAATCTGTACTCAATTGTATTACCTCTGTTCTATTCCACTCTACTGGCAACGTGCTATTAAAGTTTAAAGTGCCTTGATCATGAACAGCTGGATGATTCTTTTGTTTACTTTTTCGTTGTTATTGGCAAATCATATGACCCCATGTTAAAAATTATCAACTTTAAATTTAATTTTTCCAAAAAGTTTGCGTTTCTACAGCAAATTCAACCACGTAGGTGAACTTAAAAATAGAAACTACACCTATGTGCAAAATGTTATTAAAATCGTTAGAGCCGTTTTCGAGATAGGATTTATATACAAGAATTGCTCATTTAAAGTAATAGGATAGGATACTGTGCAATCATTCAGTGTTACAGCAGATGTAAATAGTGTCAATAGTATTAAATGAGACAATACTGAGACAACATTGCTCGCCAGCCAGTAATCTTGTGTTAGCGAACCAATAGGAAGCAGTTTCATGTTGCAGCATTACGGTGCCACCTTATGCAGAATTATGGTCCATTATGTTATTACGGATGTTACAATGTTTGTCTTCGTCGTGAGACCTTAGTTGTAGTGTAAGACATTCAATATAAAACCAGTTATTGCCAAATTTTATCCAATGTATTGCACATTTTAGGAAAGCTCGAAAATTAATTTGGTTTTCTACTTTTTTTGTTACGAACCGTGCGAAAGGGGAGCGCTTAAAGACTATCCTCTTTGGATGTTTGTTGTACTGTAAAATATTACCGGTTTAATATGCTAAAAATTGTTTCTTGGGTTAGGACATTACTCTTTTCATTATCTAGTTCAAAATTTAGTTGTTATTTTTTTCTAATTTAAGATCAATGTTTTTAAATAGTGAAATAAAGTAAATGAACTAGAGGTTTTCGTTGTTTACCACTGTTTTGATTTGACAAAAATAGTTCGTTATATATTATTTAATGGTATTTGTGACTAGTACAAAATTATTTAAACTATTTATACTTGGTTTCTTATGTAATCAAGTTGAAATAGTATATTACGCAACTAATGCGGGAAGTAGGTGTTTACGTGCGAGCATGATAGTTCACGCGCGACGCTTGCGGAGCGCGGGAATTTCATACGAGCAACGTAAACACCTTCCCGGATGAGTTGCGTACGATAGTTTCGCAACACTACCAGCAACAAATATACAGGGTAAGTAAAAAACAACACTTCTATGAAAGTTAAAAGATTTAAAAAATATTAATTAAACTGTAGAGATAAAATACGAAAAAAACTATATTTATCTGTGCGGGGGAGATAACAAAAAGCGTTATCTCTGCTGTTCATCGACCGAGTAGGCCTTTCTAGGAATACGTCTTATCGTCACACAGACGGCAACAATGGATTAAGTAACACTGCTCTTTATTAACTTATCGCTATTAACTGTACGTAGTCGCAACCTGAGAAACCAGTTTAGTTACAATTAATTGAGATATGGTCGTCATAGTTAAAATGTGTATGTTGTGTTTATGTATAATGTATGTTAATTGTGTGATATAACATTTTTTTCTTGAGTTGGCAACATTGAGCATTGACCGCACTCGTGCGGTAAATGCTCAATTCAAACTCTTTACCGCACTCCAGCTGATTTGTTACCTCACTACAGCTGATATTTGCCGTACTCTTTTGTAAACGGTGACTTCCCACACTGAAACGGAAGCGGAAATCGGCTACTTACTAGTGTAGTGTTGCGAAAACAAGTTTAATTTAAGGTCATGTAGCTTAATAATTCTGAAACTATTCTTCATTATATGGGAATATTTTAAGAAGAAGAAGGGAAAATATTCAGGAAATTCCAAACATAAATTACAAGGACTCTGACGGTTCAATATTCAATATCAAATTAGTTTTATGTTTCAACTACTCAACATAAGGAATTAACTCTAATTTAATCAAAATAAAGGATCGGAAAGTAATAGTTGTTTTGATAGTATATAATTTTTGGTAGGCTACAAAATCATTAAATATAAATATGAACCAGTATTGTACTGACAGACGATTGGCGCTTTTTTAACAACCAGCAACCCCTATGAACGGCTGTCGCCTTACTTAAACCCATGATTTTCGTTTAAGGAACAAATAGTATTGGAAAAATTGCCTTATTACTTCTTTTTGTCATATGAAACAATAAGACAATGTAAAATCAAGCGACGTAACGAGAAAAATGGCTCTTTTGGGGCGAAAAAAATAGGTACAGCTAAATTACCGCATTAAAACAACATTTTTAAGAATATTTCGTAATAATTGGAACGGATGATTTCGTATTTATTTTACATGATTATAATAAATAACAAATAAGTACAATTTATTTTACCTCAAAAGTTGCTATTTGGCACCAGACTAAAATTACAACTACCGAAAGTGAATGTACATTTTTGTTCTCCTTCATTGTATGAAAATTTTAAAATAAATAGTTAATAAAAAATATCGTTATGATGAGATTCAATACAAACCTTTTTTATATCATGTAATAAGCTAATTGAAGAACGATTCTAACAGTTGTTTTAATTCCAGTTGGTGACATTCTAGACAACATGTTATATATTTTGATTAGGATTTTTGCGGACATTTGCCATCACTGATTAGTAAAAAACAAGTTTCACGACGTTTCTGTTTTAGCTGTGTTTTTTTCCAGGTTTTCCTGGCTATGTGTTACTAATCTTGTTATGTTCTAGGTTTTCTTCCACCTGAAGACGGGATCAGATTCCAGATCCCGAAACGTCGTGAAACTTGTTTTTTACTAATCAGTGATGGCAAATGTCCGCAAAAATCCTAATCAAAATATAAAATCACCATCACCAACAATGAATTTCAAACAAAGAACATGTTATAGTCATTCTTAAGGAAGATGATGTCGCTGCTACGTAGAAACTGTGGATGCAGATGACGCTTTCAAATGCAAGCTATTTAAGTTGTTCAGAGGTCGGATCGTGGTCTTATAGTTGCGGAGGATATATTCTACTGCTGCTCATTTCCTCCAAACTCGTCCTAAGTTTGCTGTTTTAGGAAAATAACTCGCATTCTTTTGGTATTTTATATTGAAATTTCAGTGGTTAAATTATTTTACATTGTTTAATTCACCTGTACATAATCCTAACGTGCTTTCTATAGTTTAATATAATTAAATCTTTTCTTTTACTAGTTGCTAACTTCATAGATTCATTTCATACAATAATTAAGTTATAATGAGAATAATAATACACTTTTACATCTATATTGTGAATCACTATAATACACGAGCAGAATTAATATAAATCTAAACAAGTCGTAATAAATAATCAATTTAATTGGAATTTGAAGAGAATTGAATTCGAATGAAGAGGGCAATCGAGGCCTTGAACTTATTCTTTGAGCTTTTGCTCTAGAGGATCATTTTCTATCTTTGATTTGTGGCTCTGTTTCAGCTTGGATTCACCTCTACAACTAGAGAAGTTCGCAAACGCAAATGATTTCAGATGTGGCCTGCTACCCTAGACAGCGTGTATATACAATAATTAGCTTGTAAAATCCAATTGTGTCTTTACTAATTGCAAACTTATACATTTATTTCATACGAAGCCTTTTTTTATTAACCATAAAATCAAAAATGAATTACTTTTGTGATGTTTTTACTATCGAATTAATAAAAATATTGAAACTAAGGACTAACTAGTTTACTAAGGTATACTAAGGTAAACTAAAGTAATGACATATTCTGTTTAAAATTTAATTACCTTTCCAAAAGTATCAATATTTATGAGGGTTTTATAGATAACGACGGAGAAATATGTGATACTTTGAAATTTGTTATGGGGCAGTGAAAATTACAAAAAGAATTTGAGTCGAAATATCTTGGAAAAAGCCAACAATGAGGTAAACTAATGATGGTAAATTTGGTTAAGACTTATATTGCCTTCAAAAAATATAAAAAGTTATGGGGGTTTTGTGGTTAGTTACGAAAATACGTGTTTCTTTGATATATCAATTGATGAAAATGAAGAAAATGAAGTTTGAGTCGCTTAATCTCGTAAACGGATAGTCTGATGTAAACTAATGACATGAAACGTTTTGTTTAAAATTTGATTACCTTTCTTAAAGTGTAAACATTCAAGGGGTCTATACACTTCATCGTGGATATATAAGCGTTTAAACAGACCCATATAATTTTTATGGCGGCCATTTTGATAACGTCATAACAGGGAGTTCTTGACCTGTAATCGAGTGCCTCCCGGTGATTTCTTGATTCTTATTACATATATTTACCGAAAAAATCTCAAAGTGGTATCAAAAGTGAAATATTTTTGAACTAATTCTACGGACTAGTATTCATTTACTTGATTGAAGTATGTTCTTAATATGAGTAATAAGCATTTGTATTTTCTGTTAGTAATAAATTTATTCCATTTTGGAGTATATTTGTGGATAGATTCTTATTTTAAAAGCACTTACTCCTTCATCCTTAGCCATCAGGAAGGAACGCAAGGTAGTCCGGGCATTTATCTCGCAAAGTGGTTTCTGCACTTACACAAGCGACCAAGAATCTTGTACATGAGGAAGAAAGTTGTATATACGAGACATCTTATTCATTTCTTTTTCCTTAGTTGCCTCTCTCTGAGATCATCCGACATCAAATATATTACCAATTTTTCTTCATTTAACGTAACGCATAAAAGGTCATGTTGAGATTTCTTTTGTATGAATTCGTGATTTAAAAAGTGTTTAAATATTTATTGTCGTGTACTGTTATCATAAATCCGAAAATTGAGAAATGTAAAGCATTTTGTATGACCCATTTACGATGTTGTAAATATTTATCATTGTTTTAGGCTACCAGATATTTCTCTGTACTTAATGGAAAAACTCTCCAAATAAGTGAAAATTATTATTTATTTAATTCAATGTAATGAAAAGTCATATGACAGTGAGAGTTCTTCAGGTAATTTCGTAATTGAAAAAGTTACTCAATAATCATTATTTATTATCATGTACTTTAATAATAAATTTGCAAAGGGAGAAATACATCGTATTTTACATGCCCATGTACAATCACTTGTGAATTAACAATTTACTTTAAATTTAGTGTTATATTTTACTTATTTAGAAGAAGAAATTATTTATAAGACTTACTAAGCCAAATAAAACATAACAAGAAAATGTTCAAAATCAGTTAAAGTATAACTAATCGATATTACATGTAGAAGTGTTGTTTAATTCTTTCACAACACGTATGTCACTCGCACATACGTACGTCGTGCTCGTACTCGAACGCATTTTACTCGTATGCCATTAAACAGGGACTAATTCCATTTTCACCACTCAAACAACAATAATTACCAGCCCTAAAAAAGTTTTACTCGTATGTAATACCTATCAAAAATAAGATTGGTAGCTTTTCAAGTTGACTATGATTTGGACTATGACGCCAATAATGATTCTTGTGCCACTAGGAGGTACGATAATACATCATCTCTCACCTTAGTCAGCTGTTGTACTCCCTGAAATGTTACTTTTTCCTTTTATGAAACTTTCTTGCTTATTGTAAATTACAAAATCTTACATTGAATCTAAGTTTTTTATATTCCCACGGTGGTTAAATATGAAGATAGAAATTGTTACATACCCTATCAACACATGACACGTATTATAAAGTGATATAACATGTGATATATGTCATTACATTACATTTATACGTGACAGATGGACACATAAAATTCTCCACGTATGTCATGTGATGTATGTATGATCATGTCATCCGTATGTATGTGATCTTGTCTTATCTGTTCCAAAAGACCAATATATGTCTCTAACATATGGTGTCTACAAAGCCCTAACGAGATTAGGACATATTTTACCCCTTGGAAGCGGCTCAATTATATACGTTATATGTTTAAGATTCTCTCAGATATTTACTGTATAATTTAGCAGCTTATTTTATTTTCATTAAAATAGTACGAAGTCGATCGGTGCCCCTCCTTTTCATTTTTGCCAGTGACACCATAGTGGAATATGTATTACCATCTAAGTCGTAAATCTACAACGAAATAAGCAAAAATGTAATGAGCCTGAACTTATGAAATCATGATGACCAAAGCGATTTTAAAAGGCAGAATTTGATGTATAATAAGTATGATAAATATAATGATACACCTATAAAGTCCATAAAATCCATAATCGATGTTTTATTTGAGTGGGTTTACTTTGGGTTTATGTAGGATAGATACAGAAATGTTATATTTATACTGCATAGATTAAAAATAAGACTTTATGAAAGTCGTACATAAAAATGTGGGTACCTCTTAGCTCATTTGAAAAATAAAACCATAAATGGTTTATTAAAACATTACTTGCGAGTTATAGATAAAAGTATGATGATAATGAACTTTTTTACAAGTAAATATCTTGAATGAAAAATATTTGCAATTACTACCCCAACAAGCAAAGCCATAACCAGTATTCTTAACAATTAAGCCTAACGCTAGAACCCTACAGTCGAAAACTAAATTGAAACCGTTTTACACAACTACTACTACTATTAGGTTCAAGGAAAAACATTAAAACTTTGCAGAACAGTAAATACTGACATTAATTTATGAGGAACTAGAAGGTTGTCGTTAATCTCTCGATTGTCTAATTAGCGTTGTCCAACTTGTACAACAACATAACCGGGGAGTGTCGCTGCAGTGGGGAACGTGTATCGTTTGGCTGTTCTCTCTGTTGCAGTCTGGATGTCATGAATACTTACTCGTACACGTAGTTATTTGCTTTATGACACCAAGTAGTATGACATAGCACCTAGCTTTTTACACCTATACCGATAGGATATTATTTGTTTAGCCAAAAATTGTTTTATCTTATTTGTTAATATTTTATGACTAAATGATGACTTGATGGTTAAATCGAAATACCATTCACTGATGAATTCACCATCCAATGATGAATATTCAATTGAAAACTCCAACTCTCACTTATGTAATTGGTGTTTAAAAAACAATACGAAGCTTCAAAAGTAAAAAGGTCCAGCTTGGCTTTAATGAACCTAATCGCCTTAGAGGTCGTCGTATAACCCAAAGTAGTCGTTTCAGGAGCTGAGCCTCTCAAAGATGAACCATTTTAATTAGCCGCGCCGTGGAGGGACCCTTGGGGAGGAGGAACCTCTTCGCGGCCGTCCTTACTGTTAGACAAGCTTAAGCTGGATATTAGCTTTAAATAATTGTTAACCAAACCTAGTAAAATGTTGCTAGTAATCACTTTAAAAACAATTCAAACACATCAGTACATATGCATTAAAAAGTGTATAGACTCAAGATTTATATTTATCAGTTTACTACATAGAAACTACGGATGGGATAAATTATTTGGTCTAAACATACCGTTGGATATTAAGAAAATCTTCCATCAATCAAAGAGTAATATTAATCTTTTGTAATGAAGACACCTTGTCCCGATTTCTGGAAGGTCCTTGTTTCAGGCGAAATAAGTCCATACTGACATCACCATTAGTTTTCGTGTACCAACATCATTATTTACTATATGATACTTGCATGTTTCTTGAGAGTAGTTTTCAAAAAATCTGAAGCTTTATACATATTTTCAAAAAGACAATGTCTTTTTCAGAAGCACTGTACAATAATAAGAACACATGAACCTAATTGTATATCTATACAGAGAAATATTTAATGAAGAGCGAGTATTGATTGTGACGTCCTTGGTGAAACAAACCAAAACTATTTAACACCTAGGATTAGTATGGTTGTCATATACAACATATCTTAAATCCATAAATGTTTTTACTTATGATTAGCTTAGTACTTCTTTGCTGAAGTACATCCCAGCGAAACCAACTGTAATCCTAACTCGGTCGTTAAGGGGACATTTTTCACATGTAAGTG
>JAQJVK010000313.1:0-114352 GCA_035578135.1 Flexamia atlantica
GAATAGGACCAGAACTTCAGTATTATACCACCCAAGTTACCGTAAAAACTTAGGTTTTGGAAATATGGGTGATTAAATTTGTCGCTATGCGATGTGCGGACAACGATTTGCCTAAGTTTGACATGATATAGAAAAATAAATACGGAATTGTGGATACATGACGTACACATTGGGTGATAGAATAGGATTAGAACTATATTATTATACCACTCAGGTTACCGTTAAAACCTAGGTTTGGAAATACGGGTGATTAAAATAGTCGCATTGAGATGTGCGGACAGCGATTTGTCTACGTTGGACATGAAATATACAAATAAATACGGAATTGTGGATACATGACGTATACATAGGGTGATAGAATAGGTCCAGAACTTTAGTACTATACCACCCAAGTTACCTTAAAAACTTAGGTTTTGGAAATATGGCTGATTAAAGTAGTCGCATTGAGATGTGCGGACAGCGATTTGTCAAAGTATGACATGAAAAATAATATAAATACGGAAGTGTGCCAACATGACGTACACATAGGATGATAGAATAGGTCCTGAAATTTAGTATTATACCACCCAAGTTACCTTAAAAACTTAGGTTTTGGAAATACGGGTGATTAAAATAGTCGCTTTGGATGTGTGGACAGTGATCCACCTAAGTTTGACATAAAATATAAAATAAATACGGCAGTGTGTCAGCATGACGTACACGTAGGGTGATGAAATAGGACCAGAACTTCTGTGTTATACCACCCAAGTTACCGTAAAAACTTAGGTTTTGGAAATATGGCTGTTTAAAGTAGTCGCATTGAGATGTGCGGACAGAGATTTGTCGAAGTTTGACACGAAATATAAAAAAAATACGGAGGTGTGCCAACATGACGTACACATAGGATGATAGAATAGGTCCAGAACTTTAGTATTATACCACCCAAGTTACCTTAAAAACTTAGGTTTTGGAAATACGGGTGATTAAAATAGTCGCTTTGGATGTGTGGAAAGTGATCCACCTAAGTTTGACATAAAATATAAAATAAATACGGCAGTGTGTCAGCATGACGTACACATAGGGTGATAGAATAGGACCAGAACTTCAGTATTATACCACCCAAGTTACCGTAAAAACTTAGGTTTTGGAAATATGGGTGATTAAATTTGTCGCTATGCGATGTGCGGACAACGATTTGTCTAAGTTTGACATGATATAGAAAAATAAATACGGAATTGTGGATACATGACGTACACATTGGGTGATAGAATAGGATTAGAACTATATTATTATACCACTCAGGTTACCGTTAAAACCTAGGTTTTGGAAATACGGGTGATTAAAATAGTCGCATTGAGATGTGCGGACAGCGATTTGTCTAAGTTTGACATGAAATATACAAATAAATACGGAATTGTGGATACATGACGTATACATAGGGTGATAGAATAGGACCAGAACTTCTGTATTATACCACCCAAGATACCGTAAAAACTTAGGTTTTGGAAATATGGCTGATTAAAGTAGTCGCATTGAGATGTGCGGACAGAGATTTGTCGAAGTTTGACACGAAATATAAAAAAATACGGAGGTGTGCCAACATGACGTACACATAGGATGATAGAATAGGTCCAGAACTTTAGTACTATACCACCCAAGTTACCTTAAAAACTTAGGTTTTGGAAATATGGCTGATTAAAGTAGTCGCATTGAGATGTGCGGACAGCGATTTGTCAAAGTATGACATGAAAAATAATATAAATACGGAAGTGTGCCAACATGACGTACACATAGGATGATAGAATAGGTCCTGAAATTTAGTATTATACCACCCAAGTTACCTTAAAAACTTAGGTTTTGGAAATACGGGTGATTAAAATAGTCGCTTTGGATGTGTGGACAGTGATCCACCTAAGTTTGACATAAAATATAAAATAAATACGGCAGTGTGTCAGCATGACGTACACGTAGGGTGATGAAATAGGACCAGAACTTCTGTGTTATACCACCCAAGTTACCGTAAAAACTTAGGTTTTGGAAATATGGCTGTTTAAAGTAGTCGCATTGAGATGTGCGGACAGAGATTTGTCGAAGTTTGACACGAAATATAAAAAAAATACGGAGGTGTGCCAACATGACGTACACATAGGATGATAGAATAGGTCCAGAACTTTAGTATTATACCACCCAAGTTACCTTAAAAACTTAGGTTTTGGAAATATGGGTGATTAAATTAGTCGCTATGCGATGTGCGGACAACGATTTGTCTAAGTTTGACATGAAATATAAAAAAAATACGGAATTGTTGATACATGACGTACACATAGGGTGATAGAATAGGACCAGAACTTCAGTATTATACCACCCAAGTTACCGTAAAAACTTCGGTTTTGGAAATATGGCTGATTAAAGTAGTCGCATTGAGATGTGCGGACAGAGATTTGCCGAAGTTTGACACGAAATATAAAAAAAATACGGAGGTGTGCGAACATGACGTACACATAGGATGATAGAATAGGTCCAGAACTTTAGTACTATACCACCCAAGTTACCTTAAAAACTTAGGTTTTGGAAATACGGGTGATTAAAATAGTCGCATTGAGATGTGCGGACAGCGATTTGTCAAAGTATGACATGAAATATAAAATAAATACGGAATTGTGGATACATGACGTACACATAGGGTGATAGAATAGGATTAGAACTATATTATTATACCACTCAGGTTACCGTCAAAACTTAGGTTTTGGAAATACGGGTGATTAAAATAGTCGCTTTGGATGTGTGGACAGCGATCCACCTAAGTTTGACATAAAATATAAAATAAATACGGCAGTGTGTCAGCATGACGTACACGTAGGATGAAAGAATAGGACCAGAACTTTAGTACTATACCACCCAAGTTACCTTAAAAACTTAGGTTTTGGAAATATGGGTGATTAAATTAGTCGCTATGCGATGTGCGGACAACGATTTGTCTAAGTATGACATGAAATATAATAATAAATACGGAGGTGTGCCAACATTACGTACACGTAGGGTGATAGAATAGGACCAGAACTTCTGTATTATACCACCCAAGTTACCGTAAAAACTTAGGTTTTGGAAATATGGCTGATTAAAGTAGTCGCATTGAGATGTGCGGACAGAGATTTGTCGAAGTATGACATGAAAAATAAATACGGAAGTGTGCCAACATGACGTACACATAGGATGATAGAATAGGTCCTGAAATTTAGTATTATACCACCCAAGTTACCTTAAAAACTTAGGTTTTGGAAATATGGGTGATTAAATTAGTCGCTATTCGATGTGCGGACAACGATTTGTCTAAGTTTGACAGGAAATATAAAAATAAATACGGAATTGTGGATACATGACGTACACATAGGGTGATAGAATAGGACCAGAACTTCTGTATTATACCACCCAAGTTACTGTAAAAACTTAGGTTTTGGAAATATGGCTGATTAAAGTAGTCGCATTGAGATGTGCGGACAGCGATTTGTCAAAGTATGACATGAAAAATAAAATAAATACGGAAGTGTGCCAACATGACGTACACATAGGATGATAGAATAGGTCCTGAAATTTAGTATTATACCACCCAAGTTACCGTAAAAACTTAGGTTTTGGAAATATGGGTGATTACAATAGTCGCTTTGGATGTGCGGACAACGATTTGTCAAAGTTTGACATAAAATATAAAATAAATACGGCAGTGTGTCAGCATGACGTACACGTAGGGTGATGAAATAGGACCAGAACTTCTGTGTTATACCACCCAAGTTACCGTAAAAACTTAGGTTTTGGAAATATGGCTGTTTAAAGTAGTCGCATTGAGATGTGCGGACAGAGATTTGTCGAAGTTTGACACGAAATATAAAAAAAATACGGAGGTGTGCCAACATGACGTACACATAGGATGATAGAATAGGTCCAGAACTTTAGTATTATACCACCCAAGTTACCTTAAAAACTTAGGTTTTGGAAATACGGGTGATTAAAATAGTCGCTTTGGATGTGTGGAAAGTGATCCACCTAAGTTTGACATAAAATATAAAATAAATACGGCAGTGTGTCAGCATGACGTACACATAGGGTGATAGAATAGGACCAGAACTTCAGTATTATACCACCCAAGTTACCGTAAAAACTTAGGTTTTGGAAATATGGGTGATTAAATTTGTCGCTATGCGATGTGCGGACAACGATTTGTCTAAGTTTGACATGATATAGAAAAATAAATACGGAATTGTGGATACATGACGTACACATTGGGTGATAGAATAGGATTAGAACTATATTATTATACCACTCAGGTTACCGTTAAAACCTAGGTTTTGGAAATACGGGTGATTAAAATAGTCGCATTGAGATGTGCGGACAGCGATTTGTCTAAGTTTGACATGAAATATACAAATAAATACGGAATTGTGGATACATGACGTATACATAGGGTGATAGAATAGGACCAGAACTTCTGTATTATACCACCCAAGATACCGTAAAAACTTAGGTTTTGGAAATATGGCTGATTAAAGTAGTCGCATTGAGATGTGCGGACAGAGATTTGTCGAAGTTTGACACGAAATATAAAAAAATACGGAGGTGTGCCAACATGACGTACACATAGGATGATAGAATAGGTCCAGAACTTTAGTACTATACCACCCAAGTTACCTTAAAAACTTAGGTTTTGGAAATATGGCTGATTAAAGTAGTCGCATTGAGATGTGCGGACAGCGATTTGTCAAAGTATGACATGAAAAATAATATAAATACGGAAGTGTGCCAACATGACGTACACATAGGATGATAGAATAGGTCCTGAAATTTAGTATTATACCACCCAAGTTACCTTAAAAACTTAGGTTTTGGAAATACGGGTGATTAAAATAGTCGCTTTGGATGTGTGGACAGTGATCCACCTAAGTTTGACATAAAATATAAAATAAATACGGCAGTGTGTCAGCATGACGTACACGTAGGGTGATGAAATAGGACCAGAACTTCTGTGTTATACCACCCAAGTTACCGTAAAAACTTAGGTTTTGGAAATATGGCTGTTTAAAGTAGTCGCATTGAGATGTGCGGACAGAGATTTGTCGAAGTTTGACACGAAATATAAAAAAAATACGGAGGTGTGCCAACATGACGTACACATAGGATGATAGAATAGGTCCAGAACTTTAGTATTATACCACCCAAGTTACCTTAAAAACTTAGGTTTTGGAAATATGGGTGATTAAATTAGTCGCTATGCGATGTGCGGACAACGATTTGTCTAAGTTTGACATGAAATATAAAAAAAATACGGAATTGTTGATACATGACGTACACATAGGGTGATAGAATAGGACCAGAACTTCAGTATTATACCACCCAAGTTACCGTAAAAACTTCGGTTTTGGAAATATGGCTGATTAAAGTAGTCGCATTGAGATGTGCGGACAGAGATTTGCCGAAGTTTGACACGAAATATAAAAAAAATACGGAGGTGTGCGAACATGACGTACACATAGGATGATAGAATAGGTCCAGAACTTTAGTACTATACCACCCAAGTTACCTTAAAAACTTAGGTTTTGGAAATACGGGTGATTAAAATAGTCGCATTGAGATGTGCGGACAGCGATTTGTCAAAGTATGACATGAAATATAAAATAAATACGGAATTGTGGATACATGACGTACACATAGGGTGATAGAATAGGATTAGAACTATATTATTATACCACTCAGGTTACCGTCAAAACTTAGGTTTTGGAAATACGGGTGATTAAAATAGTCGCTTTGGATGTGTGGACAGCGATCCACCTAAGTTTGACATAAAATATAAAATAAATACGGCAGTGTGTCAGCATGACGTACACGTAGGATGAAAGAATAGGACCAGAACTTTAGTACTATACCACCCAAGTTACCTTAAAAACTTAGGTTTTGGAAATATGGGTGATTAAATTAGTCGCTATGCGATGTGCGGACAACGATTTGTCTAAGTATGACATGAAATATAATAATAAATACGGAGGTGTGCCAACATTACGTACACGTAGGGTGATAGAATAGGACCAGAACTTCTGTATTATACCACCCAAGTTACCGTAAAAACTTAGGTTTTGGAAATATGGCTGATTAAAGTAGTCGCATTGAGATGTGCGGACAGAGATTTGTCGAAGTATGACATGAAAAATAAATACGGAAGTGTGCCAACATGACGTACACATAGGATGATAGAATAGGTCCTGAAATTTAGTATTATACCACCCAAGTTACCTTAAAAACTTAGGTTTTGGAAATATGGGTGATTAAATTAGTCGCTATTCGATGTGCGGACAACGATTTGTCTAAGTTTGACAGGAAATATAAAAATAAATACGGAATTGTGGATACATGACGTACACATAGGGTGATAGAATAGGACCAGAACTTCTGTATTATACCACCCAAGTTACTGTAAAAACTTAGGTTTTGGAAATATGGCTGATTAAAGTAGTCGCATTGAGATGTGCGGACAGCGATTTGTCAAAGTATGACATGAAAAATAAAATAAATACGGAAGTGTGCCAACATGACGTACACATAGGATGATAGAATAGGTCCTGAAATTTAGTATTATACCACCCA
Organism: Flexamia atlantica; assembly: GCA_035578135.1. Classification (NCBI taxonomy): domain Eukaryota; kingdom Metazoa; phylum Arthropoda; class Insecta; order Hemiptera; family Cicadellidae; genus Flexamia; species Flexamia atlantica. The sequence continues at coordinate 6,610 of JAQJVK010000313.1, forward strand.
AGTTACCGTAAAAACTTAGGTTTTGGAAATATGGGTGATTACAATAGTCGCTTTGGATGTGCGGACAACGATTTGTCAAAGTATGACATGAAATATAAAAATAAATACGGAATTGTGGATAGATGACGTTCACATAGGGTGATAAAATAGGACCAGAACTTCTGTATTATACCACCCAAGTTACCGTAAAAACTTAGGTTTTGGAAATATGGCTGATTAAAGTAGTCGCATTGAGATGTGCGGACAGAGATTTGTCGAAGTTTGACACGAAATATAAAAAAAATACGGAGGTGTGCCAACATGACGTACACATAGGATGATAGAATAGGTCCAGAACTTTAGTACTATACCACCCAAGTTACCTTAAAAACTTAGGTTTTGGAAATACGGGTGATTAAAATAGTCGCTTTGGATGTGTGGACAGCGATCCACCTAAGTTTAACATAAAATATAAAATAAATACGGCAGTGTGTCAGCATGACGTACACGTAGGATGAAAGAATAGGACCAGAACTTTAGTACTATACCACCCAAGTTACCTTAAAAACTTAGGTTTTGGAAATATGGCTGATTAAAGTAGTCGCATTGAGATGTGCGGACAGCGATTTGTCAAAGTATGACATGAAAAATAATATTAATACGGAAGTGTGCCAACATGACGTACACATAGGGTGATAGAATAGGTCCTGAAATTTAGTATTATACCACCAAAGTTACCTTAAAAACTTTGGTTTTGGAAATACGGGTGATTAAAATAGTCGCTTTGGATGTGTGGACAGTGATCCACCTAAGTTTGACATAAAATATAAAATAAATACGGCAGTGTGTCAGCATGACGTACACGTAGGGTGATGAAATAGGACCAGAACTTCTGTGTTATACCACCCAAGTTACCGTAAAAACTTAGGTTTTGGAAATATGGCTGTTTAAAGTAGTCGCATTGAGATGTGCGGACAGAGATTTGTCGAAGTTTGACACGAAATATAAAAAAAATACGGAGGTGTGCCAACATGACGTACACATAGGATGATAGAATAGGTCCAGAACTTTAATACTATACCACCCAAGTTACCTTAAAAACTTAGGTTGTGGAAATATGGGTGATTAAATTAGTCGCTATGTGATGTATGGACAACGATTTGTCTAATTTTGACATGAAATATATAAATAAATACGGAATTGTGGATACTTGACGTAAACATAGGGTGATAGAATAGGACCAGAACTATAGTATTATACCACTCAGGTTATCCGAAAAACTTAGGTTTTGGAAATATGGGTAGTTAAAATAGTCGCTTTGGATGTGTGGACAGCGATCCGCCTAAGTTTGACATGAAATATAAAATAAATACGCGAGTGTGCCAACAAGACGTACACATTGGGTGATAGAATAGGACCAGAACTTCTGTATTATACCACCCAAGTTACCGTTAAAACTTAGGTTTTGGAAATATGGCTGATTAAAGTAGTCGCATTGAGATGTGCGGACAGCGATTTGTCAAAGTATGACATGAAAAATAAAATAAATACGGAAGTGTGCCAACATGACGTACACATAGGGTGATAGAATAGGTCCTGAAATTTAGTATTATACCACCCAAGTTACCTTAAAAACTTAGGTTTTGGAAATACGGGTGATTAAAATAGTCGCTTTGGATGTGTGGACAGTGATCCACCTAAGTTTGACATAAAATATAAAATAAATACGGCAGTGTGTCAGCATGACGTACACGTAGGGTGATTAAATAGGACCAGAACTTCTGTGTTATACCACCCAAGTTACCGTAAAAACTTAGGTTTTGGAAATATGGCTGTTTAAAGTAGTCGCATTGAGATGTGCGGACAGAGATTTGTCGAAGTTTGACACGAAATATAAAAAAAATACGGAGGTGTGCCAACATGACGTACACATAGGATGATAGAATATGTCCAGAACTTTAGTACTATACCACCCAAGTTACCTAAAAAACTTAGGTTGTGGAAATATGGCTGATTAAAGTAGTCGCATTGTGATGTGCGGACAGCGATTTGTCAAAGTATGACATGAAAAATAAAATAAATACGGAAGTGTGCCAACATGACGTACACATAGGGTGATAGAATAGGACCAGAACTTCTGTATTATACCACCCAAGTTACCGTAAAAACTTAGGTTTTGGAAATATGGCTGATTAAAGTAGTCGCATTGAGATGTGCGGACAGCGATTTGTCTAAGTTTGACATGAAATATAAAAATAAATACGGAATTGTGGATACATGACGTACACATAGGGTGATAGAATATGACCAGAACTTCAGTATTATACCACCCAAGTTACCTTAAAAACTTAGGTTTTGGAAATATGGGTGATTAAATTAGTCGCTATGCGATGTGCGGACAACGATTTGTCTAAGTTTGACATGAAATATAAAAATAAATACGGAATTGTGGATACATGACGTACACATTGGGTGATAAAATAGGATTAGTACTATATTATTATACCACTCAGGTTACCGTCAAAACTTAGGTTTTGGAAATACGGGTGATTAAAATAGTCGCTTTGGATGTGCGGACAACGATTTGTCTAAGTTTGACATAAAATATAAAAATAAATACGGAATTTTGGATACATGACGTACACATTGGGTGATAGAATAGGATTAGAACTATATTATTATACCACTCAGGTTACCGTCAAAACTTAGGTTTTGGAAATACGGGTGATTAAAATAGTCGCTTTGGATGTGTGGACAGCGATCCACCTAATTTTGACATAAACTATAAAATAAATACGGCAGTGTGTCAGCATGACGTACACGTAGGATGAAAGAATAGGACCAGAACTTTAGTACTATACCACCCAAGTTACCGTAAAAACTTAGGTTTTGGAAATATGGCTGATTAAAGTAGTCGCATTGAGATGTGCGGACAGAGATTTGTCGAAGTTTGACACGAAATATAAAAAAAATACGGATGTGTGCCAACATGACGTACACATAGGATGATAGAATAGGTCCTGAAATTTAGTATTATACCACCCAAGTTACCTTAAAAACTTAGGTTTTGGAAATATGGGTGATTAAATTAGTCGCTATGCGATGTGCGGACAACGATTTGTCTAAGTTTGACATGAAATATAAAAATAAATACGGAATTGTACATGACGTACACATAGGGTGATAGAATAGGACCAGAACTTCTGTATTATACCACCCAAGTTACCGTAAAAACTTAGGTTTTGGAAATATGGCTGATTAAAGTAGTCGCATTGAGATGTGCGGACAGCGATTTGTCAAAGTATGACATGAAAAATAAAATAAATACGGAAGTGTGCCAACATGACGTACACATAGGATGATAGAATAGGTCCTGAAATTTAGTATTGTACCACCCAAATTACCTTAAAAACTTAGGTTTTGGAAATATGGGTGATTAAATTAGTCGATATGCGATGTGCGGACAACGATTTGTCTAAGTTTGACATGAATTATAAAAATAAATACGGAATTGTGGATACATGACGTACACATAGGGTGATAGAATAGGACCAGAACTTCAGTATTATACCACCCAAGTTACCGTAAAAACTTAGGTTTTGGAAATATGGGTGATTTAAATTTGTCGCTATGCGATGTGCGGACAACGATTTGTCTAAGTTTGACATGATATAGAAAAATAAATACGGAATTGTGGATACATGACGTACACATTGGGTGATAGAATAGGATTAGAACTATATTATTATACCACTCAGGTTACCGTTAAAACCTAGGTTTTGGAAATACGGGTGATTAAAATAGTCGCATTGAGATGTGCGGACAGCGATTTGTCTAAGTTTGACATGAAATATACAAATAAATACGGAATTGTGGATACATGACGTATACATAGGGTGATAGAATAGGACCAGAACTTCTGTATTATACCACCCAAGATACCGTAAAACTTAGGTTTTGGAAATATGGCTGATTAAAGTAGTCGCATTGAGATGTGCGGACAGAGATTTGTCGAAGTTTGACACGAAATATAAAAAAATACGGAGGTGTGCCAACATGACGTACACATAGGATGATAGAATAGGTCCAGAACTTTAGTACTATACCACCCAAGTTACCTTAAAAACTTAGGTTTTGGAAATATGGCTGATTAAAGTAGTCGCATTGAGATGAGCGGACAGCGATTTGTCAAAGTATGACATGAAAAATAATATAAATACGGAAGTGTGCCAACATGACGTACACATAGGATGATAGAATAGGGGTGTCCTGAAATTTAGTATTATACCACCCAAGTTACCTTAAAAACTTAGGTTTTGGAAATACGGGTGATTAAAATAGTCGCTTTGGATGTGTGGACAGTGATCCACCTAAGTTTGACATAAAATATAAAATAAATACGGCAGTGTGTCAGCATGACGTACACGTAGGGTGATGAAATAGGACCAGAACTTCTGTATTATACCACCCAAGTTACCGTAAAAACTTAGGTTTTGGAAATATGGCTGTTTAAAGTAGTCGCATTGAGATGTGCGGACAGAGATTTGTCGAAGTTTGACACGAAATATAAAAAAAATACGGAGGTGTGCCAACATGACGTACACATAGGATGATAGAATAGGTCCAGAACTTTAGTATTATACCACCCAAGTTACCTTAAAAACTTAGGTTTTGGAAATATGGGTGATTAAATTAGTCGCTATGCGATGTGCGGACAACGATTTGTCTAAGTTTGACATGAAATATAAAAAAAATACGGAATTGTTGATACATGACGTACACATAGGGTGATAGAATAGGACCAGAACTTCAGTATTATACCACCCAAGTTACCGTAAAAACTTCGGTTTTGGAAATATGGCTGATTAAAGTAGTCGCATTGAGATGTGCGGACAGCGATTTGTCGAGGTTTGACACGAAATATAAAAAAAATACGGAGGTGTGCGAACATGACGTACACATAGGATGATAGAATAGGTCCAGAACTTTAGTACTATACCACCCAAGTTACCTTAAAAACTTAGGTTTTGGAAATACGGGTGATTAAAATAGTCGCATTGAGATGTGCGGACAGCGATTTGTCAAAGTATGACATGAAATATAAAATAAATACGGAATTGTGGATACATGACGTACACATAGGGTGATAGAATAGGATTAGAACTATATTATTATACCACTCAGGTTACCGTCAAAACTTAGGTTTTGGAAATACGGGTGATTAAAATAGTCGCTTTGGATGTGTGGACAGCGATCCACCTAAGTTTGACATAAAATATAAAATAAATACGGCAGTGTGTCAGCATGACGTACACGTAGGATGAAAGAATAGGACCAGAACTTTAGTACTATACCACCCAAGTTACCTTAAAAACTTAGGTTTTGGAAATATGGGTGATTAAATTAGTCGCTATGCGATGTGCGGACAACAATTTGTCTAAGTATGACATGAAATATAATAATAAATACGGAGGTGTGCCAACATTACGTACACGTAGGGTGATAGAATAGGACCAGAACTTCTGTATTATACCACCCAAGTTACCGTAAAAACTTAGGTTTTGGAAATATGGCTGATTAAAGTAGTCGCATTGAGATGTGCGGACAGAGATTTGTCGAAGTATGACATGAAAAATAAAATAAATACGGAAGTGTGCCAACATGACGTACACATAGGATGATAGAATAGGTCCTGAAATTTAGTATTATACCACCCAAGTTACCTTAAAAACTTAGGTTTTGGAAATATGGGTGATTAAATTAGTCGCTATTCGATGTGCGGACAACGATTTGTCTAAGTTTGACAGGAAATATAAAAATAAATACGGAATTGTGGATACATGACGTACACATAGGGTGATAGAATAGGACCAGAACTTCTGTATTATACCACCCAAGTTACCGTAAAAACTTAGGTTTTGGAAATATGGCTGATTAAAGTAGTCGCATTGAGATGTGCGGACAGCGATTTGTCAAAGTATGACATGAAAAATAAAATAAATACGGAAGTGTGCCAACATGACGTACACATAGGATGATAGAATAGGTCCTGAAATTTAGTATTATACCACCCAAGTTACCGTAAAAACTTAGGTTTTGGAAATATGGGTGATTACAATAGTCGCTTTGGATGTGCGGACAACGATTTGTCAAAGTATGACATGAAATATAAAAATAAATACGGAATTGTGGATAGATGACGTTCACATAGGGTGATAAAATAGGACCAGAACTTCTGTATTATACCACCCAAGTTACCGTAAAAACTTAGGTTTTGGAAATATGGCTGATTAAAGTAGTCGCATTGAGATGTGCGGACAGAGATTTGTCGAAGTTTGACACGAAATATAAAAAAAATACGGAGGTGTGCCAACATGACGTACACATAGGATGATAGAATAGGTCCAGAACTTTAGTACTATACCACCCAAGTTACCTTAAAAACTTAGGTTTTGGAAATATGGCTGATTAAAGTAGTCGCATTGAGATGTGCGGACAGCAATTTGTCAAAGTATGACATGAAAAATAATATTAATACGGAAGTGTGCCAACATGACGTACACATAGGATGATAGAATAGGTCCTGAAATTTAGTATTATACCACCAAAGTTACCTTAAAAACTTAGGTTTTGGAAATACGGGTGATTAAAATAGTCGCTTTGGATGTGTGGACAGTGATCCACCTAAGTTTGACATAAAATATAAAATAAATACGGCAGTGTGTCAGCATGACGTACACGTAGGGTGATGAAATAGGACCAGAACTTCTGTGTTATACCACCCAAGTTACCGTAAAAACTTAGGTTTTGGAAATATGGCTGTTTAAAGTAGTCGCATTGAGATGTGCGGACAGAGATTTGTCGAAGTTTGACACGAAATATAAAAAAAATACGGAGGTGTGCCAACATGACGTACACATAGGATGATAGAATAGGTCCAGAACTTTAGTACTATACCACCCAAGTTACCTTAAAAACTTAGGTTGTGGAAATATGGGTGATTAAATTAGTCGCTATGTGATGTATGGACAACGATTTGTCTAATTTTGATATGAAATATATAAATAAATACGGAATTGTGGATACTTGACGTAAACATAGGGTGATAGAATAGGACCAGAACTATAGTATTATACCACTCAGGTTATCCGAAAAACTTAGGTTTTGGAAATATGGGTAGTTAAAATAGTCGCTTTGGATGTGTGGACAGCGATCCGCCTAAGTTTGACATGAAATATAAAATAAATACGCGAGTGTGCCAACAAGACGTACACATTGGGTGATAGAATAGGACCAGAACTTCTGTATTATACCACCCAAGTTACCGTTAAAACTTAGGTTTTGGAAATATGGCTGATTAAAGTAGTCGCATTGAGATGTGCGGACAGCGATTTGTCAAAGTATGACATGAAAAATAAAATAAATACGGAAGTGTGCCAACATGACGTACACATAGGGTGATAGAATAGGTCCTGAAATTTAGTATTATACCACCCAAGTTACCTTAAAAACTTAGGTTTTGGAAATACGGGTGATTAAAATAGTCGCTTTGGATGTGTGGACAGTGATCCACCTAAGTTTGACATAAAATATAAAATAAATACGGCAGTGTGTCAGCATGACGTACACGTAGGGTGATTAAATAGGACCAGAACTTCTGTGTTATACCACCCAAGTTACCGTAAAAACTTAGGTTTTGGAAGTATGGCTGTTTAAAGTAGTCGCATTGAGATGTGCGGACAGAGATTTGTCGAAGTTTGACACGAAATATAAAAAAAATACGGAGGTGTGCCAACATGACGTACACATAGGATGATAGAATAGGTCCAGAACTTTAGTACTATACCACCCAAGTTACCTAAAAAACTTAGGTTGTGGAAATATGGCTGATTAAAGTAGTCGCATTGTGATGTGCGGACAGCGATTTGTCAAAGTATGACATGAAAAATAAAATAAATACGGAAGTGTGCCAACATGACGTACACATAGGGTGATAGAATAGGACCAGAACTTCTGTATTATACCACCCAAGTTACCGTAAAAACTTAGGTTTTGGAAATATGGCTGATTAAAGTAGTCGCATTGAGATGTGCGGACAGCGATTTGTCTAAGTTTGACATGAAATATAAAAATAAATACGGAATTGTGGATACATGACGTACACATAGGGTGATAGAATATGACCAGAACTTCAGTATTATACCACCCAAGTTACCTTTAAAACTTAGGTTTTGGAAATATGGGTGATTAAATTAGTCGCTATGCGATGTGCGGACAACGATTTGTCTAAGTTTGACATGAAATATAAAAATAAATACGGAATTGTGGATACATGACGTACACATTGGGTGATAAAATAGGATTAGTACTATATTATTATACCACTCAGGTTACCGTCAAAACTTAGGTTTTGGAAATACGGGTGATTAAAATAGTCGCTTTGGATGTGCGGACAACGATTTGTCTAAGTTTGACATAAAATATAAAAATAAATACGGAATTTTGGATACATGACGTACACATTGGGTGATAGAATAGGATTAGAACTATATTATTATACCACTCAGGTTACCGTCAAAACTTAGATTTTGGAAATACGGGTGATTAAAATAGTCGCTTTGGATGTGTGGACAGCGATCCACCTAATTTTGACATAAACTATAAAATAAATACGGCAGTGTGTCAGCATGACGTACACGTAGGATGAAAGAATAGGACCAGAACTTTAGTACTATACCACCCAAGTTACCGTAAAAACTTAGGTTTTGGAAATATGGCTGATTAAAGTAGTCGCATTGAGATGTGCGGACAGAGATTTTTCGAAGTTTGACACGAAATATAAAAAAAATACGGAGGTGTACCAACATGACGTACACATAGGATGATAGAATAGGTCCTGAAATTTAGTATTATACCACCCAAGTTACCTTAAAAACTTAGGTTTTGGAAATATGGGTGATTAAATTAGTCGCTATGCGATGTGCGGACAACGATTTGTCTAAGTTTGACATGAAATATAAAAATAAATACGGAATTGTGGATACATGACGTACACATAGGGTGATAGAATAGGACCAGAACTTCTGTATTATACCACCCAAGTTACCGTAAAAACTTAGGTTTTGGAAATATGGCTGATTAAAGTAGTCGCATTGAGATGTGCGGACAGCGATTTGTCTAAGTTTGACATGAAATATAAAAATAAATACGGAATTGTGGATACATGACGTACACATAGGGTGATAGAATAGGACCAGAACTTCTGTATTATACCACCCAAGTTACCGTAACAACTTAGGTTTTGGAAATATGGGTGATTAAATTAGTCGCTATGCGATGTGCGGACAACGATTTGTCGAAGTTTGACACGAAATATAAAAAAATACGGAGGTGTGCCAACATGACGTACACATAGGATGATAGAATAGGTCCAGAACTTTAGTACTATACCACCCAAGTTACCGTAAAAACTTAGGTTTTGGAAATATGGGTGATTAAAGTAGTCGCATTGAGATGTGCGGACAGCGATTTGTCAAAGTATGACATGAAAAATAAAATAAATACGGAAGTGTGCCAACATGACGTACACATAGGATGATAGAATAGGTCCAGAACTTTAGTACTATACCACCCAAGTTACCTAAAAAACTTAGGTTGTGGAAATATGGGTGATTAAATTAGTCGCTATGCGATGTGTGGACAACGATTTGTCTAAGTTTGACATGAAATATAAAAATAAATACGGAATTGTGGATACATGACGTACACATAGGGTGATAGAATAGGACCAGAACTTCTGTATTATACCACCCAAGTTACCGTAAAAACTTAGGTTTTGGAAATATGGCTGATTAAAGTAGTCGCATTGAGATGTGCGGACAGCGATTTGTCAAAGTATGACATGAAAAATAAAATAAATACGGAAGTGTGCCAACATGACGTACACATAGGATGATAGAATAGGTCCTGAAATTTAGTATTATACCACCCAAGTTACCGTAAAAACTTAGGTTTTGGAAATATGGGTGATTACAATAGTCGCTTTGGATGTGCGGACAGAGATTTGTCAAAGTATGACATGAAATATAAAAATAAATACGGAATTGTGGATAGATGACGTTCACATAGGGTGATAAAATAGGACCAGAACCTCTGTATTATACCACCCAAGTTATCGTAGAAACTTAGGTTTTGGAAATATGGCTGATTAAAGTAGTCGCATTGAGATGTGCGGACAGAGATTTGTCGAAGTTTGACACGAAATATAAAAAAAATACGGAGGTGTGCCAACATGACGTACACATAGGATGATAGAATAGATCCAGAACTTTAGTACTATACCACCCAAGTTACCTTAAAAACTTAGGTTTTGGAAATACGGGTGATTAAAATAGTCGCTTTGGATGTGTGGACAGCGATCCACCTAAGTTTAACATAAAATATAAAATAAAAACGGCAGTGTGTCAGCATGACGTACACGTAGGATGAAAGAATAGGACCAGAACTTTAGTACTATACCACCCAAGTTACCTTAAAAACTTAGGTTTTGGAAATATGGCTGATTAAAGTAGTCGCATTGAGATGTGCGGACAGCGATTTGTCAAAGTATGACATGAAAAATAATATAAATACGGAAGTGTGCCAACATGACGTACACATAGGATGATAGAATAGGTCCTGAAATTTAGTATTATACCACCCAAGTTACCTTAAAAACTTAGGTTTTGGCAATACGGGTGATTAAAATAGTCGCTTTGGATGTGTGGACAGTGATCCACCTAAGTTTGACATAAAATATAAAATAAATACGGCAGTGTGTCAGCATGACGTACACGTAGGGTGATGAAATAGGACCAGAACTTCTGTGTTATACCACCCAAGTTACCGTAAAAACTTAGGTTTTGGAAATATGGCTGTTTAAAGTAGTCGCATTGAGATGTGCGGACAGAGATTTGTCGAAGTTTGACACGAAATATAAAAAAAATACGGAGGTGTGCCAACATGACGTACACATAGGATGATAGAATAGGTCCAGAACTTTAGTACTATACCACCCAAGTTACCTTAAAAACTTAGGTTGTGGAAATATGGGTGATTAAATTAGTCGCTATGTGATGTATGGACAACGATTTGTCTAATTTTGACATGAAATATAAAAATAAATACGGAATTGTGGATACATGACGTAAACATAGGGTGATAGAATAGGACCAGAACTATAGTATTATACCACTCAGGTTATCCGAAAAACTTAGGTTTTGGAAATATGGGTAGTTAAAATAGTCGCTTTGGATGTGTGGACAGCGATCCGCCTAAGTTTGACATGAAATATAAACTAAATACGCGAGTGTGCCAACAAGACGTACACATTGGGTGATAGAATAGGACCAGAACTTCTGTATTATACCACCCAAGTTACCGTTAAAACTTAGGTTTTGGAAATATGGCTGATTAAAGTAGTCGCATTGAGATGTGCGGACAGCGATTTGTCAAAGTATGACATGAAAAATAAAATAAATACGGAAGTGTGCCAACATGACGTACACATAGGGTGATAGAATAGGTCCTGAAATTTAGTATTATACCACCCAAGTTACCTTAAAAACTTAGGTTTTGGAAATACGGGTGATTAAAATAGTCGCTTTGGATGTGTGGACAGTGATCCACCTAAGTTTGACATAAAATATAAAATAAATACGGCAGTGTGTCAGCATGACGTACACGTAGGGTGATGAAATAGGACCAGAACTTCTGTGTTATACCACCCAAGTTACCGTAAAAACTTAGGTTTTGGAAATATGGCTGTTTAAAGTAGTCGCATTGAGATGTGCGGACAGAGATTTGTCGAAGTTTGACTCGAAATATAAAAAAAATACGGAGGTGTGCCAACATGACGTACACATAGGATGATAGAATAGGTCCAGAACTTTAGTACTATACCACCCAAGTTACCTAAAAAACTTTGGTTGTGGAAATATGGGTGATTAAATTAGTCGCTATGCGATGTGCGGACAACGATTTGTCTAAGTTTGACATGAAATATAAAAATAAATACGGAATTGTGGATACATGACGTACACATAGGGTGATAGAATAGGACCAGAACTTCTGTATTATACCACCCAAGTTACCGTAAAAACTTAGGTTTTGGAAATATGGCTGATTAAAGTAGTCGCATTGTGATGTGCGGACAGCGATTTGTCAAAGTATGACATGAAAAATAAAATAAATACGGAAGTGTGCCAACATGACGTACACATAGGGTGATAGAATAGGACCAGAACTTCTGTGTTATACCACCCAAGTTACCGTAAAAACTTAGGTTTTGGAAATATGGCTGATTAAAGTAGTCGCATTGAGATGTGCGGACAGCGATTTGTCTAAGTTTGACATGAAATATAAAAATAAATACGGAATTGTGGATACATGACGTACACATAGGGTGATAGAATATGACCAGAACTTCAGTATTATACCACCCAAGTTACCTTAAAAACTTAGGTTTTGGAAATATGGGTGATTAAATTAGTCGCTATGCGATGTGCGGACAACGATTTGTCTAAGTTTGACATGAAATATAAAAATAAATACGGAATTGTGGATACATGACGTACACATTGGGTGATAAAATAGGATTAGTACTATATTATTATACCACTCAGGTTACCGTCAAAACTTAGGTTTTGGAAATACGGGTGATTAAAATAGTCGCTTTGGATGTGCGGACAACGATTTGTCTAAGTTTGACATAAAATATAAAAATAAATACGGAATTTTGGATAAATGACGTACACATTGGGTGATAGAATAGGATTAGAACTATATTATTATACCACTCAGGTTACCGTCAAAACTTAGGTTTTGGAAATACGGGTGATTAAAATAGTCGCTTTGGATGTGTGGACAGCGATCCACCTAATTTTGACATAAACTATAAAATAAATACGGCAGTGTGTCAGCATGACGTACACGTAGGATGAAAGAATAGGACCAGAACTTTAGTACTATACCACCCAAGTTAACGTAAAAACTTAGGTTTTGGAAATATGGCTGATTAAAGTAGTCGCATTGAGATGTGCGGACAGAGATTTGTCGAAGTTTGACACGAAATATAAAAAAAAATACGGAGGTGTGCCAACATGACGTACAAATAGGATGATAGAATAGGTCCTAAAAATTTAGTATTATACCACCCAAGTTACCTTAAAAACTTAGGTTTTGGAAATATGGGTGATTAAATTAGTCGCTATGCGATGTGCGGACAACGATTTGTCTAAGTTTGACATGAAATATAAAAATAAATACGGAATTGTGGATACATGACGTACACATAGGGTGATAGAATAGGACCAGAACTTCTGTATTATACCACCCAAGTTACCGTAAAAACTTAGGTTTTGGAAATATGGCTGATTAAAGTAGTCGCATTGAGATGTGCGGACAGCGATTTGTCTAAGTTTGACATGAAATATAAAAATAAATACGGAATTGTGGATACATGACGTACACATAGGGTGATAGAATAGGACCAGAACTTCTGTATTATACCACCCAAGTTACCGTAACAACTTGGGTTTTGGAAATATGGGTGATTAAATTAGTCGCTATGCGATGTGCGGACAACGATTTGTCGAAGTTTGACACGAAATATAAAAAAAATACGGAGGTGTGCCAACTTGACGTACACATAGGATGATAGAATAGGTCCAGAACTTTAGTACTATACCACCCAAGTTACCGTAAAAACTTAGGTTTTGGAAATATGGGTGATTAAAGTAGTCGCATTGAGATGTGCGGACAGCGATTTGTCAAAGTATGACATGAAAAATAAAATAAATACGGAAGTGTGCCAGCATTACGTACACATAGGATGATAGAATAGGTCCTGAAATTTAGTATTATACCACCCAAGTTACCTTAAAAACTTAGGTTTTGGAAATATGGGTGATTAAATTAGTCGCTATGCGATGTGCGGACAACGATTTGTCTAAGTTTGACATGAAATATAAAAATAAATACGGAATTGTGGATACATGACGTACACATAGGGTGATAGTATAGGACCAGTACTTCTGTATTATACCACCCAAGTTACCGTAAAAACTTAGGTTTTGGAAATATGGGTGATTAAATTAGTCGCTATGCGATGTGCGGACAACGATTTGTCTAAGTATGACATGAAATATAATAATAAATACGGAGGTGTGCCAACATTACGTACACGTAGGGTGATAAAATAGGACCAGAACTTCTGTATTATACCACCCAAGTTACCGTAAATACTTAGGTTTTGGAAATATGGGTGATTAAATAAGTCGCTATGCGATGTGCGGACAACGATTTGTCTAAGTATGACATGAAATATAATAATAAATACGGAGGTGTGCCAACATGACGTACACATAGGATGATAGAATAGGACCAGAACTTCTGTATTATACCACCCAAGTTACCGTAAAAACTTAGGTTTTGGAAATATGGCTGATTAAAGTAGTCGCTATGCGATGTGCGGACAACGATTTGTCTAAGTTTGACATGAAATATAAAAATAAATACGGAATTGTGGATACATGACGTACACATAGGATGAAAGAATAGGACCAGAACTTTAGTACTATACCACCCAAGTTACCTTAAAAACTTAGGTTTTGGAAATATGGGTGATTAAAGTAGTCGCATTGAGATGTGCGGACAGCGATTTGTCAAAGTATGACATGAAAAATAAAATAAATACGGAAGTGTGCCAACATGACGTACACATAGGATGATAGAATAGGTCCTGAAATTTAGTATTATACCACCCAAGTTACCTTAAAAACTTAGGTTTTGGAAATATGGGTGATTAAATTAGTCGCTATGCGATGTGCGGACAACGATTTGTCTAAGTATGACATGAAATATAATAATAAATACGGAGGTGTGCCAACATGACGTACACATAGGATGATAGAATAGGTCCAGAACTTTAGTACTATACCACCCAAGTTACCGTAAAAACTTAGGTTTTGGAAATATGGCTGATTAAAGTAGTCGCATTGAGATGTGCGGACAGCGATTTGTCTAAGTTTGACATGAAATATAAAAATAAATACGGAATTGTGGATACATGACGTACACATAGGGTGATAGAATAGGACCAGAACTTCTGTATTATACCACCCAAGTTACCGTAAAAACTTAGGTTTTGGAAATATGGGTGATTAAATTAGTCGCCATGCGATGTGCGGACAACGATTTGTCTAAGTTTGACATGAAATATAAAAATAAATACGGAATTGTGGATACATGACGTACACATAGGGTGATAGAATAGGACCAGAACTTCTGTATTATACCACCCAAGTTACCGTAAAAACTTAGGTTTTGGAAATATGGCTGATTAAAGTAGTCGCATTGAGATGTGCGGACAGAGATTTGTCGAAGTTTGACACGAAATATAAAAAAAATACGGAGGTGTGCCAACATGAAGTACACGTAGGGTGATAGAATAGGACCAGAACTTCTGTATTATACCACCCAAGTTACCGTAAAAACTTAGGTTTTGGAAATATGGGTGATTAAATTAGTCGCTATGCGATGTGCGGACAACGATTTGTCTAAGTATGACATGAAATATAATAATAAATACGGAGGTGTGCCAACATGACGTACACATAGGATGATAGAATAGGTCCTGAAATTTAGTATTATACCAACCAAGTTATCTTAAAAACTTGAGTTTTGGAAATATGGGTGATTAGATTAGTCGCTATGCGATGTGCGGACAACGATTTGTCTAAGTTTGACATGAAATATAAAAATAAATACGGAATTGTGGATACATGACGTACACATAGGGTGATAGAATAGGACCAGAACTTCTGTATTATACCACCCAAGTTACCGTAAAAACTTAGGTTTTGGAAATATGGGTGATTAAATTAGTCGCTATGCGATGTGCGGACAACGATTAGTCTAAGTTTGACATGAAATATGAAAATAAATACGGATTTGTGGATACATGACGTACACATAGGGTGATAGAATAGGACCAGAACTTCTGTATTATACCACCCAAGTTACCGTAACAACTTAGGTTTTGGAAATATGGGTGATTAAATTAGTCGCTATGCGATGTGCGGACAACGATTTGTCGAAGTTTGACACGAAATATAAAAAAAATACGGAGGTGTGCCAACATGACGTACACATAGGATGATAGAATAAGTCCAGAACTTTAGTACTATACCACCCAAGTTACCGTAAAAACTTAGGTTTTGGAAATATGGGTGATTAAAGTAGTCGCATTGAGATGTGCGGACAGCGATTTGTCAAAGTATGACATGAAAAATAAAATAAATACGGAAGTGTGCCAACATTACGTACACATAGGATGATAGAATAGGTCCTGAAATTTAGTATTATACCACCCAAGTTACCTTAAAAACTTAGGTTTTGGAAATATGGGTGATTAAATTAGTCGCTATGCGATGTGCGGACAACGATTTGTCTAAGTTTGACATGAAATATAAAAATAAATACGGAATTGTGGATACATGACGTACACATAGGGTGATAGTATAGGACCAGTACTTCTGTATTATACCACCCAAGTTACCGTAAAAACTTAGGTTTTGGAAATATGGGTGATTAAATTAGTCGCTATGCGATGTGCGGACAACGATTTGTCTAAGTATGACATGAAATATAATAATAAATACGGAGGTGTGCCAACATTACGTACACGTAGGGTGATAAAATAGGACCAGAACTTCTGTATTATACCACCCAAGTTACCGTAAATACTTAGGTTTTGGAAATATGGGTGATTAAATAAGTCGCTATGCGATGTGCGGACAACGATTTGTCTAAGTATGACATGAAATATAATAATAAATACGGAGGTGTGCCAACATGACGTACACATAGGATGATAGAATAGGACCAGAACTTCTGTATTATACCACCCAAGTTACCGTAAAAACTTAGGTTTTGGAAATATGGCTGATTAAAGTAGTCGCTATGCGATGTGCGGACAACGATTTGTCTAAGTTTGACATGAAATATAAAAATAAATACGGAATTGTGGATACATGACGTACACATAGGATGAAAGAATAGGACCAGAACTTTAGTACTATACCACCCAAGTTACCTTAAAAACTTAGGTTTTGGAAATATGGGTGATTAAAGTAGTCGCATTGAGATGTGCGGACAGCGATTTGTCAAAGTATGACATGAAAAATAAAATAAATACGGAAGTGTGCCAACATGACGTACACATAGGATGATAGAATAGGTCCTGAAATTTAGTATTATACCACCCAAGTTACCTTAAAAACTTAGGTTTTGGAAATATGGGTGATTAAATTAGTCGCTATGCGATGTGCGGACAACGATTTGTCTAAGTATGACATGATATATAATAATAAATACGGAGGTGTGCCAACATGACGTACACATAGGATGATAGAATAGGTCCAGAACTTTAGTACTATACCACCCAAGTTACCGTAAAAACTTAGGTTTTGGAAATATGGCTGATTAAAGTAGTCGCATTGAGATGTGCGGACAGCGATTTGTCTAAGTTTGACATGAAATATAAAAATAAATACGGAATTGTGGATACATGACGTACACATAGGGTGATAGAATAGGACCAGAACTTCTGTATTATACCACCCAAGTTACCGTAAAAACTTAGGTTTTGGAAATATGGCTGATTAAAGTAGTCGCATTGAGATGTGCGGACAGAGATTTGTCGAAGTTTGACACGAAATATAAAAAAAATACGGAGGTGTGCCAACATGAAGTACACGTAGGGTGATAGAATAGGACCAGAACTTCTGTATTATACCACCCAAGTTACCGTAAAAACTTAGGTTTTGGAAATATGGGTGATTAAATTAGTCGCTATGCGATGTGCGGACAACGATTTGTCTAAGTATGACATGAAATATAATAATAAATACGGAGGTGTGCCAACATGACGTACACATAGGATGATAGAATAGGTCCTGAAATTTAGTATTATACCAACCAAGTTATCTTAAAAACTTGAGTTTTGGAAATATGGGTGATTAGATTAGTCGCTATGCGATGTGCGGACAACGATTTGTCTAAGTTTGACATGAAATATAAAAATAAATACGGAATTGTGGATACATGACGTACACATAGGGTGATAGAATAGGACCAGAACTTCTGTATTATACCACCCAAGTTACCGTAAAAACTTAGGTTTTGGAAATATGGGTGATTAAATTAGTCGCTATGCGATGTGCGGACAACGATTAGTCTAAGTTTGACATGAAATATGAAAATAAATACGGATTTGTGGATACATGACGTACACATAGGGTGATAGAATAGGACCAGAACTTCTGTATTATACCACCCAAGTTACCGTAACAACTTAGGTTTTGGAAATATGGGTGATTAAATTAGTCGCTATGCGATGTGCGGACAACGATTTGTCGAAGTTTGACACGAAATATAAAAAAAATACGGAGGTGTGCCAACATGACGTACACATAGGATGATAGAATAGGTCCAGAACTTTAGTACTATACCACCCAAGTTACCGTAAAAACTTAGGTTTTGGAAATATGGGTGATTAAAGTAGTCGCATTGAGATGTGCGGACAGCGATTTGTCAAAGTATGACATGAAAAATAAAATAAATACGGAAGTGTGCCAACATTACGTACACATAGGATGATAGAATAGGTCCTGAAATTTAGTATTATACCACCCAAGTTACCTTAAAAACTTAGGTTTTGGAAATATGGGTGATTAAATTAATCGCTATGCGATGTGCGGACAACGATTTGTCTAAGTTTGACATGAAATATAAAAATAAATACGGAATTGTGGATACATGACGTACACATAGGGTGATAGTATAGGACCAGTACTTCTGTATTATACCACCCAAGTTACCGTAAAAACTTAGGTTTTAAAAAAATATGGGTGATTAAATTAGTCGCTATGCGATGTGCGGACAACGATTTGTCTAAGTATGACATGAAATATAATAATAAATACGGAGGTGTGCCAAATTACGTACACGTAGGGTGATAAAATAGGACCAGAACTTCTGTATTATACCACCCAAGTTACCGTAAATACTTAGGTTTTGGAAATATGGGTGATTAAATAAGTCGCTATGCGATGTGCGGACAACGATTTGTCTAAGTATGACATGAAATATAATAATAAATACGGAGGTTTGCCAACATGACGTACACATAGGATGATAGAATAGGACCAGAACTTCTGTATTATACCACCCAAGTTACCGTAAAAACTTAGGTTTTGGAAATATGGCTGATTAAAGTAGTCGCTATGCGATGTGCGGACAACGATTTGTCTAAGTTTGACATGAAATATAAAAATAAATACGGAATTGTGGATACATGACGTACACATAGGATGAAAGAATAGGACCAGAACTTTAGTACTATACCACCCAAGTTACCTTAAAAACTTAGGTTTTGGAAATATGGGTGATTAAAGTAGTCGCATTGAGATGTGCGGACAGCGATTTGTCAAAGTATGACATGAAAAATAAAATAAATACGGAAGTGTGCCAACATGACGTACACATAGGATGATAGAATAGGTCCTGAAATTTAGTATTATACCACCCAAGTTACCTTAAAAACTTAGGTTTTGGAAATATGGGTGATTAAATTAGTCGCTATGCGATGTGCGGACAACGATTTGTCTAAGTATGACATGAAATATAATAATAAATACGGAGGTGTGCCAACATGACGTACACATAGGATGATAGAATAGGTCCAGAACTTTAGTACTATACCACCCAAGTTACCGTAAAAACTTAGGTTTTGGAAATATGGCTGATTAAAGTAGTCGCATTGAGATGTGCGGACAGCGATTTGTCTAAGTTTGACATGAAATATAAAAATAAATACGGAATTGTGGATACATGACGTACACATAGGGTGATAGAATAGGACCAGAACTTCTGTATTATACCACCCAAGTTACCGTAAAAACTTAGGTTTTGGAAATATGGGTGATTAAAGGAGTCGCATTGAGATGTGCGGACAGCGATTTGTCTAAGTATGACATGAAAAATAAAATAAATACGGAAGTGTGCCAACATGACGTACACATAGGATGATAGAATAGGTCCAGAACTTTAGTACTATACCACCCAAGTTACCTTAAAAACTTAGGTTTTGGAAATATGGGTGATTAAATTAGTCGCTATGCGATGTGCGGACAACGATTTTTCTAAGTTTGACATGAAAGATAAAATAAATACGGAAGTGTGCCAACATGACGTACACATAGGATGATAGAATAGGTCCAGAACTTTAGTACTATACCACCCAAGTTACCGTAAAAACTTAGGTTTTGGAAATATGGGTGATTAAATTAGTCGCTATGCGATGTGCGGACAACGATTTGTCTAAGTTTGACATGAAAAATAAAATAAATACGGAAGTGTGCCAACATGACGTACACATAGGATGATAGAATAGGTTGAGAACTTTAGTACTATACCACCCAAGTTACCTTAAAAACTTAGGTTTTGGAAATACGGGTGATTAAAATAGTCGCTTTGGATGCGTGGACAGTGATCCACCTAAGTTTGACATAAAATATAAAATAAATAAGGCAGTGTGTCAGCATGACGTACACGTAGGGTGATGAAATAGGACCAGAACTTCTGTATTATACCACCCAAGTTACCGTAAAAACTTAGGTTTTGGAAATATGGCTGATTAAAGTAGTCGCATTGAGATGTGCGGACAGCGATTTGTCAAAGTATGACATGAAAAATAAAATAAATACGGAAGTGTGCCAACATGACGTACACATAGGATAATAGAATAGGTCCTGAAATTTAGTATTATACCACCCAAGTTACCTTAAAAACTTAGGTTTTGGAAATATGGGTGATTAAATTAGTCGCTATGCGATGTGCGGACAACGATTTGTCTAAGTTTGACATGAAATATAAAAATAAATACGGAATTGTGGATACATGACGTACACATAGGGTAATAGAATAGGACCAGAACTTCTGTATTATACCACCCAAGTTACCGTAAAATCTTAGGTTTTGGATATATGGGTGATTAAATTAGTCGCTATGCGATGTGCGGACAGCGATTTGTCAAAGTATGACATGAAAAATAAAATAAATACGGAAGTGTGCCAACATGACGTACACATAGGATGAAAGAATAGGACCAGAACTTTAGTACTATACCACCCAAGTTACCTTAAAAACTTAGGTTTTGGAAATATGGGTGATTAAATTAGTCGCTATGCGATGTGCGGACAACGATTTGTCTAAGTATGACATGAAATATAATAATAAATACGGAGGTGTGCCAACATTACGTACACGTAGGGTGATAGAATAGGACCAGAACTTCTGTATTATACCACCCAAGTTACCGTAAAAACTTAGGTTTTGGAAATATGGCTGATTAAAGTAGTCGCATTGAGATGTGCGGACAGAGATTTGTCGAAGTTTGACACGAAATATAAAAAAAATACGGAGGTGTGCCAACATGACGTACACATAGGATGATAGAATAGGTCCAGAACTTTAGTACTATACCACCCAAGTTACCTTAAAAACGTAGGTTTTGGAAATACGAGTGATTAAAATAGTCGCTTTGGATGTGTGGACAGCGATCCACCTAAGTTTGACGTAAATATAAAATAAATACGGCAGTGTGTCAGCATGACGTACACGTAGGATGAAAGAATAGGACCAGAACTTTAGTACTATACCACCCAAGTTACCTTAAAAACTAAGGTTTTGGAAATACGGGTGATTAAAATAGTCGCTATGCGATGTGCGGACAACGATCTGTCTAAGTTTGACATGAAATATAAAAATAAATACGGAATTTTGGATACATGACGTACACATAGGGTGAAAGAATAGGACCAGAACTTCTGAATTATACCACCCAAGTTACCGTAAAAACTTAGGTTATGGAAATATGGTTGATTAAATTAGTCGCTATGCGATGTGCGGACAACGATTTGTCTAAGTATGACATGAAATATAATAATAAATACGGAGGTGTGCCAACATTACGTACATATAGGGTGATAGAATTGGACCAGAACGTCTGTATTATACCACCCAAGTTACCGTAAAAACTTAGGTTTTGGAAATATGGCTGATTAAAGTAGTCACATTGAGATGTGCGGACAGAGATTTGTCGTTGTTTGACACGAAATATAAAAAAAATACGGAAGTGTGCCAACATGACGTACACATAGGATGATAGAATAGGTCCAGAACTTAAGTACTATACCACCCAAGTTACCTTAAAAACTTAGGTTTTGGAAATACGGGTGATTAAAATAGTCGCTTTGGATGTGTGGACAGCGATCCACCTAAGTTTGACATAAAATATAAAATAAATACGGCAGTGTGTCAGCATGACGTACACGTAGGATGAAAGAATAGGACCAGAACTTTAGTACTATACCACCCAAGTTACCTTAAAAACTTAGGTTTTGGAAATACGGGTGATTAAAATAGTCGCTATGCGATGTGTGGACAACGATTTGTCTAAGTTTGACATGAAATATAAAAATAAATACGGAATTGTGGATACATGACATACACATAGGGTGATAGAATAGGACCAGAACTTCTGTATTATACCACCCAAGTTACCGTAAAAACTTAGGTTTTGGAAATATGGGTGATTAAATTAGTCGCTATGCGATGTGCGGACAACGATTTGTCTAAGTTTGACATGAAATATAAAAATAAATACGGAATTGTGGATACATGACGTACACATAGAATGATAGAATAGGTCCTGAAATTTAGTATTATACCACCAAAGTTACCGTAAAAACTTAGGTTTTGGAAATATGGCTGATTAAAGTAGTCGCATTGAGATGTGCGGACAGCGATTTATCAAAGTATGACATGAAAAATAAAATAAATACGGAAGTGTGCCAACATGACGTACACATAGGATGATAGAATAGGTCCTGAAATTTAGTATTATACCACCCAAGTTACCTTAAAAACTTAGGTTTAGGAAATATGGGTGATTAAATTAGTCGCTATGCGATGTGCGGACAACGATTTGTCTAAGTTTGATATGAAATATAAAAATAAATACGAAATTGTGGATACATGACGTACACATAGGATGATAGAATAGGTCCAGAACTTTAGTACTATACCACCCAAGTTACCGTAAAAACTTAGGTTTTGGAAATATGGGTGATTAAATTAGTCGCTATGCGATGTGCGGACAACGATTTGTCTAAGTTTTACATAAAATATAAAAATAAATACGGAGGTGTGCCAACATTACGTACACGTAGGATGAAAGAATAGGACCAGAACTTTAGTACTATACCACCCAAGTTACCTTAAAAACTTAGGTTTTGGAAATATGGCTGATTAAAGTAGTCGCATTGAGAAGTGCGGACAGCGATTTGTCTAAGTATGACATGAAAAATAAAATAAATACGGAAGTGTGCCAACATGACGTACACATAGGATGATAGAATAGGTCCAGAACTTTAGTACTATACCACCACAGTTACCCTTAAAACTTAGGTTTTGGAAATATGGGTGATTAAATTAGTCGCTATGCGATGTGCGGACAACGATTTGTCTAAGTATGACATGAAATATAATAATAAATACGGAGGTGTGCCAACATTACGTACACGTAGGGTGATAGAATAGGACCAGAACTTCTGTATTATACCACCCAAGTTACCGTAAAAACTTAGGTTTTGGAAATATGGCTGATAAAAGTAGTCGCATTGAGATGTGCGGACAGCGATTTGTCAAAGTATGACATGAAAAATAAAATAAATACGGAAGTGTGCCAACATGACGTACACATAGGATGATAGAATAGGTCCAGAACTTTAGTACTATACCACCCAAGTTACCGTAAAAACTTAGGTTTTGGAAATATGGGTGATTAAATTAGTCGCTATGCGATGTGCGGACAACGATTTGTCTAAGTTTGACATGAAAAATAAAATAAATACGGAAGTGTGCCAACATGACGTACACATAGGATGATAGAATAGGTCCAGAACTTTAGTACTATACCACCCAAGTTACCGTAAAAACTTAGGTTTTGGAAATATGGGTGATTAAATTAGTCGCTATGCGGTGTGCGGACAACGATTTGTCTAAGTTTGACATGAAAAATAAAATAAATACGGCAGTGTGTCAGCATGACGTACACGTAGGGTGATGAAATAGGACCAGAACTTCTGTATTATACCACCCAAGTTACCGTAAAAACTTAGGTTTTGGAAATATGGCTGATTAAAGTAGTCGCATTGAGATGTGCGGACAGCGATTTGTCAAAGTATGACATGAAAAATAAAATAAATACGGAAGTGTGCCAACATGACGTACACATAGGATGATAGAATAGGTTGAGAACTTTAGTACTATACCACCCAAGTTACCTTAAAAACTTAGGTTTTGGAAATACGGGTGATTAAAATAGTCGCTTTGGATGTGTGGACAGTGATCCACCTAAGTTTGACATAAAATATAAAATAAATACGGCAGTGTGTCAGCATGACGTACACGTAGGGTGATGAAATAGGACCAGAACTTCTGTATTATACCACCCAAGTTACCGTAAAAACTTAGGTTTTGGAAATATGGCTGATTAAAGTAGTCGCATTGAGATGTGCGGACAGCGATTTGTCAAAGTATGACATGAAAAATAAAATAAATACGGAAGTGTGCCAACATGACGTACACATAGGATGATAGAATAGGTCCTGAAATTTAGTATTATACCACCCAAGTTACCTTAAAAACTTAGGTTTTGGAAATATGGCTGATTAAAGTAGTCGCATTGAGATGTGCGGACAGGGATTTGTCGAAGTTTGACACGAAATATAAAAAAAATACGGAGGTGTGCCAACATGACGTACACATAGGATGATAGAATAGGTCCAGAACTTTAGTACTATACCACCCAAGTTACCTTAAAAACTTAGGTTTTGGAAATACGGGTGATTAAAATAGTCGCTATGCGATGTGCGGACAACGATTTGTCTAAGTTTGACATGAAATATAAAAATAAATACGGAATTGTGGATACATGACGTACACATAGGGTGATAGAATAGGACCAGAACTTCAGAATTATACCACCCAAGTTACTGTAAAAACTTAGGTTTTGGAAATATGGGTGATTAAATTATTCGCTATGCGATGTGCGGACAACGATTTGTCTAAGTATGACATGAAATATAATAATAAATACGGAGGTTTGCCAACATTACGTACATATAGGGTGATAGAATTGGACCAGAACTTCTGTATTATACCACCCAAGTTACCGTAAAAACTTAGGTTTTGGAAATATGGCTGATTAAAGTAGTCGCATTGAGATGTGCGGACAGAGATTTGTCGAAGTTTGACACGAAATATAAAAAAAATACGGAGGTGTGCCAACATGACGTACACATAGGATGATAGAATAGGTCCAGAACTTTAGTACTATACCACCCAAGTTACCTTAAAAACTTAGGTTTTGGAAATACGGGTGATTAAAATAGTCGCTTTGGATGTGTGGACAGCGATCCACCTAAGTTTGTCATAAAATATAAAATAAATACGGCAGTGTGTCAGCATGACGTACACGTAGGATGAAAGAATAGGACCAGAACTTTAGTACTATACCACCCAAGTTACCTTAAAAACTTAGGTTTTGGAAATACGGGTGATTAAAATAGTCGCTATGCGATGTGCGGACAACGATTTGTCTAAGTTTGACATGAAATATAAAAATAAATACGGAATTGTGGATACATGACGTACACATAGGGTGATAGAATAGGACCAGAACTTCTGTATTATACCACCCAAGTTACCTTAAAAACTTAGGTTTTGGAAATATGGGTGATTAAATTAGTCGCTATGCGATGTGCGGACAACGATTTGTCTAAGTTTGACATGAAATATAAAAATAAATACGGAATTGTGGATACATGACGTACACATAGGATGATAAAATAGGTCCTGAAATTTAGTATTATACCACCCAAGTTACCGTAAAAACTTAGGTTTTGGAAATATGGCTGATTAAAGTAGTCGCATTGAGATGTGCGGACAGAGATTTGTCGAAGTTTGACACGAAATATAAAAAAAATACGGAGGTGTGCCAACATGACGTACACATAGGATGATAGAATAGGACC
Organism: Flexamia atlantica; assembly: GCA_035578135.1. Lineage (NCBI taxonomy): Eukaryota > Metazoa > Arthropoda > Insecta > Hemiptera > Cicadellidae > Flexamia > Flexamia atlantica. The sequence goes on from JAQJVK010000313.1 coordinate 32,790, forward strand.
AGAACTTTAGTACTATACCACCCAAGTTACCTTAAAAACTTAGGTTTTGGAAATACGGGTGATTAAAATAGTCGCTATGCGATGTGCGGACAACGATTTGTCAAAGTATGACATGAAAAATAAAATAAATACGGAAGTGTGCCAACATGACGTACACATAGGATGATAGAATAGGTCCTGAAATTTAGTATTATACCACCCAAGTTACCTTAAAAACTTAGGTTTAGAAAATATGGGTGATTAAATTAGTCGCTATGCGATATGCGGACAACGATTTGTCTAAGTTTGATATGAAATATAAAAATAAATACGAAATCGTGGATACATGACGTACACATAAGATGATAGAATAGGTCCAGAACTTTAGTACTATACCACCCAAGTTACCGTAAAAACTTAGGTTTTGGAAATATGGGTGATTAAATTAGTCGCTATGCGATGTGCGGACAACGATTTGTCTAAGTATGACATGAAATATAATAATAAATACGGAGGTGTGCCAACATTACGTACACGTAGGGTGATAGAATAGGACCAGAACTTCTGTATTATACCACCCAAGTTACCGTAAAAACTTAGGTTTTGGAAATATGGCTGATTAAAGTAGTCGCATTGAGATGTGCGGACAGCGATTTGTCAAAGTATGACATGAAAAATAAAATAAATACGGAAGTGTGCCAACATGACGTACACATAGGATGATAGATTAGGTCCAGAACTTTAGTACTATACCACCCAAGTTACCGTAAAAACTTAGGTTTTGGAAATATGGGTGATTAAATTAGTCGCTATGCGATGTGCGGACAACGATTTGTCTAAGTTTGACATGAAAAATAAAATAAATACGGAAGTGTGCCAACATGACGTACACATAGGATGATAGAATAGGTCCAGAACTTTAGTACAATACCACCCAAGTTACCGTAAAAACTTAGGTTTTGGAAATATGGGTGATTAAATTAGTCGCTATGCGATGTGCGGACAACGATTTGTCTAAGTTTGACATGAAAAATAAAATAAATACGGCAGTGTGTCAGCATGACGTACACGTAGGGTGATGAAATAGGACCAGAACTTCTGTATTATACCACCCAAGTTACCGTAAAAACTTAGGTTTTGGAAATATGGCTGATTAAAGTAGTCGCATTGAGATGTGCGGACAGCGATTTGTCAAAGTTTGACACGAAATATAAAAAAAATACGGAAGTGTGCCAACATGACGTACACATAGGATGATAGAATAGGTCCAGAACTTTAGTACTATACCACCCAAGTTACCTTAAAAACTTAGGTTTTGGAAATACGGGTGATTAAAATAGTCGCTTTGGATGTGTGGACAGCGATCCACCTAAGTTTGTCATAAAATATAAAATAAATACGGCAGTGTGTCAGCATGACGTACACGTAGGATGAAAGAATAGGACCAGAACTTTAGTACTATACCACCCAAGTTACCTTAAAAACTTAGGTTTTGGAAATACGGGTGATTAAAATAGTCGCATTGAGATGTGCGGACAGCGATTTGTCAAAGTATGACATGAAAAATAAAATAAATACGGAAGTGTGCCAACATGACGTACACATAGGATGATAGAATAGGTCCTGAAATTTAGTATTATACCACCAAAGTTACCGTAAAAACTTAGGTTTTGGAAATATGGCTGATTAAAGTAGTCGCATTGAGATGTGCGGACAGCGATTTATCAAAGTATGACATGAAAAATAAAATAAATACGGAAGTGTGCCAACATGACGTACACATAGGATGATAGAATAGGTCCTGAAATTTAGTATTATACCACCCAAGTTACCTTAAAAACTTAGGTTTAGGAAATATGGGTGATTAAATTAGTCGCTATGCGATGTGCGGACAACGATTTGTCTAAGTTTGATATGAAATATAAAAATAAATACGAAATTGTGGATACATGACGTACACATAGGATGATAGAATAGGTCCAGAACTTTAGTACTATACCACCCAAGTTACCGTAAAAACTTAGGTTTTGGAAATATGGGTGATTAAATTAGTCGCTATGCGATGTGCGGACAACGATTTGTCTAAGTTTTACATAAAATATAAAAATAAATACGGAGGTGTGCCAACATTACGTACACGTAGGATGAAAGAATAGGACCAGAACTTTAGTACTATACCACCCAAGTTACCTTAAAAACTTAGGTTTTGGAAATATGGCTGATTAAAGTAGTCGCATTGAGAAGTGCGGACAGCGATTTGTCTAAGTATGACATGAAAAATAAAATAAATACGGAAGTGTGCCAACATGACGTACACATAGGATGATAGAATAGGTCCAGAACTTTAGTACTATACCACCACAGTTACCCTTAAAACTTAGGTTTTGGAAATATGGGTGATTAAATTAGTCGCTATGCGATGTGCGGACAACGATTTGTCTAAGTATGACATGAAATATAATAATAAATACGGAGGTGTGCCAACATTACGTACACGTAGGGTGATAGAATAGGACCAGAACTTCTGTATTATACCACCCAAGTTACCGTAAAAACTTAGGTTTTGGAAATATGGCTGATAAAAGTAGTCGCATTGAGATGTGCGGACAGCGATTTGTCAAAGTATGACATGAAAAATAAAATAAATACGGAAGTGTGCCAACATGACGTACACATAGGATGATAGAATAGGTCCAGAACTTTAGTACTATACCACCCAAGTTACCGTAAAAACTTAGGTTTTGGAAATATGGGTGATTAAATTAGTCGCTATGCGATGTGCGGACAACGATTTGTCTAAGTTTGACATGAAAAATAAAATAAATACGGAAGTGTGCCAACATGACGTACACATAGGATGATAGAATAGGTCCAGAACTTTAGTACTATACCACCCAAGTTACCGTAAAAACTTAGGTTTTGGAAATATGGGTGATTAAATTAGTCGCTATGCGGTGTGCGGACAACGATTTGTCTAAGTTTGACATGAAAAATAAAATAAATACGGCAGTGTGTCAGCATGACGTACACGTAGGGTGATGAAATAGGACCAGAACTTCTGTATTATACCACCCAAGTTACCGTAAAAACTTAGGTTTTGGAAATATGGCTGATTAAAGTAGTCGCATTGAGATGTGCGGACAGCGATTTGTCAAAGTATGACATGAAAAATAAAATAAATACGGAAGTGTGCCAACATGACGTACACATAGGATGATAGAATAGGTTGAGAACTTTAGTACTATACCACCCAAGTTACCTTAAAAACTTAGGTTTTGGAAATACGGGTGATTAAAATAGTCGCTTTGGATGTGTGGACAGTGATCCACCTAAGTTTGACATAAAATATAAAATAAATACGGCAGTGTGTCAGCATGACGTACACGTAGGGTGATGAAATAGGACCAGAACTTCTGTATTATACCACCCAAGTTACCGTAAAAACTTAGGTTTTGGAAATATGGCTGATTAAAGTAGTCGCATTGAGATGTGCGGACAGCGATTTGTCAAAGTATGACATGAAAAATAAAATAAATACGGAAGTGTGCCAACATGACGTACACATAGGATGATAGAATAGGTCCTGAAATTTAGTATTATACCACCCAAGTTACCTTAAAAACTTAGGTTTTGGAAATATGGCTGATTAAAGTAGTCGCATTGAGATGTGCGGACAGGGATTTGTCGAAGTTTGACACGAAATATAAAAAAAATACGGAGGTGTGCCAACATGACGTACACATAGGATGATAGAATAGGTCCAGAACTTTAGTACTATACCACCCAAGTTACCTTAAAAACTTAGGTTTTGGAAATACGGGTGATTAAAATAGTCGCTATGCGATGTGCGGACAACGATTTGTCTAAGTTTGACATGAAATATAAAAATAAATACGGAATTGTGGATACATGACGTACACATAGGGTGATAGAATAGGACCAGAACTTCAGAATTATACCACCCAAGTTACTGTAAAAACTTAGGTTTTGGAAATATGGGTGATTAAATTATTCGCTATGCGATGTGCGGACAACGATTTGTCTAAGTATGACATGAAATATAATAATAAATACGGAGGTTTGCCAACATTACGTACATATAGGGTGATAGAATTGGACCAGAACTTCTGTATTATACCACCCAAGTTACCGTAAAAACTTAGGTTTTGGAAATATGGCTGATTAAAGTAGTCGCATTGAGATGTGCGGACAGAGATTTGTCGAAGTTTGACACGAAATATAAAAAAAATACGGAGGTGTGCCAACATGACGTACACATAGGATGATAGAATAGGTCCAGAACTTTAGTACTATACCACCCAAGTTACCTTAAAAACTTAGGTTTTGGAAATACGGGTGATTAAAATAGTCGCTTTGGATGTGTGGACAGCGATCCACCTAAGTTTGTCATAAAATATAAAATAAATACGGCAGTGTGTCAGCATGACGTACACGTAGGATGAAAGAATAGGACCAGAACTTTAGTACTATACCACCCAAGTTACCTTAAAAACTTAGGTTTTGGAAATACGGGTGATTAAAATAGTCGCTATGCGATGTGCGGACAACGATTTGTCTAAGTTTGACATGAAATATAAAAATAAATACGGAATTGTGGATACATGACGTACACATAGGGTGATAGAATAGGACCAGAACTTCTGTATTATACCACCCAAGTTACCTTAAAAACTTAGGTTTTGGAAATATGGGTGATTAAATTAGTCGCTATGCGATGTGCGGACAACGATTTGTCTAAGTTTGACATGAAATATAAAAATAAATACGGAATTGTGGATACATGACGTACACATAGGATGATAGAATAGGTCCTGAAATTTAGTATTATACCACCCAAGTTACCGTAAAAACTTAGGTTTTGGAAATATGGCTGATTAAAGTAGTCGCATTGAGATGTGCGGACAGAGATTTGTCGAAGTTTGACACGAAATATAAAAAAAATACGGAGGTGTGCCAACATGACGTACACATAGGATGATAGAATAGGACCAGAACTTTAGTACTATACCACCCAAGTTACCTTAAAAACTTAGGTTTTGGAAATACGGGTGATTAAAATAGTCGCTATGCGATGTGCGGACAACGATTTGTCAAAGTATGACATGAAAAATAAAATAAATACGGCAGTGTGTCAGCATGACGTACACGTAGGGTGATGAAATAGGACCAGAACTTCTGTATTATACCACCCAAGTTACCGTAAAAACTTAGGTTTTGGAAATATGGCTGATTAAAGTAGTCGCATTGAGATGTGCGGACAGCGATTTGTCAAAGTATGACATGAAAAATAAAATAAATACGGAAGTGTGCCAACATGACGTACACATAGGATGATAGAATAGGTTGAGAACTTTAGTACTATACCACCCAAGTTACCTTAAAAACTTAGGTTTTGGAAATACGGGTGATTAAAATAGTCGCTTTGGATGTGTGGACAGTGATCCACCTAAGTTTGACATAAAATATAAAATAAATACGGCAGTGTGTCAGCATGACGTACACGTAGGGTGATGAAATAGGACCAGAACTTCTGTATTATACCACCCAAGTTACCGTAAAAACTTAGGTTTTGGAAATATGGCTGATTAAAGTAGTCGCATTGAGATGTGCGGACAGCGATTTGTCAAAGTATGACATGAAAAATAAAATAAATACGGAAGTGTGCCAACATGACGTACACATAGGATGATAGAATAGGTCCTGAAATTTAGTATTATACCACCCAAGTTACCTTAAAAACTTAGGTTTTGGAAATATGGCTGATTAAAGTAGTCGCATTGAGATGTGCGGACAGGGATTTGTCGAAGTTTGACACGAAATATAAAAAAAATACGGAGGTGTGCCAACATGACGTACACATAGGATGATAGAATAGGTCCAGAACTTTAGTACTATACCACCCAAGTTACCTTAAAAACTTAGGTTTTGGAAATACGGGTGATTAAAATAGTCGCTATGCGATGTGCGGACAACGATTTGTCTAAGTTTGACATGAAATATAAAAATAAATACGGAATTGTGGATACATGACGTACACATAGGGTGATAGAATAGGACCAGAACTTCTGTATTATACCACCCAAGTTACCTTAAAAACTTAGGTTTTGGAAATATGGGTGATTAAATTAGTCGCTATGCGATGTGCGGACAACGATTTGTCTAAGTTTGACATGAAATATAAAAATAAATACGGAATTGTGGATACATGACGTACACATAGGATGATAGAATAGGTCCTGAAATTTAGTATTATACCACCCAAGTTACCGTAAAAACTTAGGTTTTGGAAATATGGCTGATTAAAGTAGTCGCATTGAGATGTGCGGACAGAGATTTGTCGAAGTTTGACACGAAATATAAAAAAAATACGGAGGTGTGCCAACATGACGTACACATAGGATGATAGAATAGGACCAGAACTTTAGTACTATACCACCCAAGTTACCTTAAAAACTTAGGTTTTGGAAATACGGGTGATTAAAATAGTCGCTATGCGATGTGCGGACAACGATTTGTCAAAGTATGACATGAAAAATAAAATAAATACGGCAGTGTGTCAGCATGACGTACACGTAGGGTGATGAAATAGGACCAGAACTTCTGTATTATACCACCCAAGTTACCGTAAAAACTTAGGTTTTGGAAATATGGCTGATTAAAGTAGTCGCATTGAGATGTGCGGACAGCGATTTGTCAAAGTATGACATGAAAAATAAAATAAATACGGAAGTGTGCCAACATGACGTACACATAGGATGATAGAATAGGTTGAGAACTTTAGTACTATACCACCCAAGTTACCTTAAAAACTTAGGTTTTGGAAATACGGGTGATTAAAATAGTCGCTTTGGATGTGTGGACAGTGATCCACCTAAGTTTGACATAAAATATAAAATAAATACGGCAGTGTGTCAGCATGACGTACACGTAGGGTGATGAAATAGGACCAGAACTTCTGTATTATACCACCCAAGTTACCGTAAAAACTTAGGTTTTGGAAATATGGCTGATTAAAGTAGTCGCATTGAGATGTGCGGACAGCGATTTGTCAAAGTATGACATGAAAAATAAAATAAATACGGAAGTGTGCCAACATGACGTACACATAGGATGATAGAATAGGTCCTGAAATTTAGTATTATACCACCCAAGTTACCTTAAAAACTTAGGTTTTGGAAATATGGCTGATTAAAGTAGTCGCATTGAGATGTGCGGACAGGGATTTGTCGAAGTTTGACACGAAATATAAAAAAAATACGGAGGTGTGCCAACATGACGTACACATAGGATGATAGAATAGGTCCAGAACTTTAGTACTATACCACCCAAGTTACCTTAAAAACTTAGGTTTTGGAAATACGGGTGATTAAAATAGTCGCTATGCGATGTGCGGACAACGATTTGTCTAAGTTTGACATGAAATATAAAAATAAATACGGAATTGTGGATACATGACGTACACATAGGGTGATAGAATAGGACCAGAACTTCAGAATTATACCACCCAAGTTACTGTAAAAACTTAGGTTTTGGAAATATGGGTGATTAAATTATTCGCTATGCGATGTGCGGACAACGATTTGTCTAAGTATGACATGAAATATAATAATAAATACGGAGGTTTGCCAACATTACGTACATATAGGGTGATAGAATTGGACCAGAACTTCTGTATTATACCACCCAAGTTACCGTAAAAACTTAGGTTTTGGAAATATGGCTGATTAAAGTAGTCGCATTGAGATGTGCGGACAGAGATTTGTCGAAGTTTGACACGAAATATAAAAAAAATACGGAGGTGTGCCAACATGACGTACACATAGGATGATAGAATAGGTCCAGAACTTTAGTACTATACCACCCAAGTTACCTTAAAAACTTAGGTTTTGGAAATACGGGTGATTAAAATAGTCGCTTTGGATGTGTGGACAGCGATCCACCTAAGTTTGTCATAAAATATAAAATAAATACGGCAGTGTGTCAGCATGACGTACACGTAGGATGAAAGAATAGGACCAGAACTTTAGTACTATACCACCCAAGTTACCTTAAAAACTTAGGTTTTGGAAATACGGGTGATTAAAATAGTCGCTATGCGATGTGCGGACAACGATTTGTCTAAGTTTGACATGAAATATAAAAATAAATACGGAATTGTGGATACATGACGTACACATAGGGTGATAGAATAGGACCAGAACTTCTGTATTATACCACCCAAGTTACCTTAAAAACTTAGGTTTTGGAAATATGGGTGATTAAATTAGTCGCTATGCGATGTGCGGACAACGATTTGTCTAAGTTTGACATGAAATATAAAAATAAATACGGAATTGTGGATACATGACGTACACATAGGATGATAGAATAGGTCCTGAAATTTAGTATTATACCACCCAAGTTACCGTAAAAACTTAGGTTTTGGAAATATGGCTGATTAAAGTAGTCGCATTGAGATGTGCGGACAGAGATTTGTCGAAGTTTGACACGAAATATAAAAAAAATACGGAGGTGTGCCAACATGACGTACACATAGGATGATAGAATAGGACCAGAACTTTAGTACTATACCACCCAAGTTACCTTAAAAACTTAGGTTTTGGAAATACGGGTGATTAAAATAGTCGCTATGCGATGTGCGGACAACGATTTGTCAAAGTATGACATGAAAAATAAAATAAATACGGAAGTGTGCCAACATGACGTACACATAGGATGATAGAATAGGTCCTGAAATTTAGTATTATACCACCCAAGTTACCTTAAAAACTTAGGTTTAGAAAATATGGGTGATTAAATTAGTCGCTATGCGATATGCGGACAACGATTTGTCTAAGTTTGATATGAAATATAAAAATAAATACGAAATCGTGGATACATGACGTACACATAAGATGATAGAATAGGTCCAGAACTTTAGTACTATACCACCCAAGTTACCGTAAAAACTTAGGTTTTGGAAATATGGGTGATTAAATTAGTCGCTATGCGATGTGCGGACAACGATTTGTCTAAGTATGACATGAAATATAATAATAAATACGGAGGTGTGCCAACATTACGTACACGTAGGGTGATAGAATAGGACCAGAACTTCTGTATTATACCACCCAAGTTACCGTAAAAACTTAGGTTTTGGAAATATGGCTGATTAAAGTAGTCGCATTGAGATGTGCGGACAGCGATTTGTCAAAGTATGACATGAAAAATAAAATAAATACGGAAGTGTGCCAACATGACGTACACATAGGATGATAGATTAGGTCCAGAACTTTAGTACTATACCACCCAAGTTACCGTAAAAACTTAGGTTTTGGAAATATGGGTGATTAAATTAGTCGCTATGCGATGTGCGGACAACGATTTGTCTAAGTTTGACATGAAAAATAAAATAAATACGGAAGTGTGCCAACATGACGTACACATAGGATGATAGAATAGGTCCAGAACTTTAGTACAATACCACCCAAGTTACCGTAAAAACTTAGGTTTTGGAAATATGGGTGATTAAATTAGTCGCTATGCGATGTGCGGACAACGATTTGTCTAAGTTTGACATGAAAAATAAAATAAATACGGCAGTGTGTCAGCATGACGTACACGTAGGGTGATGAAATAGGACCAGAACTTCTGTATTATACCACCCAAGTTACCGTAAAAACTTAGGTTTTGGAAATATGGCTGATTAAAGTAGTCGCATTGAGATGTGCGGACAGCGATTTGTCAAAGTTTGACACGAAATATAAAAAAAATACGGAAGTGTGCCAACATGACGTACACATAGGATGATAGAATAGGTCCAGAACTTTAGTACTATACCACCCAAGTTACCTTAAAAACTTAGGTTTTGGAAATACGGGTGATTAAAATAGTCGCTTTGGATGTGTGGACAGCGATCCACCTAAGTTTGTCATAAAATATAAAATAAATACGGCAGTGTGTCAGCATGACGTACACGTAGGATGAAAGAATAGGACCAGAACTTTAGTACTATACCACCCAAGTTACCTTAAAAACTTAGGTTTTGGAAATACGGGTGATTAAAATAGTCGCATTGAGATGTGCGGACAGCGATTTGTCAAAGTATGACATGAAAAATAAAATAAATACGGAAGTGTGCCAACATGACGTACACATAGGATGATAGAATAGGTCCTGAAATTTAGTATTATACCAACCAAGTTACCTTAAAAACTTAGGTTTAGGAAATATGGGTGATTAAATTAGTCGCTATGCGATGTGCGGACAACGATTTGTCTAAGTTTGATATGAAATATAAAAATAAATACGAAATTGTGGATACATGACGTACACATAGGATGATAGAATAGGTCCAGTACTTTAGTACTATACCACCCAAGTTACCGTAAAAACTTAGGTTTTGGAAATGTGGGTGATTAAATTAGTCGCTATGCGATGTGCGGACAACGATTTGTCTAAGTTTGACATGAAATATAAAAATAAATACGGAGGTGTGCCAACATTACGTACACGTAGGATGAAAGAATAGGACCAGAACTTTAGTACTATACCACCCAAGTTACCTTAAAAACTTAGGTTTTTGAAATATGGCTGATTAAAGTAGTCGCATTGAGATGTGCGGACAGCGATTTGTCTAAGTATGACATGAAAAATAAAATAACGGAAGTGTGCCAACATGACGTACACATAGGATGATAGAATAGGTCCAGAACTTTAGTACTATACCACCCAAGTTACCGTAAAAACTTAGGTTTTGGAAATATGGGTGATTAAATTAGTCACTATGCGATGTGCGGACAACGATTTGTCTAAGTTTGACATGAAAAATAAAATAAATACGGAAGTGTGCCAACATGACGTACACATAGGATGATAGAATAGGTCCAGAACTTTAGTACTATACCACCCAAGTTACCGTAAAAACTTAGGTTTTGGAAATATGGGTGATTAAATTAGTCGCTTTGCGATGTGCGGACAACGATTTGTCTAAGTTTGACATGAAAAATAAAATAAATACGGCAGTGTGTCAGCATGACGTACACGTAGGGTGATGAAATAGGACCAGAACTTCTGTATTATACCACCCAAGTTACCGTAAAAACTTAGGTTTTGGAAATATGGCTGATTAAAGTAGTCGCATTGAGATGTGCGGACAGCGATTTGTCAAAGTATGACATGAAAAATAAAATAAATACGGAAGTGTGCCAACATGACGTACACATAGGATGATAGAATAGGTTTAGAAATTTCGTACTATACCACCCAAGTTACCTTAAAAACTTAGGTTTTGGAAATACGGGTGATTAAAATAGTCGCTTTGGATGTGTGGACAGTGATCCACCTAAGTTTGACATAAAATATAAAATAAATACGGCATTGTGTCAGCATGACGTACACGTAGGGTGATGAAATAGGACCAGAACTTCTGTATTATACCACCCAAGTTACCGTAAAAACTTAGGTTTTGGAAATATGGCTGATTAAAGTAGTCGCATTGAGATGTGCGGACAGCGATTTGTCAAAGTATGACATGAAAAATAAAATAAATACGGAAGTGTGCCAACATGACGTACACATAGGATGATAGAATAGGTCCTGAAATTTAGTATTATACCACCCAAATTACCTTAAAAACTAAGGTTTTGGAAATATGGCTGATTAAAGTAGTCGCATTGAGATGTGCGGACAGAGATTTGTCGAAGTTTGACACGAAATATAAAAAAAATACGGAGGTGTGCCAACATGACGTACACATAGGATGATAGAATAGGTCCAGAACTTTAGTACTATACCACCCAAGTTACCTTAAAAACTTAGGTTTTGGAAATACGGGTGATTAAAATAGTCGCTTTGGATGTGTGGACAGCGATCCACCTAAGTTTGACATAAAATATAAAATAAATACGGCAGTGTGTCAGCATGACGTACACGTAGGATGAAAGAATAGGACCAGAACTCTAGTACTATACCACCCAAGTTACCTTAAAAACTTAGGTTTTGGAAATACGGGTGATTAAAATAGTCGCTATGCGATGTGCGGACAACGATTTGTCTAAGTTTGACATGAAATATAAAAATAAATACGGAATTGTGGATACATGACGTACACATAGGGTGATAGAATAGGACCAGAACGTCTGAATTATACCACCCAAGTTACTGTAAAAACTTAGGTTTTGGAAATATGGGTGATTAAATTAGTCGCTATGCGATGTGCGGACAACGATTTGTCTAAGTATGACATGAAATATAATAATAAATACGGAGGTGTGCCAACATTACGTACATATAGGGTGATAGAATAGGACCAGAACTTCTGTATTATACCACCCAAGTTACCGTAAAAACTTAGGTTTTGGAAATATGGCTGATTAAAGTAGTCGCATTGAGATGTGCGGACAGAGATTTGTCGAAGTTTGACACGAAATATAAAAAAATACGGAGGTGTGCCAACATGACGTACACATAGGATGATAGAATAGGTCCAGAACTTTAGTACTATACCACCCAAGTTACCTTAAAAACTTAGGTTTTGGAAATACGGGTGATTAAAATAGTCGCTATGCGATGTTCGGACAACGATTTGTCTAAGTTTGACATGAAATATAAAAATAAATACGGAATTGTGGATACATGACGTACACATAGGGTGATAGAATAGGACCAGAACTTCTGTATTATACCACCCAAGTTACCGTAAAACTTAGGTTTTGGAAATATGGGTGATTAAATTAGTCGCTATGCGATGTGCGGACAACGATTTGTCGAAGTTTGACACGAAATATAAAAAAATACGGAGGTGTGCCAACATGACGTACACATAGTATGATAGAATAGGTCCAGAACTTTAGTACTATACCACCCAAGTTACCGTAAAAACTTAGGTTTTGGAAATATGGGTGATTAAATTAGTCGCTATGCGATGTGTGGACAACGATTTGTCTAAGTTTGACATGAAATATAATAATAAATACGGAGGTGTGCCAACATTACGTACATGTAGGGTGATAGAATAGGACCAGAACTTCTGTATTATACCACCCAAGTTACCGTAAAAACTTAGGTTTTGGAAATATGGCTGATTAAAGTAGTCGCATTGAGATGTGCGGACAGCGATTTGTCAAAGTATGACATGAAAAATAAAATAAATACGGAAGTGTGCCAACATGACGTACACATAAGATGATAGAATAGGTCCTGAAATTCAGTATTATACCACCCAAGTTACCGTAAAAACTTAGGTTTTGGAAATATGGCTGATTAAAGTAGTCGCATTGAGATGTGCGGACAGCGATTTGTCAAAGTATGACATGAAAAATAAAATAAATACGGAAGTGTGCCAACATGACGTACACATGGGATGATAGAATAGGTCCTGAAATTTAGGATTATACCACCCAAGTTACCTTAAAAACTTAGGTTTAGGAAATATGGGTGATTAAATTAGTCGCTATGCGATGTGCGGACAACGATTTGTCTAAGTTTGATATGGAATATAAAAATAAATACGAAATTGTGGATACATGACGTACACATAGGATGATAGAATAGGTCCAGAACTTTAGTACTATACCACCCAAGTTACCGTAAAAACTTAGGTTTTGGAAATGTGGGTGATTAAATTAGTCGCTATGCGATGTGCGGACAACGATTTGTCTAAGTATGACATGAAATATAATAATAAATACGGCAGTGTGTCAGCATGACGTACACGTAGGGTGATAGAATAGGACCAGAACTTCTGTATTATACCACCCAAGTTACCTTAAAAACTTAGGTTTTGGAAATATGGCTGATTAAAGTAGTCGCATTGAGATGTGCGGACAGCGATTTGTCAAAGTATGACATGAAAAATAAAATAAATACGGAAGTGTGCCAACATGACGTACACATAGGATGATAGAATAGGTTTAGAAATTTCGTACTATACCACCCAAGTTACCTTAAAAACTTAGGTTTTGGAAATACGGGTGATTAAAATAGTCGCTTTGGATGTGTGGACAGTGATCCACCTAAGTTTGACATAAAATATAAAATAAATACGGCATTGTGTCAGCATGACGTACACGTAGGGTGATGAAATAGGACCAGAACTTCTGTATTATACCACCCAAGTTACCGTAAAAACTTAGGTTTTGGAAATATGGCTGATTAAAGTAGTCGCATTGAGATGTGCGGACAGCGATTTGTCAAAGTATGACATGAAAAATAAAATAAATACGGAAGTGTGCCAACATGACGTACACATAGGATGATAGAATAGGTCCTGAAATTTAGTATTATACCACCCAAATTACCTTAAAAACTAAGGTTTTGGAAATATTGCTGATTAAAGTAGTCGCATTGAGATGTGCGGACAGAGATTTGTCGAAGTTTGACACGAAATATAAAAAAAATACGGAGGTTTGCCAACATGACGTACACATAGGATGATAGAATAGGTCCAGAACTTTAGTACTATACCACCCAAGTTACCTTAAAAACTTAGGTTTTGGAAATACGGGTGATTAAAATAGTCGCTTTGGATGTGTGGACAGCGATCCACCTAAGTTTGACATAAAATATAAAATAAATACGGCAGTGTGTCAGCATGACGTACACGTAGGATGAAAGAATAGGACCAGAACTCTAGTACTATACCACCCAAGTTACCTTAAAAACTTAGGTTTTGGAAATACGGGTGATTAAAATAGTCGCTATGCGATGTGCGGACAACGATTTGTCTAAGTTTGACATGAAATATAAAAATAAATACGGAATTGTGGATACATGACGTACACATAGGGTGATAGAATAGGACCAGAACTTCTGAATTATACCACCCAAGTTACTGTAAAAACTTAGGTTTTGGAAATATGGGTGATTAAATTAGTCGCTATGCGATGTGCGGACAACGATTTGTCTAAGTATGACATGAAATATAATAATAAATACGGAGGTGTGCCAACATTACGTACATATAGGGTGATAGAATTGGACCAGAACTTCTGTATTATACCACCCAAGTTACCGTAAAAACTTAGGTTTTGGAAATATGGCTGATTAAAGTAGTCGCATTGAGATGTGCGGACAGAGATTTGTCGAAGTTTGACACGAAATATAAAAAAATACGGAGGTGTGCCAACATGACGTACACATAGGATGATAGAATAGGTCCAGAACTTTAGTACTATACCACCCAAGTTACCTTAAAAACTTAGGTTTTGGAAATACGGGTGATTAAAATAGTCGCTATGCGATGTTCGGACAACGATTTGTCTAAGTTTGACATGAAATATAAAAATAAATACGGAATTGTGGATACATGACGTACACATAGGGTGATAGAATAGGACCAGAACTTCTGTATTATACCACCCAAGTTACCGTAAAACTTAGGTTTTGGAAATATGGGTGATTAAATTAGTCGCTATGCGATGTGCGGACAACGATTTGTCGAAGTTTGACACGAAATATAAAAAAATACGGAGGTGTGCCAACATGACGTACACATAGTATGATAGAATAGGTCCAGAACTTTAGTACTATACCACCCAAGTTACCGTAAAAACTTAGGTTTTGGAAATATGGG
Source organism: Flexamia atlantica (assembly GCA_035578135.1). NCBI lineage: Eukaryota > Metazoa > Arthropoda > Insecta > Hemiptera > Cicadellidae > Flexamia > Flexamia atlantica. Next base: position 48,343 of record JAQJVK010000313.1, read on the forward strand.
TGATTAAATTAGTCGCTATGCGATGTGTGGACAACGATTTGTCTAAGTTTGACATGAAATATAATAATAAATACGGAGGTGTGCCAACATTACGTACATGTAGGGTGATAGAATAGGACCAGAACTTCTGTATTATACCACCCAAGTTACCGTAAAAACTTAGGTTTTGGAAATATGGCTGATTAAAGTAGTCGCATTGAGATGTGCGGACAGCGATTTGTCAAAGTATGACATGAAAAATAAAATAAATACGGAAGTGTGCCAACATGACGTACACATAAGATGATAGAATAGGTCCTGAAATTCAGTATTATACCACCCAAGTTACCGTAAAAACTTAGGTTTTGGAAATATGGCTGATTAAAGTAGTCGCATTGAGATGTGCGGACAGCGATTTGTCAAAGTATGACATGAAAAATAAAATAAATACGGAAGTGTGCCAACATGACGTACACATGGGATGATAGAATAGGTCCTGAAATTTAGGATTATACCACCCAAGTTACCTTAAAAACTTAGGTTTAGGAAATATGGGTGATTAAATTAGTCGCTATGCGATGTGCGGACAACGATTTGTCTAAGTTTGATATGGAATATAAAAATAAATACGAAATTGTGGATACATGACGTACACATAGGATGATAGAATAGGTCCAGAACTTTAGTACTATACCACCCAAGTTACCGTAAAAACTTAGGTTTTGGAAATGTGGGTGATTAAATTAGTCGCTATGCGATGTGCGGACAACGATTTGTCTAAGTATGACATGAAATATAATAATAAATACGGCAGTGTGTCAGCATGACGTACACGTAGGGTGATAGAATAGGACCAGAACTTCTGTATTATACCACCCAAGTTACCTTAAAAACTTAGGTTTTGGAAATATGGCTGATTAAAGTAGTCGCATTGAGATGTGCGGACAGCGATTTGTCAAAGTATGACATGAAAAATAAAATAAATACGGAAGTGTGCCAACATGACGTACACATAGGATGATAGAATAGGTCCTGAAATTTAGTATTATACCACCCAAGTTACCTTAAAAACTTAGGTTTAGGAAATATGGGTGATTAAATTAGTCGCTATGCGATGTGCGGACAACGATTTTTCTAAGTTTGATATGGAATATAAAAATAAATACGAAATTGTGGATACATGACGTACACATAGGATGATAGAATAGGTCCAGAACTTTAGTACTATACCACCCAAGTTACCGTAAAAACTTAGGTTTTGGAAATGTGGGTGATTAAATTAGTCGCTATGCGATGTGCGGACAACGATTTGTCTAAGTTTGACATGAAATATAAAAATAAATACGGAGGTGTGCCAACATTACGTACACGTAGGATGAAAGAATAGGACCAGAACTTTAGTACTATACCACCCAAGTTACCTTAAAAACTTAGGTTTTTGAAATATGGCTGATTAAAGTAGTCGCATTGAGATGTGCGGACAGCGATTTGTCTAAGTATGACATGAAAAATAAAATAAATACGGAAGTGTGCCAACATGACGTACACATAGGAGGATAGAATAGGTCCAGAACTTTAGTACTATACCACCACAGTTACCGTAAAAACTTAGGTTTTGGAAATATGGGTGATTAAATTAGTCGCTATGCGATGTGCGGACAACGATTTGTCTAAGTATGACATGAAATATAATAATAAATACGGCAGTGTGTCAGCATGACGTACATGTAGGGTGATAGAATAGGACCAGAACTTCTGTATTATACCACCCAAGTTACCGTAAAAACTTAGGTTTTGGAAATATGGCTGATTAAAGTAGTCGCATTGAGATGTGCGGACAGCGATTTGTCAAAGTATGACATGAAAAATAAAATAAATACGGAAGTGTGCCAACATGACGTACACATAGGATGATAGAATAGGTCCTGAAATTTAGTATTATACCACCCAAGTTACCTTAAAAACTAAGGTTTTGGAAATATGGCTGATTAAAGTAGTCGCATTGAGATGTGCGGACAGAGATTTGTCGAAGTTTGACACGAAATATAAAAAAAATACGGAGGTGTGCCAACATGACGTACACATAGGATGATAGAATAGGTCCAGAACTTTAGTACTATACCACCCAAGTTACCTTAAAAACTTAGGTTTTGGAAATACGGGTGATTAAAATAGTCGCTTTGGATGTGTGGACAGCGATCCACCTAAGTTTGCTATAAAATATAAAATAAATACGGCAGTGTGTCAGCATGACGTACACGTAGGATGAAAGAATAGGACCAGAACTCTAGTACTATACCACCCAAGTTACCTTAAAAACTTAGGTTTTGGAAATACGGGTGATTAAAATAGTCGCTATGCGATGTGCGGACAACGATTTGTCTAAGTTTGACATGAAATATAATAATAAATACGGAGGTGTGCCAACATTACGTACATATAGGGTGATAGAATTGGACCAGAACTTCTGTATTATACCACCCAAGTTACCGTAAAAACTTAGGTTTTGGAAATATGGCTGATTAAAGTAGTCGCATTGAGATGTGCGGACAGAGATTTGTCGAAGTTTGACACGAAATATAAAAAAATACGGAGGTGTGCCAACATGACGTACACATAGGATGATAGAATAGGTCCAGAACTATAGTACTATACCACCCAAGTTACCTTAAAAACTTAGGTTTTGGAAATACGGGTGATTAAAATAGTCGCATTGAGATGTGCGGACAGCGATTTGTCTAAGTTTGACATGAAATATAAAAATAAATACGGAATTGTGGATACATGACGTACACATAGGGTGATAGAATAGGACCAGAACTTCTGTATTATACCACCCAAGTTACCGTAAAAACTTACGTTTTGGAAATATGGGTGATTAAATTAGTCGCTATGCGATGTGCGGACAACGATTTGTCGAAGTTTGACACGAAATATAAAAAAATGCGGAGGTGTGCCAACATGACGTACACATAGTATGATAGAATAGGTCCAGAACTTTAGTACTATACCACCCAAGTTACCGTAAAAACTTAGGTTTTGGAAATATGGGTGATTAAATTAGTCGCTATGCGATGTGCGGACAACGATTTGTCTAAGTTTGACATGAAATATAATAATAAATACGGAGGTGTGCCAACATTACGTACATGTAGGGTGATAGAATAAGACCAGAACTTCTGTATTATACCACCCAAGTTACCGTAAAAACTTAGGTTTTGGAAATATGGCTGATTAAAAAAGTCGCATTGAGATGTGCGGACAGCGATTTGTCAAAGTATGACATGAAAAATAAAATAAATACGGAAGTGTGCCAACATGACGTACACATAAGATGATAGAATAGGTCCTGAAATTCAGTATTATACCACCCAAGTTACTTTAAAAACTTAGGTTTTGGAAATATGGGTGATTAAATTAGTCGCTATGCGATGTGCGGACAACGATTTGTCTAAGTTTGACATGAAATATAAGAATAAATACGGAATTGTGGATACATGACGTACACATAGGATGATAGAATAGGACCAGAACTTCTGTATTATACCACCCAAGTTACCGTAAAAACTTAGGTTTTGGAAATATGGGTGATTAAATTAGTCGCTATGCGATGTGCGGACAACGATTTGTCTAAGTTTGACATGAAATATAAAAATAAATACGGAATTGTGGATACATGACGTACACATAGAATGATAGAATAGGTCCTGAAATTTAGTATTATACCACCCAAGTTACCGTAAAAACTTAGGTTTTGGAAATATGGCTGATTAAAGTAGTCGCATTGAGATGTGCGGACAGAGATTTGTCGAAGTTTGACACGAAATATAAAAAAAATACGGAGGTGTGCCAACATGACGTACACATAGGATGATAGAATAGGTCCAGAACTTTAGTACTATACCACCCAAGTTACCTTAAAAACTTAGGTTTTGGAAATACGGGTGATTAAAATAGTCGCTTTGGATGTGTGGACAGCGATCCACCTACGTTTGACATAAAATATAAAATAAATACGGCAGTGTGTCAGCATGACGTACACGTAGGATGAAAGAATAGGACCAGAACTCTAGTACTATACCACCCAAGTTACCTTAAAAACTTAGGTTTAGGAAATATGGGTGATTAAATTAGTCGCTATGCGATGTGCGGACAACGATTTGTCTAAGTTTGATATGGAATATAAAAATAAATACGAAATTGTGGATACATGACGTACACATAGGATGATAGAATAGGTCCAGAACTTTAGTACTATACCACCCAAGTTACCTTAAAAACTTAGGTGTTTGAAATATGGCTGATTAAAGTAGTCGCATTGAGATGTGCGGACAGCGATTTGTCTAAGTATGACATGAAAAATGAAATAAATACGGAAGTGTGCCAACATGACGTACACATAGGATGATAGAATAGGTCAAGAACTTTAGTACTATACCACCACAGTTACCGTAAAAACTTAGGTTTTGGAAATATGGGTGATTAAATTAGTCGCTATGCGATGTGCGGACAACGATTTGTCTAAGTATGACATGACATATAATAATAAATACGGAGGTGTGCCAACATTACGTACACGTAGGGTGATAGAATAGGACCAGAACTTCTGTATTATACCACCCAAGTTACCGTAAAAACTTAAGTTTTGGAAATATGGCTGATTAAAGTAGTCGCATTGAGATGTGCGGACAGCGATTTGTCAAAGTATGACATGAAAAATAAAATAAATACGGAAGTGTGCCAACATGACGTACACATAGGATGATAGAATAGGTCCAAAACTTTAGTACTATACCACCCAAGTTACCGTAAAAACTTAGGTTTTGGAAATATGGGTGATTAAATTAGTCGCTATGCGATTTGCGGACAACGATTTGTCTAAGTTTGACATGAAAAATAAAATAAATACGGAAGTGTGCCAACATGACGTACACATAGGATGATAGAATAGGTCCAGAACTTTAGTACTATACCACCCAAATTACCGTAAAAACTTAGGTTTTGGAAATATGGGTGATTAAATTAGTCGCTATGCGATGTGCGGACAACGATTTGTCTAAGTTTGACATGAAAAATAAAATAAATACGGCAGTGTGTCAGCATGACGTACACGTAGGGTGATGAAATAGGACCAGAACTTCTGTATTATACCACCCAAGTTACCGTAAAAACTTCGGTTTTGGAAATATAGCTGATTAAAGTAGTCGCATTGAGATGTGCGGACAGCGATTTGTCAAAGTATGACATGAAAAATAAAATAAATACGGAAGTGTGCCAACATGACGTACACATAGGATGATAGAATAGGTCCTGAAATTTAGTATTATACCACCCAAGTTACCTTAAAAACTTAGGTTTTGGAAATATGGCTGATTAAAGTAGTCGCATTGAGATGTGCGGACAGAGATTTGTCGAAGTTTGACACGAAATATAAAAAAAATACGGAGGTGTGCCAACATGACGTACACATAGGATGATAGAATAGGTCCAGAACTTTAGTACTATACCACCCAAGTTACCTTAAAAACTTAGGTTTTGGAAATACGGGTGATTAAAATAGTCGCTTTGGATGTGTGGACAGCGATCCACCTAAGTTTGACATAAAATATAAAATAAATACGGCAGTGTGTCAGCATTACGTACACGTTAGATGAAAGAATAGGACCAGAACTCTAGTACTATACCACCCAAGTTACCTTAAAAACTTAGGTTTTGGAAATACGGGTGATTAAAATAGTCGCTATGCGATGTGCGGACAACGATTTGTCTAAGTTTGACATGAAATATAAAAATAAATACGGAATTGTGGATACATGACGTACACATAGGGTTATAGAATAGGACCAGAACTTCTGAATTATACCACCCAAGTTACTGTAAAAACTTAGGTTTTGGAAATATGGCTGATTAATTTAGTCGCTATGCGATGTGCGGACAACGATTTGTCTAAGTATGACATGAAATATAATAATAAATACGGAGGTGTGCCAACATTACGTACATATAGGGTGATAGAATTGGACCAGAACTTCTGTATTATACCACCCAAGTTACCGTAAAAACTTAGGTTTTGGAAATATGGCTGATTAAAGTAGTCGCATTGAGATGTGCGGACAGAGATTTGTCGAAGTTTGACACGAAATATAAAAAAAATACGGAGGTGTGCCAACATGACGTACACATAGGATGATAGAATAGGTCCAGAACTTTAGTACTATACCACCCAAGTTACCTTAAAAACTTAGGTTTTGGAAATACGGGTGATTAAAATAGTCGCTATGCGATGTGCGGACAACGATTTGTCTAAGTTTGACATGAAATATAAAAATAAATACGGAATTGTGGATACATGACGTACACATAGGGTGATAGAATAGGACCAGAACTTCTGTATTATACCACCCAAGTTACCTTAAAAACTTAGGTTTTGGAAATATGGGTGATTAATTTAGTCGCTATGCGATGTGCGGACAACGATTTGTCTAAGTTTGACATGAAATATAAAAATAAATACGGAATTGTGGATACATGACGTACACATAGGATGATAGAATAGGTCCTGAAATTTAGTATTATACCACCAAAGTTACTGTAAAAACTTAGGTTTTGGAAATATGGGTGATTAGATTTGCCATCAAGCATCCGCATTCATTTATCTGCCGTATTACTCGAGTTATGCACAAAAGCAACTTCCTCCCTGTACATTTCTTATGGGAGTTAAATATGGTTTTCCTTTTCCGAGTTCGTTTGGCTCTTCTACTCAACCGATTTTCATAATTGAGGTCTTAAATTAAAGGTATGCACGCACAGATTTGCCATCAAGCATCGGTATTCATTTATCTACTGTATTACTCAACCAAAAAACATAAATTTGTTTATTTCCTGTATTTTGAATTCAATTAAAGATATATTTCCCCAGTTCTAATTACGTAATTATATATGTTTTGGTCTAAGAACCTTCAGTGAAATAACAGCTTTCATTTGAGCTATTGATTATTAAGATCGGATGTACCTGAAGCACGCTGCTGAATTCCGAACAACACAAAAACTTTTTTTGTTTTCCTTTTCCGAGTCTGTTCGGCTCTTCTACTCAACCGATTTTCATAATTGAGGTCTTAAATTAAAGGTATGCACGAAAATATTTGCCATCAAGGATCGGTATTCATTAATATACTGTATTACTCGACCAAAAAACATAAAATTTATTATTTCCCGAATTATGAATTCAGTTGAAGATAATATTTTTCCCCAGTTCTAATTAAGTAATTCTATACGTTTTAGTCTAAGAACCTTCAGTGAAATACCAGCTTTCATTTGAGCTATTGATTATTAAGATCGAACGTACCTGAAGCCCGCTGCTGAATTCCGAACAACACAAAAAAATTGTTTTTTCTTTTCCGAGTCTGTTTGGCTCTTCTACTTGACCCATTTTCATAAATAAGGTCTTAAATTAAAGGTATGCACGCAAATATTTGCTATCAAGGATCGGTATTCATTAATATACTGTATTACTCGACCAAAAAACATAAATTTGATTATTTCCCGAATTATGAATTCTATTGAAGATAATATATTTCCCCAGTTCTAATTAAGTCATTCTATATGTTTTAGTCTGAGAACCTTCAGTGAAATACCAACTTTCATTTGAGCTATTGATTATTATGATCGGACGTACCTGGAGCACTCTGCTGAATTCCGAACAACACAAATCTTTTATATATGTAAATTAGGTTTTCTTTTCTGAGTCCGTTTATGGTCTGATCTTAATGAAATTTGGTACAGACGTGAAAAGTGGCAATAAATTGGACGAATTCGTGAACCAGCCCGATCGGACCACCGGAAGGGGGGTAAAGGGGGATAAACCCCCCCCCAAATGTGGGTTTTTGAATTTTTTACACAGAAAAACAAGATTTATCCAATTTGTGTTGGCACCATTGAATTTAGCTAAAAAAAAATTTAGAATTTTGAATCACTGGTCTATGTCCATTGGTTACCGAGATATTAAAAGTGGTAAACACAGTATGTTGTCGCAATGTTAACCTTATGAGTAATAAGTAAAATTCTGTATCTTGCTTATTTCTCAACATATTTATCTTGATAAAAATTGGTTTATGTCTTCATCTAGATGAGATCTAATGTATAATAGTCTAAAATCCCCGATATTTACATTTTCATGGCAGCAAACCTGATGTGTACTCATTCCCCATGTTAATCTTATGGAGCTTACAAAAACACGTCAAATCTCGCTGTGTTGGCTTGAACTATGTTCTTTTGCATATGAAATTCGCTGAGTATGCAGGTCTGCAACGAGGGTATTTTAGCATGGTATATAGTTAGTTTGTAAAGTCATATGTGCCGGGTTGACATGTTGCTGTCCCGAAAACTTAAGTACCTACAGAATATCTCATGAAAGTCCTACTTTTTCCTTTGTGGAAAAAATTATTACCAACTTGGTAATAAATCGTGGTTTAATTGGTTTTCTGAAATTCCAACATATCCGGGCCCAGCTACATGCACCTCTTTTTCAACTTAGGCAAGTGTCGGGCAAGTCACATTGAAGTTGTAAAGATCCATTGCATGTAACATCAATTTTGTAAATGAAGAATTATTTGATTTGAGTTGATTTTGTGTCTTAGTTCCAAAATTTACTGCTGCGGAGCAGCGTGGGTCCTCTAGTGAAATATAAAAATAAATACGGAATTGTGGATACATGACGTACACATAGGGTGATAGAATAGGACCAGAACTTCTGTATCATACCACCCAAGTTACCGTAAAAACTTAGGTTTTGGAAATATGGGTGATTAAATTAGTCGCTTTGCGATGTGCGGACAACGATTTGTCTAAGTTTGACACGAAATATAAAAATAAATACGGAATTGTGGATACATGACGTACACATAGGGTGATAGAATAAGACCAGAACTTCTGTATTATACCACCCAAGTTACCGTAAAAACTTAGGTTTAGGAAATATGGGTGATTAAATTAGTCGCTATGCGATGTGCGGACAACGATTTGTCTAAGTATGACATGAAATATAATAATAAATACGGAGGTGTGCCAACATTACGTACACGTAGGGTGATAGAATAGGACCAGAACTTCTGTATTATACCACCCAAGTTACCGTAAAAACTTAGGTTTTGGAAATATGGCTGATTAAAGTAGTCGCATTGAGATGTGCGGACAGAGATTTGTCGAAGTTTGACACGAAATATAAAAAAAAATACGGAGGTGTGCCAACATGACGTACACATAGGATGATAGAATAGGTCCAGAACTTTAGTACTATACCACCCAAGTTACCTTAAAAACTTAGGTTTTGGAAATACGGGTGATTAAAAGAGTCGCTTTGGGTGTGTGGACAGTGATCCACCTAAGTTTGACATAAAATATAAAATAAATACGGCAGTGTGTCAGCATGACGTACACGTAGGGTGATGAAATAGGACCAGAACTTCTGTATTATACCACCCAAATTACCGTAAAAACTTAGGTTTTGGAAATAATGCTGATTAAAGTAGTCGCATTGAGATGTGCGGACAGCGATTTGTCAAAGTATGACATGAAAAATAAAATAAATACGGAAGTGTGCCAATATGACGTACACATAGGATGATAGAATAGGTCCTGAAATTTAGTATTATACCACCCAAGTTACCTTAAAACCTTAGGTTTTGGAAATATGGGTGATAAAATTAATCGCTATGCGATGTGCGGACAACGATTTGTCTAAGTTTGACATGAAATATAAAAATAAATACGGAATTGTGGATACATGACGTACACATAGGGTGATAGAATAGGACCAGAACTTCTGTATTATACCACCCAAGTTACCGTAAAATCTTGGGTTTTGGATATATGGGTGATTAAATTAGTCGCTATGCGATGTGCGGACAACGATTTGTCTAAGTATGACATGAAATTGTGAGGAAGTTTCCTCGAGCACTAGACCTTAACAAGGGTTGGTAAGGGTTCTAAGTGAAATCGTCCGGATATCCAGTCACTTACATTTATTCACACAGTTTAAATAATATATACACAATATACAAGATCCAATCACTGGTTTGTAGTCTTGGCGTGGACTCCGGGAACCAGCTCACCGCGTCCGTAGATGGATCAGTCTCGTCGCTTATGTGATGCCCCGGGGGGTTATTGCCACGCCATTGTCCAGCCTCGCTGAACCCCTAACTATCCTCGGCTTTCACTCCTGTATGGAGGCTCGGCAGCGACCTGCTCTGAGGAAGCCCGGAGGATCTTCGTCTGCTCACTAGGATACTCGCTGGCCCGCGGTGCCACGGGAGTACGGCCTGGCTGCGCACGCTCAGACGTTTAGCTGCGACGGTGTAGACGGACAGCGGCCTGCCCTGCCTACCATTAACTGGCTGTAACATACAGATACCAATTAATAAATAACAAAACTATAGTGGAGGGGGAAAACCATCCCCACTCCACCAACTGGCGGACTACAAACCAATGGCTGGGGGCTCAACACGCCCGTCCAGCGTACCGGGGGCTCAGCACGCCCGTCCGGTCTTCCGCGGGCTCACCACGCCCATGCGGGGTGTCGGGGGCTCAACACGCCCATCCGACGTACCGGGGGCTCAACTCGCCCTTCCGGCCTTCCGCGGGCTCAGCACGCCCATGCGGGGTGTCGGGGGCTCAACACGCCCATCCGACGTACCGGGGGCTCAACATGCCCATCCGGTCTTCCGCGGGCTCACCACGCCCATGCGGGTGCTGGGGGCTCAACACGCCCGTCCAGCGTACCGGGGGCTCAACACGCCCTTCCGGCCTTCCGCGGGCTCAGCACGCCCATGCGGGGTGTCGGGGGCTCAACACGCCCATCCGACGTACCGGGGGCTCAACACGCCCGTCCGGTCTTCCGCGGGCTCACCACGCCCATGCGGGTGCTGGGGGCTCAGCACGCCCGCCCAGCGTACCGGGAGCTCAACACGCCCTTCCGGCCTTCCGCGGGCTCAGCACGCCCATGCGGGGTGTCGGGGGCTCAACACGCCCATCCGACGTACCGGGGGCTCAACACGCCCGTCCGGTCTTCCGCGGGCTCACCACGCCCATGCGGGTGCTGGGGGCTCAGCACGCCCGTCCAGCGTACCGGGGGCTCAACACGCCCTTCCGGCCTTCCGCGGGCTCAGCACGCCCATGCGGGGTGTCGGGGCTCAACACGCCCATCCGACCTACCGGGGGCTCAACACGCCCTTCCGGTCTTCCGCGGGCTCACCACGCCCATGCGGGTGCTGGGGGCTCAACACGCCCGTCCAGCGTACCGGGGGATCACCACGCCCGTCCGGTCTTCCGCGGGCTCAGCACGCCCATGCGGGGTGTCGGGGGCTCACCACGCCCGTCCGACGGTGCTGGGGGCTCAGCACGCCCATCCAGCTCACCGGAGGCTCAACACGCCCATCCGGTGGGTCGGGCCGCTAGGGCCCAACTGCCTTCCTGGTCCCCAAAGTCCGCCTTATATGCCCGCTGTCCCCACCATTGGGCACCATGATGCTCCATCCTCCCCTCCAGTGAGTACCATGAGGTACTTGGGTACCTGGTGCTCGGGTACCGTTGCGTGTTCGGGTACCACAGGGTGTTACGGTACCATAGGGTGCTTGGGCACCGTGAGGTGCTTGGGTACTGTGAGGTGTTGGGATACCCTGGGGGCTCGGGTACCATGGGGTGCTAGGGTGCAGTTGGGCGCTTAGGTACCGTAAGGTGTTGGGTACCGTTTGGCGCTCGGGTACCGTGAGGTGCTCGGGCACCCTGGGGTGCGAAAACACTTCATTACACTCTCCCTTTTCTTCCCGGAGGCAAAAAAAACAAAACAGCCTCCCAAAACAAGATTCCATCTTATTATTATATTTATTTTTGAAAAAAAAAAATTGTTACCAAACGCCACCAATTGCCACCAATTCTGTCCAATTTTATCTTATTTTATTTTAACAAATTCATTCTCAGGAGGGACCCCGGATTTTCAAAAATGGTATCATATAGCAATAACACTCGTCTTTCTAACAAATAAACTAAAACATCTCTTTCTAAGAAAGTATAACAACATAACATAACTCAGGATTGACATATCATTCCTAGGATCAAATGCAGAAACCCTTTTTTCTATATTAAATCAGAGCATTTCTCCTCGTTTTTAACATTACAAAAATAATATTTATTAATTTAACCTCAAACATTTTTTTCATACAAAAACAATTGCTTATGTACAATAATTATTATTATTCAATATATAATACGGTACAAAAACAACTTTTTACTCCTTTTATCTTTACCCGAGGACTTAGTGGACCTCTTTGATTTCAGTCCCATCTTGATTTTACTGCTCCGCAGCCTTCTTGGGGAGTCTGCAATCCTTATCCCGGTGGCCTGGCCTATCACAATTCCAACACCTAGGCCTCGTTTCTCTCTGCTCGTTACCGCTTGAATTATTGTTCCTTCGAAAATTAGTTTGTGGAGTGTTGGGGAAAAATTTGCTGTCTTGAGGGTTATGCCGATTTGTCGAGGGCCTAGGTACGGCGGAGTTAGAGTTGTACGCAACATCAGGATACATCGCCGGGGCCGGGTTGGTAGGGGGGACGGTACGACTGTGCCGCTAACTTAATGGCCTCATATTCAGTTGCACAATGCATTAACTCTTGGAAGTTCTTGACATCTTTTCTCAGTCCGTATAACTTATATTCCGGGAGCATACTATCGTAGATCTGAGTAAACTGTTGTTCGGTGGAATACCTCCCATGCCTGCGCATAAGGGTTTGGATGGCTATGGCAAAGTCCCTAAATTTCTCGTTAGTACCTTGGGTCCTAATTTCCAACTCTAGCCTTTCCCTATACCTGCGTGGCAAAAACTGTGTTTCAAATTGGTTAATAAATTCAGCCCAGGAACCCCATGACGATCTTGAGTTTCGGTACCATAGCAGTGCTTTTCCCTTAAGCAACTCCGGCAGGGCCATCAAGAGATCTCCCTCTTGTAATTTATAGGCCTCCTTTAATTCGTCTAATCTCTCAAGAAAGAGGATTACATCCTTATCCCCGTCAAAATTTAAGTTCCATTTTCTTACGACATTACAAATACTACTATTTTCTGTGGGCTTGTGACTTACGGTTTGGGCGGAGGCATTCGCCATGGCCTCTAAATTAGTGGTCGGTTGTGGGGGAGATGTCTCGGTGCTTGGGGCCGTTACTGCTGGAGGAGGTCGATATTCACCTCGCATGAAGCTACACAGCATCCGACAGTCGGCTGATACTTTTCCTGCTGACTGGAGTCCAAATTTTCGCAGTTCCTCTTGTAACTCGAATTTCTTGAGGGAGTAGATCCACCCTGTCCTCGGGTTCTTCTTTTCTTCCTCTCCTACGACACTACCACTGTCCGATTCGGTGTCTGACGGCATGCTGACTCTTACGAATGGCAATTTAATTACCCAGTCCTTTTTCGCAATTTTGAAAACTTTTTAACACTTCCTAAGTTCACTAACACTGCACTAACACTTTGCACTATTTCACTACTGTTCCTGTTCGGGCGCCAAAATCTTGTGAGGAAGTTTCCTCGAGCACTAGACCTTAACAAGGGTTGGTAAGGGTTCTAAGTGAAATCGTCCGGATATCCAGTCACTTACATTTATTCACACAGTTCAAATAATATATACACAATATACAAGATCCAATCACTGGTTTGTAGTCTTGGCGTGGACTCCGGGAACCAGCTCACCGCGTCCGTAGATGGATCAGTCTCGTCGCTTATGTGATGCCCCGGGGGGTTATTGCCACGCCATTGTCCAGCCTCGCTGAACCCCTAACTATCCTCGGCTTTCACTCCTGTATGGAGGCTCGGCAGCAACCTGCTCTGAGGAAGCCCGGAGGATCTTCGTCTGCTCACTAGCATACTCGCTGGCCCGCGGTAACACGGGAGTACGGCCTGGCTGCGCACGCTCAGACGTTTAGCTACGACGGTGTAGACGGACAGCGGCCTGCCCTGCCTACCATTAACTGGCTGTAACATACAGATACCAATTAATAAATAACAAAACTATAGTGGAGGGGGAAAACCATCCCCACTCCACCAACTGGCGGACTACAAACCAATGGCTGGGGGCTCAACACGCCCGTCCAGCGTACCGGGGGCTCAGCACGCCCGTCCGGTCTTCCGCGGGCTCACCACACCCATGCGGGGTGTCGGGGGCTCAACACGCCCATCCGACGTACCGGGGGCTCAACTCGCCCTTCCGGCCTTCCGCGGGCTCAGCACGCCCATGCGGGGTGTCGGGGGCTCAACACGCCCATCCGACGTACCGGGGGCTCAACACGCCCATCCGGTCTTCCGCGGGCTCACCACGCCCATGCGGGTGCTGGGGGCTCAACACGCCTGTCCAGCGTACCGGGGGCTCAACACGCCCTTCCGGCCTTCCGCGGGCTCAGCACGCCCATGCGGGGTGTCGGGGGCTCAACACGCCCATCCGACGTACCGGGGGCTCAACACGCCCGTCCGGTCTTCCGCGGGCTCACCACGCCCATGCGGGTGCTGGGGGCTCAGCACGCCCGTCCAGCGTACCGGGAGCTCAACACGCCCTTCCGGCCTTCCGCGGGCTCAGCACGCCCATGCGGTGTGTCGGGGGCTCAACACGCCCATCCGACGTACCGGGGGCTCAACACGCCCGTCCGGTCTTCCGCGGGCTCACCACGCCCATGCGGGTGCTGGGGGCTCAGCACGCCCGTCCAGCGTACCGGGGGCTCAACACGCCCTTCCGGCGTTCCGCGGGCTCAGCACGCCCATGCGGGGGCTGGGGGCTCAACACGCCCATCCGACCTACCGGGGGCTCAACACGCCCGTCCGGTCTTCCGCGGGCTCAGCACGCCCATGCGGGGTGTCGGGGGCTCACCACGCCCGTCCGACGGTGCTGGGGGCTCAGCACGCCCATCCAGCTCACCGGGGGCTCAACACGCCCATCCGGTGGGTCGGGCCGCTAAGGCCCAACTGCCTTCCTGGTCCCCAAAGTCCGCCTTATATGCCCGCTGTCCCCACCATTGGGCACCATGATGCTCCATCCTCCCCTCCAGTGAGTACCATGAGGTACTTGGGTACCTGGTGCTCGGGTACCGTTGGGTGTTCGGGTACCACAGGGTGTTACGGTACCATAGGGTGCTTGGGCACCGTGAGGTGCTTGGGTACTGTGAGGTGTTGGGATACCCTGGGGGCTCGGGTACCATGGGGTGCTAGGGTGCAGTTGGGCGCTTAGGTACCGTAAGGTGTTGGGTACCGTTTGGCGCTCGGGTACCGTGAGGTGCTCGGGCACCCTGGGGTGCGAAAACACTTCATTACAAAATATAATAATAAATACGGAGGTGTGCCAACATTACGTACACGTAGGATGAAAGAATAGGACCAGAACTTTAGTACTATACCACCCAAGTTACCTTAAAAACTTAGGTTTTGGAAATATGGGTGATTAAATTAGTCGCTATGCGATGTGCGGACAACGATTTGTCTCAGTATGACATGAAATATAATAATAAATACGGAGGTGTGCCAACATTACGTACACGTAGGGTGATAGAATAGGACCAGAACTTCTGTATTATACCACCCAAGTTACCGTAAAAACTTAGGTTTTGGAAATATGGCTGATTAAAGTAGTCGCATTGAGATGTGCGGACAGCGATTTGTCAAAGTATGACATGAAAAATTAAATAAATACGGAAGTGTGCCAACATGACGTACACATAGGATGATAGAATAGGTCCAGAACTTTAGTACTATACCACCCAAGTTACCTTAAAAACTTAGGTTTTGGAAATACGGGTGATTAAAATAGTCGCTTTGGATGTGTGGACAACGATTTGTCTAAGTTTGACATGAAATATAAAAAAAAATTCGGAGGTGTGCCAACATTACGTACACGTAGGATGAAAGAATAGGACCAGAACTTTAGTACTATACCACCCAAGTTACCTTAAAAACTTAGGTTTTGGAAATATGGGTGATTAAATTAGTCGCTATGCGATGTGTGGACAACGATTTGTCTAAGTATGACATGAAATATAATAATAAATACGGTGGTGTGCCAACATTACGTACACATAGGGTGATAGAATAGGACCAGAACTTCTGTATCATACCACCCAAGTTACCGTAAAAACTTAGGTTTTGGAAATATGGCTGATTAAAGTAGTCGCATTGAGATGTGCGGACAGCGATTTGTCTAATTTTGACATGAAATATAAAAATAAATACGGAATTGTGGATACATGACGTACACGTAGGATGATAGAATAGGACCAGAACTTCTGTATTATACCACCCAAGTTACCGTAAAAACTTAGGTTTTGGAAATATGGGTCATTAAATTAGTCGCTATGCGATGTGCGGACAACGATTTGTCGAAGTTTGACACGAAATATAAAAAAATACGGAGGTGTGCCAACATGACGTACACGTAGGGTGATAGAATAGGACCAGAACTTCTGTATCATACCACCCAAGTTACCGTAAAAACTTAGGTTTTGGAAATATGGCTGATTAAAGTAGTCGCATTGAGATGTGCGGACAGAGATTTGTCGAAGTTTGACACGAAATATAAAAAAAATACGGAAGTGTGCCATCATGACGTAAACATAGGATGATAGAATAGGTCCAGAACTTTAGTACTATACCACCCAAGTTACCGTAAAAACGTAGGTTTTGGAAATATGGGTGATTAAATTAGTCGCTATGCGATGTGCGGACAACGATTTGTCTAAGTATGACATGAAATATAATAATAAATACGGAGGTGTGCCAACATTACGTACACGTAGGGTGATAGAATAGGACCAGAACTTCTGTATTATACCACCCAAGTTACCGTAAAAACTTAGGTTTTGGAAATATGGCTGATTAAAGCAGTCGCATTGAGATGTGCGGACAGCGATTTGTCAAAGTATGACATGAAAAATAAAATAAATACGGAAGTGTGCCAACATTACGTACACATAGGATGAAAGAATAGGACCAGAACTTTAGTACCATACCACCCAAGTTACCTTAAAAACTTAGGTTTTGGAAATATGGGTGATTAAATTAGTCGCTATGCGATGTGCGGACAACGATTTGTCTAATATGACATGAAATATAATAATAAATACGGAGGTGTGCCAACATTACGTACACGTAGGGTGATAGAATAGGACCAGAACTTCTGTATTATACCACCCAAGTTACCGTAAAAACTTAGGTTTTGGAAATATGGCTGATAAAAGTAGTCGCATTGAGATGTGCAGACAGCGATTTGTCAAAGTATGACATGAAAAATAAAATAAATACGGAAGTGTGCCAACATGACGTACACATAGGGCGATAGAATAGGTCCTGAAATTTAGTATTATACCACCCAAGTTACCGTAAAAACGTAGGTTTTGGAAATATGGCTGATTAAAGTAGTCGCATTGAGATGTGCGGACAGCGATTTGTCAAAGTATGACATGAAACATAAAATAAATACGGAAGTGTGCCAACATGACGTACACATAGGATGAAAGAATAGGTCCAGAACTTTAGTACTATACCACCCAAGTTACCGTAAAAACTTAGGTTTTGGAAATATGGGTGATTAAATTAGTCGCTATGCGATGTGCGGACAACGATTTGTCTAAGTTTGACATGAAATATAAAAATAAATACGGAGGTGTGCCAACATTACGTACACGTAGGGTAATAGAATAGGACCAGAACTTCTGTATTATACCACCCAAGTTACCGTAAAAACTTAGGTTTTGGAAATATGGCTGATTAAAGTAGTCGCATTGAGATGTGCGGACAGAGATTTGTCGAAGTTTGACACGAAATATTAAAAAAATACGGAGGTGTGCCAACATGACGTACACATAGGATGATTGAATAGGTCCTGAAATTTAGTATTATACCACCCAAGTTACCTTAAAAACTTAGGTTTTGGAAATATGGGTGATTAAATTAGTCGCTATGCGATGTGCGGACAACGATTTGTCTAAATTTAACATGAAATATAAAAATAAATACGGAATTGTGGATACATGACGTACACATAGGTTGATAGAATAGGACCAGAACTTCTGTATTATACCACCCAAGTTACCGTAAAAACTTAGGTTTTGGATATATGGGTGATTAAAGTAGTCGCTATGCGATGTGCGGAGAGAGATTTGTCGAAGTTTGACACGAAATATAAAAAAATACGGAGGTGTGCAAACATGACGTACACATAGGATGATAGAATAGGTCCAGAACTTTAGTACGATACCACCCAAGTTACCTTAAAAACTTAGGTTTTGGAAATACGGGTGATTAAAATAGTCGCTTTGGATGTGTGGACAGTGATCCACCTAAGTTTGACATAAAATGTAAAATAAATACGGCATTGTGCCAACATTATGTACACGTAGGGTGATAGAATAGGACCAGAACTTCTGTATTATACCACCAAAGTTACCGTAAAAACTTAGGTTTTGGAAATATGGCTGATTAAAGTAGTCGCATTGAGATGTGCGGACAGAGATTTGTCGAAGTTTGACACGAAATATAAAAAAAATACGGAGGTGTGCCAACATGACGTACACATAGGATGATAGAATAGGTCCAGAACTTTAGTACTATACCACACAAGTTACCGTAAAAACTTAGGTTTTGGAAATATGGGTGATTAAATTAGTCGCTATGCGATGTGCGGACAACGATTTGTCTAAGTTTGACATGAAATATAAAATAAATACGGAAGTGTGTCAGCATGACGTACACGTAGGATGAAAGAATAAGACAAGAACTTTAGTACTATACCACCCAAGTTACCTTAAAAACTTAGGTTTTGGAAATATGGGTGATTAAATTAGTCGCTATGCGATGTGCGGACAACGATTTGTCTAAGTATGACATGAAATATAAAAATAAATACGGAATTGTGGATACATGACGTACACATAGGGTGATAGAATAGGACCAGAACTTCTGTATTATACCACCCAAGTTACCAGACAAATCGTTGTCTGCACATCGCATAGCGACTAATTTAATCACCCATATTTCCAAAATCTAAGTTTTTAAGGTAACTTGGGTGGTATAATACAGAAGTTCTGGTCCTATTCTATCACCCTACGTGTACGTAATGTTGGCACACCTCCGTATTTATTATTATATTTCATGTCATACTTAGACAAATCGTTGTCCGCACATCGCATAGCGACTAATTTAATCACCCATATTTTTAAAACCTAAGTTTTTACGGTAACTTGGGTGGTATAATACAGAAGTTCTGGTCCTATTCTATCACCCTATGTGTACGTCTTGTTGGCACACTCGCGTATTTATTTTATATTTCATGTCAAACTTAGGCGGATCGCTGTCCACACATCCAAAGCGACTATTTTAATTACCCATATTTCCAAAACCTAGGTTTTTTGGATAACCTGAGTGGTATAATACTATAGTTCTGGTCCTATTCTATCACCCTATGTGTACGTCATGTATCCACAATTCCGTATTTATTTTTATATTTCATGTAAAACTTAGACAAATCGTTGTCCATACATCACATAGCGACTAATTTAATCACCCATATTTCAAAAACCTAAGTTTTTAAGGTAACTTGGTCGGTATAATACTAAATTTCAGGACCTATTCTTTCATCCTATGTGTACGTCATGTTGGCACATTTCCGTATTTATTTTATTTTTCATGTCAAACTTAGACAAATCGTTGTCCGCACATCGCATAGCAGTAGTGGGCACTTGGGGCTGCTGGCCCAATCAAACTTTGACAGGCAGTCAATTTTGTGACAGCTACTTCCGGTCACGTGACCGGAAGTGACGTCATCAGCTGTGACGTAGCTGTGACGTGTTTTTGGTGGGTATTTAAAGTTTAAATGCCCTGCTGTGCTGGGTATTTAAATTTTAAATGGCCGGAAGTGTGTCAAGGTCTTTTGGGGATGTTTTTAAAAAAGATCTTGCATTTTCGGAAAATCCGAAAATGCAAGATAATTTTTGTTTCTTTTTACAAACTGTTGTTTTGTTGATTTTCACGTCTGTTAAAATACCATGTAAAAAATGGAATTGACAAATTAACAAGAAAATATCCTGCTACAAAGTATCCAAATAAAGATGCAATTACATAAACATAAACTTTAAAATATAGCGAATTTCTTCCTTTTTATCTGTTAGCATTTCCTGAACAAGGTAACCAAAATTGTAACCACATAAAAATGAAAGTAGGCAAATAATAAATTTCGACGGGTTCACAAAAACCAAGTTGTAAAGTAGTGAATTTCTTTCTTCTTCCATTGTTGAATTTTTAGTCGAAACCAATTAATGATAACATTATTGCTTGCGCATCAGAACTAACAGTTGATGAAATTTCATTTACTTGTAGACTTGTAGTAGTTTCATTTGTAGTAGGTAATTGTTCGGAAGTTGGTGTAGATGTAGAAGAAACAGTATTATATTGAAGCTCAGAGTCCATGTGTGCTCGGGTAAAGAGCTGAAGCTTTAATGACGTGTGGTAGCCGTGTCCTACTGTGCATCAGGAGTTGTTGGTGGTGGGGGGTCGTTTGTTTCTTGCACTGAAATGTAGATGGAATCATAACTTTCTGGAGGATGTACTAAAATTTGTTGTATAGGATCTGCATCAATAGGAAAACTTTGCGTTTCAATGCAAAGTCCATCTTTAATAAAAGAAACATATAAAACAGAACTCATGTTTATTTAGATGTTTACTCTGCCAGTTCTACTAGCAAACTGATGTGTCAGTATCGGTGCTGCAACCTCCCTTGACATGTGCAGCTCGGAACATCTGCCCTCCCCCCACCACCATGAGAGACTCCTCGCAATTTTTGGATTTGTAATGTTAGTTCTAACGTAGGTGTTGTAGGGTGAACATCTCAGTACTAAACAATTGTTTTTAACATTTGGCTTAAAATACTTATTTAACTTTGTACAAGTTACAATATTTTTTTAAGATGCTACTTTATTATATTACCTTAATACTTAGCTATAATATTTAGTTAAAGAAATCGAAACTGTAGTTGCGATTAAAATAGAAACATGGTTTCTTAACATTTGCCTTAAAAAGATTTGTAACAAAATATCGTAAGAAAATTTTTACAACATATTTGAATTAATATGTTTGCAAACCCTATCATGCGAGTTTTAAAAGATAAACGAGACCGAGTGGGCCGGGTTTGACCTCGCATGCTTTCGCTTGTTGCCGACCAGTTAGCAATACAACTGGTTGACCTTGCGCCGCACTTTCGCTTGCGGCCGGCCGGCGAATACAGGTCGTCGTCCTTGTTGCATCACCCGGCACACCTGTCCTTGATTGCTTAACACACTCTACACTCTACACTCGACAAGTTATTCTTTCCTTTGCCACCGTCCTAACAACACCTACTTCAATTTCACAATGAACCGCTCCGAGTATACCGAGATTTGGTATAACTGGTTTTCCTATCTTCAACTGCTTGGGGTACGAATTATTCAATCGAACAACAATCGTGATTGGTATGATGTTACAACCACTATTGCTCGAAAACCTTTTCAGCAAGTTTGGAAAAACATTCTTACCGGTACCAAAATTCGCACCGAACCACCCAAAATTCGCACCAAACCACCTCTATCACCTGTATCTTCAAACGTACCCCAGCAAAAATTTCATCTAAAAAAACTGAAACTTAACCGAAAATATGAAATCCTAAGACATTTATCTTCTTCTATTTTCATTTTTAATTCTGAAAAAACCAAAATTTATGTCATTGACATTCCCAAAAAAATTCCTATTCCCCTTAACCCTCGACACTTGATAATAAATAAAAAAGGTGCCAAGTTAAACATAAATATTACCGAGTAAAACCTTTTCCCACCTCCAAAGTCCACCCTGGTGGCAAAAAAAAGGCCCTTCTAAGGGCCGACCTAAGACTTTCAAATTTAGGCTTAAGTTTAAGCCTCAACCCTTGGTGACTAACAAGGGGTGGTTTGCGAAAGCCCCTATGGGACTTAGAGGTACACGGACCTCTTGTTAGTCACCAAACGTTAAGGCTTTAGCGAAAGCTCCCCGCTATTGACTCAACCTTTGGGACTTAGAGTTATGTGAACCGCTTGTTAGTCACCAAGGGTTGAGGCTTTAGCGTCCAACCCTTTGTGACTTAGTGGTACACAGACCACTTGTTAGTCACCAAGGGTTGAGGCTTTAGCGAAAGCCCCCCACTATTGACTCAACCTTTGGGACTTAGAGGTATATGAACCGCTTGTAGTCACCAAGGGTTGAGGCCCTAACTTAAGCCTAAATTTGAAAGTCTTAGGTGGCCCTTAGAAGGGCCGATTTTGCCACCAGGGTGGACTTTGTGTATGTGGAGGGGAAGGAAGAAAAGGGTTTAATTTGTGATGTTTATTTTTAATCGTTCACCCTGCGCTGTTACAATCAGGAATTTTGGATTTAATGGGATGTTGATTCTTTTTGTTTTTGGTGTTGTAAGTACATAAATTTTCGTCCTCTCCTCATTGTAAACATAAATTTTGTTTTCTTCAATTTTGTAGATTGTATATTTTTGGTTTTTCTTGAATTGTTTTAGTCTAATGTTCTTTACTGGTGCGGGATGAATTGTTTGGGGGGTGGGGGTTTCTTTGATTGGTGCGGGTTGAATTTGTTGGGGGGTAGAAGAAGGGTGCAGTCCGCACAACTCCATCCAGTCTTCAGTTAAAATGTCGTCACAAATTGGAGCGATCGGAATCTCTTCAATTTGCGGCGTTGATGTTTCTGTAACTGGTGTGGGATTCTGAAATAATTGGGGTTGATCTTCATTAAGAGCATCAGCTATTATTTCGTAAATGGAGGAGGAGAGGACGGGAGAAGTTTGTTTTTTTTGAAGAAAATCAGTCGAAATAGAAGAAAGGTCAATAGATACCGGAATTGTAGTTGGTTTCTGCTGCAGAGGTTTCTGCAGCAGACTCAGGAGAATGGGGGTAGATGAAGAAGATGCAGAGGAGTTCATGTTGATATAAAAAGAATAATAAAATGGATAATATAATGAAATAGGAAAAATGGTTAAAAAACGTGGGAATGGATAGTAACAGCGATGGTGGCGAGTGGCAGAATAACACAAGGCGGGCGAATGGGGTTCTTATAGGCAGCAGACACAACAACCTTGTAGTCAAGGTAGTGAAAGCTGAGGCTAGCGACCAGGTCCAAGTAGGCCAGACGAAGTTGTGAGAGCGGTGGCTAGCGACCCGGCCAAGGCTACCGGCCCCGGCAGAGCGACACGTTGACCTACTAGTCAAGGCTCGCTAGCGAGGTCGAGTCTCGAGCTCGCTGATATAAGCAAGCGCGCAACGTTTCTCTTTGGCATTACGGTGAAGGTGTAACTGGTCCGCTTACGTGGAGGGTTATGCTGTAACGTAATGTTCGCCATGGTGTGTGGGATGGCTTATGTCAAGCACACACTGCGTTCGGCTATTGTGGGAGAGGCGCCCTCCTATAATAGTCGGTCGCAATGGCAATCCACCTACCTTTCCATTTCCTGCGTGGTTTAATTGTCAGGGTTAATATTACGGTGAGGTGTGTGAGTTCGCTTACGTGATGATCACACTAACTGTAATATTAAGTTAGGTGTAATATTATAGGGAGGTGTGTGAGTTCGCTTACGTGATGATCACACCGTAACTGTAATATTACATAGTATAAGATAGAATAGGGGGAACGTTAGGTAGGGGTTAAGATATGATATGGCGGTGAGGTGTGTGAGTTCGCTTACGTGATGATCACACCGTAACCGCATGCATGATAGCATTTAAGGGGTAGCATAAGTTATAATAAAGTAGTATAGAAATAAAGTAGTAGAATAAGGTAGGGACCCCACGCTTCCCCACCCCCCTTTTTTTTTATAATTTTTAAATGACCTTGACCTAGTTTTGATTGTTCTACTTTCGGACTTAGAATTATTTTAAATGACCTATTTTTTAGACTTAGATATTTTAATTTCAAAAGACTCACATGTTTGACTTATATATTGATTGATTTTAAAACTCTACTTTTGAGACTTAAATATTTTGTTAAAGTTTTAAATAACCTAAGATTTTAGTTTTGTGTTGTATCTTTTATTAAATAATTATTATTTTTAACATTTGGGTTTTTGTAAATGTTTTAATTTCTGTTGATGGTGAGTTTAGTTTTCGCGTTGGTTATTAATATTTTTGAGTTTTTGCGTCATAACTTTTATACCGTTGGTTTAATCAAAAAATGTTACTGGACCTTTTTTGTTTGTCTTTTAATTCCGCTTAATTTGACTACCCGCACGATAGATTTGGAGCATTTTTTGTTATATCCCCCCCCCGCGAAACCCCCCTCCCCCCCTCCCCCCCCTCCCCCCTCCCCCCCTCCCCCCCCCGCCCCCCCTCCCCCCTCCCCCCCTCCCCCCTCCCCCCTTCCCCCCTACCCCCCTACCCCCTCCCCCCCCCCTCCCCCCCCCCCGCGGAAACCCCCCTCCCCCCTCCGGCAAAACCGGTTACTTGATTTCGTCGCCGTTCAACTTTAGAACTGCGTCGCCGTACACGATGGCAGTGGATATAACAAAAATGCTCCAAATCCATCGTGCGGGTAGTCAAATTAAGCGGAATTAAAAGACAAACAAAAAAGGTCCAGTAACATTTTTCGATATAACCAACGGTGTAAAAGTTATAACGCAAAAACTTAAAAAAAAATGTACATTTTCTGTTATTTTTTACTTCGTATATTTCTTAACTATAAAAATTAGGTCAAGGTCATTTAACTTTAAGCGGAAAAAAGAGAGGAACAGTGTTATTAATTAACACTGTTCCTCTCTTTTTTCCTAAAAGGCAGGGAAAGAAGTTCCGTTAATGTCTATTTTTTATGTGGCAGAATCATATCCATCATCATCATCTGTTTCGTTTTGAAAGTTGATGTAACTAACATCAACCCAAAGATAATGATATCCTTGTTCGAAAGCCATAGTATCAATATATGATTCCACTGTTGAAAACCAATTAGGATCTATTAAAGGGTTGATTGTAACCATGACAGTTTCTAATGTTAAATTTACCCATCTTTCTCCAGTAACAGAAATTGCAAAAAAATTAAATTTTGAAGAAAATGGATTAAATTTAACATAAAATGAACATGTTGTACAGGAGTGCAATGAACATTGTAAGACATCCGGAAAGTTTCCATGCTGATGAGGGAAATGTTGTCTTTTACTTAATCCACGGTTTATATATATGCATTTCCCCCCACCATAGAGTTCTTAAAAAGTGGGTCAAGGTCATCTGAAGATACCCTATGAACGGGGAACAGAGCAGTAAGTGTTAAACCACAAACTGCTCTGTTCCCCGTCCCTATTTAATTTCTTTTATTGATATGTCTTTATAAACATATAATATATGTTTATAAACACATACATTTAACTTGATATTTAGCAAATGGGAAGAATCCACACAGCTGGCACAATTCTTGCGGTCTTGGTGTTTCCAGTTTGTATCCTATGATTCCAAATCGGTATATCATTTGCCTATGCAACGGTTCTCCCTCTTCGGCTGAAGGAAGAGCCTAAAAAAAAAATAGTTTAATGATATTTAATAAAATAATATATTGTAAATAGAAAAGAACAATACTGTTAATGAAAACGTACCCAGTCACATAGGGCACATATTTTCTCGCCATCTGCCAATTGAAACCAAATTTTGGTTTTAAATATACAACGTTTCTTGTGCTCAGTAATGAGCTCGCTTTGCAAGATTTGCGGCAGCGGCTCTGACACCTCCCTAATTTGCCGAAGCATAGGGTTGTCTGAGCAGATCCGCTGCAAACATAACTCGTACAAGGAGCTCATTGTTATGGGCTGACTATGCTCACCTCACAGCCTTAAATACGTACCAATCACCTTGATGGCAAAGGACAACGCCCTCCATTGGGTTAACCAGGTCGCCATAGGAGGCCGCCGCCTTGGACCGACAGTATATATAAGGTGTGCTGCAGTCTTGTGGTTATATTTGCCATGGAATCCCTCATGATCTTTGGTGCTGTGCACAACTTTGTTGAAGCCAAAAGAGTACTATGGTACATAAAAACGTATCATAGCAATCTGAATTGCATCAGTGGAGTACTTGAAGCTGTTAAAGCAGACGGTACAAAAATCTGTTGCACTTCGGATTCTATGGATTACGAAGGACTTGAATCATGGGTCCTTTATTATGTACAATTTTGTACAAAACTTTACATCAAAGTTGACAAGGACTAAGGGGGTTTTCTAGGAGGAAAGAAAAGAATAGATACCAACAATGCATGTTGGTAGCTATTCTTTTCATTCTTCCGCTAAGATTTAAATGACCTTGACCTCGTTATGGACTTAGAAAATTTTTGTTAAGTTACAATAAACCTTCAAAATAACTAGGTCAAGGTCATCTGAACATACCCTATGAACGGGGAACAGAGCAGTAAGTGGTTAAACCACAAGCTGCTCTGTTCCCCGCTCCTATTTAATTTCTTCTATTGATATGTGTTTATAAACACATACATTTAATATCATATTGCTCCAGAGGAAACCAACCACAAAGATGACAATATTCTTGCGTTATTGGCGTCTTCAATTTGTATCCTACATTTTCAGATGCATGTTTCAGGTATCTGTACAGTTCTTGATCCGGATTCGCACCAGGAAGCCGCTAAAAAAAAATATTAATTTAAAGAAAATTAATAAAATAATATATTGTAAATAGAAAAAACAATTCAGTTAATGAAAACGTACCATGTGACATAGGCCGCATATTTTTTTGCCAGCATTTGGCATTTCCCACCAAATTTTAGTTTTAGAAACACACCGTTTTTTGTGCTCATAAATGAGCTCGCCTTGTAAGATTTGCGGCAGCGGCTCTGACACCTCCCTAATTTGCCGAAGCATAGGGTTGTCTGAGCAGATACGCTGCAAACACAACTCGTACAAGGAGCTCATAGTTATGGTCTGGCTATGCAAACCTCAAAGCTTTAAATACGTACCAATCACCTTGATGGCGAAGGTGATTCCCCCTCCCCCGGGTTTCCACTATATATTGAGCGGATAGAATTAATAGTTTGCTACATTTTGAATCAACAAAACGTTATGGAATCTTTCCAAAAATACCCGATTGATCAAAGATTAAGTAGAAACCGAAGGGAACAAAGAAGACAACACAGATTAAAAAAAGCTTTTGAAAAATTAAAATTAGTTGTACCGGAAAGTCAAAAACAAAAAAAAATTAACAGACAATCTATAGTTCAAAATGCAATAGATTACATTAAAAAATTGGAAGAAGACTTGAAATCACCAACATTTAACTTAGAACAACAAGAATTTGAACAATCCGAACAGACATTTTTACAGGATATAGAAGAATTCCAACAATTCGAACAGAAATTTGTACAGGAAATAGAAGAATATCTTCAAACTTCGCATAATTTAAACCAAGACATTTATGAAATTTTGTATCAACCTTTTGAAACTGTTTCCTTGCCAGTGTTAGAAAGCTTGGATGAATATTTTTTTGACGTCGAAAAGTAGAGGGGGTAAATGGGTGGGGAGCTGTTATAAAGGCAGGGTAAACAGAGTAATCTTTACTTTCTTAGGATCCAGCGCTATGGCAGGCACTTCGTCTTCGTCCAGGTCTTCTTCCTCGTCATCAAGAACATCATCATCATCATCTGTTGTTTCTATTGTGAAACAAAAATCTCCTTCTCCAAAAAAATCTTCACCGAAAAAATCTCCTTCTCCAAAAAAATCTTCACCAAAAAAATCTCCTAAGAAAATTTCTGAAAAACTTCAAAAACTTCAAAAATTAAGAAAATCCTGTTTTAAGAAAGAACAATGTGCTCATATTTTAAAAAAAGGAGCGAACAAAGGTGAAAGGTGTGTGAAGTTGTGTAGTGTAGGTGAAAAATTGTGTAATTTGCATAACAAACGTGAACCTTCCGAAAAAGTCAAAATTCAACCTTCTAAAAAAGTCAAAATTGAACCTTCCAAAAGTGAATTGCCAGAAAAAATTGAAAACTATAAAAGAATTAAAATCAACAGATTGAAATTAAACCACAAATATGTTTTTGTAAAAAAGATCAGTAACAGGGATGTTGTTCTTAGATGTTGTGATGAACTCTACTTGCTCAAATTACCAGTAAATCTTCAAATTCCAAATATCAGTAATGTTCATTATTATTTAGTAAGAAAATCTCCATCTGATAAAGTTAAATGGTCAAATTAAACACAAGACAAAAAAAAAATGGAGCGGGGGAATAGACCACTTTGTAATACCAAAAGAATTACTTAGCGGTCTATTCCCCCGCTCATAGGGTATTTTTGAATGACCTTGACCTATTTTCAAAATTTACAATGGAGGGTTAATTACTTATAAAAGCGGGATAACAAAATGACTTTTTACTTTTTACAATCTAGTCCTAAAAAGAACAATGTTCGTATATTATTAAAAAAGGGTAAAAGATGTGTTGTGTAAATCAAACATTATGCAGTGCGCACAACAAATACCTCATTTTGTTAAAACTGAGAGGTTAGTGTAAAAATGAAATAAAAAAAAATAGGAGCGGGGGAATAGACCACTTTGTAATTCTAAAAGAATTACTTAGCGGTCTATTCCCCCGTTCATAGGGTATTTTTTGGTGACCTTGACCTACTTTTTACACTTATAAATTTTCGCTAACTGCTATTGACCTTGAAAATAAATAGGTCAAGGTCATTCAATAATTAAAAAGAAAATGGAGGTGTACGGTTTTACAGAACCGTACACTTCAGAAACCTAACAGAAGAAAAGCTAAATCTACCTATATATAAATGACCTTGAGACTTAGAAATTTTCGCTAAGTCTTTTTGTTGACCTTGAAAATAAGTAGGTCAAGGTCATTCGATAACTAAAAAGAAAATGGGGGTGTACGGTTTTACAGAACCGTACACCCCCGGAAACCTAAAAGAAGAAAAGCTAATTTACAATACAATCTGCCTAGAGTTTAAGAATTAATAAAAATAAAAAAATAAAGAAATAAAATTTAGCTTTAAAAAAATAGCTAGACAGCCCAGCGCTGCACATCATGATTACAGTGTGATCATCACGTAAGCGAACTCACACACCTCACCATAAGCGCACAACGCTAAGCTAAAACAAAAATGTTATTTTGAAATAGCAAGTTGCTTAATTAAATTTAGGAAAAAATGTTATACAAATATGTTTTTTATTTCCTAACACTAAAGGAGCCAGTGTCTCGCCATTAGCGACGCAGAACAACTGAGGTCTAGCGAAACTCCGGAGGTAGGCGAACTACCCATCCAGCACGTATAGAGGTTGTAAGTGACCCGCTTTGGTGAGCGTAATCACTACAAAAGCGGTAGCCGGTTTTACCATTATTGGTTTTACCATGCAAAAGATGGAAGGAAAAAAGGAAAGGAAATTGGAATTGAAAGGTGTCCCTAACTAAAAAGGAGTACAAGACAAGAGAGGGAATGCCCTCAACAAGCTTGTTGGAAAAAGGAAATTGGAATAGAAAGGTATTAAAAACATATCATATAACATTCCTAAAAACAAAAATTTTACTTTAAATTTAAACATTCCAGGCAGAAATATATTGTAAGTAAAAGAAAGATTTTAAAATAATACTAACTACCAAACCAGCAAATTAAAAAAACTACAAACCCTAGGGTATCTACAAGCACAAACAACTACCATGCCTTAAAATTAATCAGTCCTACGTCAAGATGTTATTATACAAATAACACCAAGATATTTTCACCAAACAGCAAAAATGATAAAATGTTCAGGGCGCCTTCTGAACATGTTACCACCTCACTGTCTAGCGAGCAACTGATGCCGAACCACACGCGTAGATCCCGGACCCCAACTCGGCTTGAGGTCATCCCCCCTCCTCGCTTACCCCCTCCCAAACCACAGGACCCTTACTGCGGGTTTGGTTTCCATCATTCTTTTGCCATTGTTCCAACAGGCAACAACATTTCTTTCTTTACTTTACATTGGATTTGTAAATATTTTAAGTGTTAAAACTTCTCAATATTTAATATTTTAGGACTTTGAAAAATTTTCAAACCTATCATTCTTTTGCAACTGTTTAAACAGGCAACAACACTTCTTTCTTTATTTTTACTTTACATTGGACTTGTAAAACTTCCTAATAATTAATACTTTTGGACTTAGAAAAATTTTCAAACATCTGCTTCAACATTTATTTTACAATATCAAGTTTCTTTTATAATGCCTCCAACAGACAACAATTTTCCTTTTGGATGTACAATTTGTGAAAAAATATATAAAATAGTTGAACCAGAAGACTTAACGGATGACGAAAGTATTTTTGAAAATAGTTTGATTCCAGTAGAAGATACATCTGATGCTACATCCGATGCTACATCCGATGCTACATCCGATGCTACGTCTGATGCTACAAGTGATGAAGAAAATATTTTGGAAGTACCAGTAGCAATAGGCGAAGAAACACCGTTAACACATGTTGTAATAATTAACTATGATCCAGTACAATATATACATGCTCTTGTTCGGCGACGTTTGTTTCCGGCATCGGACATGGAGGAAGATGAAAGCGATAACGATTTGGAAATAACATATTTAAACAACAGCAATGATGATCACACTTACGACGCATAATATATGTATTATTTTGAACTTAAATTATTTGACGTTGGCACTTAGATTTTTTTAAAACTTCCATTATTTGACCTTGAGACTTAGAATTTTTTTAAAACTTCCATTATTTGACCTTGAGACTTAGATTTTTTCTAAAACTTTCATTATTTGACCTTGACACTTAGATTTTT
The DNA here is from genome assembly GCA_035578135.1 of Flexamia atlantica. Taxonomy (NCBI): domain Eukaryota; kingdom Metazoa; phylum Arthropoda; class Insecta; order Hemiptera; family Cicadellidae; genus Flexamia; species Flexamia atlantica. The sequence continues at coordinate 79,167 of JAQJVK010000313.1, forward strand.
TTAATACCTGCATTATTTGACACTTAGATGTTTTTTTAAACTTGCATTATTTGACCTTGACACTTAGCAGTTTTGAAATATAAGAAATTTAACTGTTATTAACACTTTTTGTGTTTAATACAGAAAAAGTGGTGGGGGTAGTCTATAAATAGGGGTAGTTTAAGAGTGGTTCTTATTATTACTGCAACTTTTGTGGAGAGCACACCTACGTCATGTATTACTGCATCAGTTGTGAAGAATCTTTTGAAAATGAAAACTTACTACAAATACACAAAGAAGTGTACCATAACAACGAAACAAGAAACAATGCAGAAGAAGAAGATTTAGAAGAATTAGATCAAATGCTGGCTACCCATCAACAACAACTAAATTCAAGACCAAGTGTTATTCAATACGCACCCGGACCATCTTTGGATGTGGAATTATACGCCCGAGCTTTACCAGGCAGTGTAGTAACTCATTTTAAGATTGACAATGCTCAATTGCAACTAGCACAATTTATATTGAAAGCAAAAACATTAGTAACAGAAACATTGAAGAATGAACTAAGAAGATTAAATTTTATAAAGTTTGGAATATTATTAGATACTGTATTTACAAATGTTCAGAATGAAACATCACCAAGAGGATTTTTAACTAAAAACAAAACCATCATGTTTGCATCGGATATAAGCTCAATTGTGGATGATTGTTTTGAAGAACTTTTAACAAAATTACAAGAACATGAAGGAAGAGGTTCTGGATGGAGTTTGTTAAGTATAACAAGCTTAGATGTGAGAGTTCATAAACATGGATATGGAATGAGAGGTAGTAGTTATATTGCTTTGCCAAGGAAGATTCGAGTAACCAAATCTTGTGTTAATGTACAAAATGAAAATGCTGAATGTTTCAAGTATGCAATGCTTGCAAAATATGTAGAAGATCATGTGGAACGACCGAGTAGAGCATACGATGAGGTTTCATATATGTATAACTTTCAAGGAATGACTTATCCTGTTTCAATTCAAGACATATCAAAATTTGAAAAGAAAAATCCTTTTGCATCTGTGAACATCTTTGGCTTAGATTCATCCAACAATGTCTATCCCTTACGTATAACACCCAGCGAACGCAGAGATCATACCGATTTATTATTAATAACAAAAGGTGATATTTCACATTATATATATATTAAAGATTTCGAAGCTCTAGTTTGCAAACAGTTATCAAAACATAAAGTAGAAAAAACCACTTGTAAAAGATGTTTTTGTTTTGTAAACAAACCATTAAGAAGAGGTGGTTCAGAATGGTTGATGGAACATCAAAAATTATGCAATGGAAACTATGAAGTAAGAATTAAATTACCACACCCTAGCAGATCACAAGTAAAATTTGATAAAGTTATCCAACAATACAGAATTCCCGTTGTAGTGTATGCAGATTTTGAATCTTCATTGCTTCCACTTGAACAAGAAGAAGGAGAGGAAATTACAAGCAGAACAAAGTATCAACTTCACAAACCAAACAGCTACTGTTTAATAGTAAAATCCACTCTGCCTGAAGAACATCTTCAAGAATATGGTTTGACATCTACACCAAAGATTTATCGTGGAGAAGAAGCAGCTCGATACTTTGTTGATGATTTATACGACATCGCTGGGAAAGTGGAAGCAATGTATAGCAATGTGGTTCCTATGTCACCTATGACACCGGAAGAAATTTATCTTTATGATTCGACAACAACATGCTATTTGTGTAACAATCAATTTACAGAAACTAAAGTTAAAGTTCGCGACCATGACCATCTGACAGGAGCCTACAGAGGTGCAGCTTGCAACGGATGTAACATCAACTACAAACTACCATCTTTTATTCCCGTGGTTTTTCACAATCTTAGCGGATACGATGGACATTTTATCATTCCCGAATTAGCAAGAGACAACGGTGAAATAGACGTTATAGCACAAACTATGGAAAAATTTATAAGCTTTTCAAAAAAGGTGGGCAAAATTAAACTTAGATTTGTTGATTCTTTTCGATTTATGCCTTCCAGTCTTATGAAACTTTCTGAAAATTTAAGAAGACAAAATTTAATAGAAACAAGCAAAATTGTACCTGCAGAAAAAATGGATTTGGTTCTTCGGAAAGGAGTTTTCCCGTATGATTACATCGATGGACTACATAAATTTCAAGAAACGTCACTTCCTCCACCAGAAGCTTTCAAAAGTAAACTTACCGATTTGGACATTTCACCTGAAGACTATCAACACGCATGCAGAGTTTGGGACGAATTGGAAATGAACACTCTGGGAGATTATTCTGACTTTTATGTAAAACTTGATGTGACCCTTCTCTGCGATGTGATGGAAGAATTTAGAAACACCTGCTTTGAAGCTTACGGATTAGACCCTCTTCATTCTTATACTTCTCCAGGACTAGCTTGGCAAGCTATGCTAAAAGAAACAAAGTGCAACCTTCAATTATTAACAGATATTGACATGGTGTTGATGATCGAATCGGGCGTTAGAGGTGGATTGACCCAAAGTGTTACTAGACATGTTAAAGCTAACAACAAATATCTTCCAAACTACGATAAAGAAAAACCATCAGTGTTCTTGGGATATTTCGATGCCAACAATTTATACGGATGGGCCATGTCTAATCCACTTCCTTTTGGAAACTTTGAATGGGTTAATCCAGACTCTATTGGTGATATTTCGCAAATTTCAAAAGACGGAGACACCGGATACATATTGGACTGTGACTTTGAATATCCAGAACACTTGCATGATTTTCATTACGATCTTCCGCTCCTTGCAAAAACAGAAGTTTCACCAATTGGCAAACACCCAAAATTAATGATGACTCTTGAAAATAAACAAAGATACGTAGCTCACTTTTGGGTTGTTCAACAAGCACTCCAATTGGGTTTACGTATAACCAAAATTCATAGAGTTTTAAAATTTTCCCAATCTTGCTGGTTAAAACCGTACATTGATTCAAACACCAGAAGAAGAGCAGCTGCAACATCAACATTTCAAAAGGACTTTTTTAAATTAATGAATAATGCGATATTTGGAAAAACATTGGAAAACAAAAGAAAACACAAAAATGTTAAATTAATTACAGATCCTATAAAACTAGAAAAACTTGTACAAAAACCAAACTTTGAAACATCCGTTATCATCAATGAAAACCTTGTGGCAGTATCTATGAAGAAGACAAGCGTGAAAATGGATCGTCCGTTGTACGTTGGAATGTCAATCTTGGATATTTCCAAAACCCACATGTACGATTTCCACTACAACAAAATGGTCGCCTTCTACAGTAGAGATAACATCGGAATCGCCTACATGGACACGGACGCTTTCATCTACTGGATTCTTACTGAAGATATGTATTTGGATCTTCGAACATTTGTTCACAAAAATGAATTTGATTTTAGTGACTATCCAAAAGATCATTTAAATTATGACAATGATCGGAACAAAAAGAAACTTGGAAAATTTAAAGACGAAGCAAATGGAATTTTACTGAAAGAACTTATTGCACTAATGTCAAAATTGTATTCACTACAATTGCATAAAGAAGAAAACAATATTATTAAAAAAGCTAAGGGAGTAAAAAGTTTGTATCTTAAGAAGAATGTAAATTTTGAACACTACAAGCAATGCTTATTTGAAGAAACGACTATAACTGCAAAATTCAACACCATCAGAAGTTTCAACCATCAACTGTACAGCGTAACAGAAGTGAAAAAAGCACTCTGCTCCAATGATGACAAACGACACATTCTTCCAGACAAAATTCACACTCTACCATTCGGCCACTACTCTCTCAATCCTATCAATGAGTAAAAAGAAAAAGAAAAAAAGAAAAAAAAGAAAAAAAATAAAAAAAGAAAAAAAGAAAAAAAGAAAAAAAGAAAAAAGGGGAAATCACAGCATGCTCGCTGTGATTTCCCCTTTTTTTAAAATATGTTGAAATGACCTTGAACTATAAAAGCGGATGCAGAAAAAGAAACACTCAATACTAACTTGACTTTGTTAGTAAAATCATCATGACAGACTTAAAGGAAAAGATTGTTAATGAACTTCATAAACCTGCAAGAATAAAGTTTCCACGACGAAATAATGTTGTAAAAGGAATAAATGATTTATATCAAGCAGATTTAATTGAAATGCAACCGCATAGTAAAATAAATAAAGGATTTAAATACATACTTACGATTATTAATTGTTTTACTAAAGTTGCAGATGCTTTGCCATTAAAAGACAAAACTGGTAACAGCATAACAAAAGCTATGGAAGTAGCTATAAAAAGAGATAAAAATAAAATTAAACATTTACAAACTGATGATGGGAAAGAATTTTTTAATAAACATTTTGCCTTGTTAATGAAAAAATATAACATAAATCATTATTCCACAAATTCTGAGAAAAAGGCAGCTATAATTGAAAGATTTAATAGAACCTTAAAAGGTGCAATGTATAAAATGTTTTCGAAAAGAGGTTCTTACGTATGGGTTGATATCTTACCAAAATTAATAAGCGATTACAACAACAAGTTTCATAGAACTATCGGTATGGCACCTAACAAAGTGAATAAGAAAAACGCTAAACTAGTTTTACAACAAATTAAAAAGAATACACAGCCAAAAGCGGAACAAAAAAAACCAAGAAAATTTAATGTAAATGATAAAGTTCGAATTAGTAAATACAAAGGAGTGTTTACTAAAAAATACCTGCCCAATTGGACAAACGAAGTTTTTACAGTGTATAAAGTACAACCTACTGTACCGGAAACTTATATTTTAAAAGATAACAAAGGAAATTTGTTACAAGGCGGTTTTTACGGACATGAATTGTTAAAGTCAACAGTAGGCGATGTTTATCTTGTTGAAAAGGTGTTGCAAAGGAAAAAAGACCAAGTTAAAGTACGTTGGTTGGGGTTTGATAAAACTGAAGACTCGTGGATACCTATAAAAGATTTGATTTAGTTTTAAATCAACTTATTTACTCTTCTGCCTTTGAATAAGATGGAGATTGTTCACCATAAAGATAAATTTAATATTAATAACATTGATGATTTAACCGTAGATAACGTTAAAATCAACAATGGTAAACACGGCAGTTTATTTCCAAACACTGTACGATGTATAGTCAGCGGTCCTTCAAACTGTGGCAAAACTAACGTTGTGTTTAACTTAATTACAAACACAAAAGGATTGCGATTTAATAACCTATATATTTTTTCAAAGTCCTTACATCAACCAAAGTATCAATTGTTGGAAAAGATCCTGACTGATGTGCCCGATGTTAACTATTAGAAATTTAATGCTAGTGACAGTGTTATGCAACCAGACCAGGCTAAGCCGTATTCTGTATTTGTATTTGATGATGTATCTAGTGAAAATCATGATACTATTAGAAACTATTTTGCCATGGGAAGACATAATAATATTGATAGCATATATATCGGACAAACATATAGCAAAATTCCAAAACAACTAATTAGAGACAATGCAAATATTTTAGTTTTATTCAAACAAGACGATACAAACCTAAAACATATATACAACGATCATGTAAATGCTGATATGTCATTTGATAAATTCAAAGAGCTTTGTGGAAAAGCTTGGGCGGAAAAATATGGATTTTTGGTAATTATGAAAGATAAAGCTATAACAGATGGTCGTTACCGCATAGGTTTTGATAAATTTGTTTTAATACATTAATTAACAACATTATCGTACAAGTCTTCATGGTGTAAACATGGTTAATCAGGAAAAGCTATTAAAAGAAATAAAATCACTTAGTGATTCTATTAGACATAAAAACAGAGCGTTAAGATTAGGAATAAGTGAAAGAGAGAAATTTCTGGAATCAACATTTAAACCTATTACTGAGCCATTAAAACAATTAGGACAAAATGTTAAACATTCAACATTTAATTTTTCCGGAGATGCTATTTTACCCATTTCAAAATTTGAACAAAAAGAAGAATATGAAAGTGATACAAGTTTTACACAACAAGGAGAAACAACTGAAGAAGAAAGCGAACTAGGTGAAGAAACGGATGTTTTAACAGAAAAAGAAGGTCTTTCTACAAGCGAAGAACAACAAGAAGAAGAAGAGCCTATTAATCCATCCAACTTGAGCAAATTGGGCTCGGATATCGCGTATAAAGGGCCGCTTGCAAGACAATTTGTATTAAAAATGTTACATTCTGCACAACCAACTCGAAAATATCATACTTTTGGTGCTAGAATAGAAGAAAATGGGCTAATGATTGGAGATAGCAAACTTGATGTAGACGAACATGACAATATTATTATAAATAATAAACAATACAAGGGTACAAAAGGATTGTTTGAACTTATTTTTAAGCCGAAACCTAATAAATATACTAAAAAGGATTTAAACATTTTTAAACAAATATTGGAGGATACAAATGCGCATAAGAAAAATTATTATAAAAATTTTAATGTTCATAGAAATGCATCAGAAAAATATAAAACTATTATTGCTAAACTTTTCCCACCAAAAAGAAGGGAACCCATAAAAAGAAAATCATTATCTTCTGCTGAAATAAATATTTTACATAAAAGAAGAAAAACAAATCAATCAAGTTTATCAGGAAAAGGATTATTAAAAAACTTGTATGATACTAATATAATATACTACAACGATATAAACAAATTGGTTGACAGAATGAAGTTGATATATGAAGCTAAACAAGCCGGACATAGTGGTTTAGAAAATGAATGGGTAGCTTTGGTCGGCGAACTGCGAAATCGAGGAGTAATTGCATAAAAAATATGAGTATATATAATACAAGTATAACTGATTAAATATTCAGTATAACCATGAGTGTGGATAAGTTTGGACGGTATTCCGAAACTGGAAGCAAATCAGGATCTTATGGAAAAAGAGGTGGTTTACCACTAACATCCGATGGAGATTATGATATAAATAACAAACGTTTAAAGTTTTCAAATGATCCAAAAGATGAAAATGATGCGGTAAATTTTAAAACTTTAAGAAGTGAAACATTACCTAGCTTAAAGCTTCAAAATGAAGTGTATAACGCTAATTTTTATAGAATTGTAAATCTTCCAAAACCAATATATAAGAATGATTCGGTAAATAAAGAATATTTAATGTGGTACATAAACCAAACCTTACGATATGATCCTAGGAGTAATAATAAAGTATATGATGCAAAAGATCTTAGAATAGCCAATATAGCAGATCCTATTAATGATCAAGATTCAGTTACAAAAAAGTATTTACATTCAGTCATCCCTGAAAAAAACAGATAAATTTTCCTTTTACAACTTTGTAATACATGATATTGGAGACCCTAAAGATATGAAAGATGCTGTAAACCTTCAATATCTTACAGATCATTGTATTACGCATGATATTAATACAATTGATTGCAAAAATAAAGTGTTAACTAACGTTAAGGAAGGAACTGCAAAATCACATGCAGCTACAATAAGTCAAATAATGAAATTAAAAGATAAGAAATGGGATGCTGATGCAAAAATAATTACTAATGTTAAAAAAGGGTCGGATGAAACTGATGTAGCAACAATTGGACAAGTTCCTGTATTACAAGAAGGCGGCCGACAAGCCTTTGATTGCAAAGGGAAACCACTAGTCAATGTTGCAGAAGGAATAAGAGACAATGATGTAGTTACAGTAGCACAAATGCATGAGAAGGGACACATATACTATAATCTTTTTCTAAGAAAAGATTTAAATAAGAAGTCTTTTTTTGTGAAGACTTGCGATTGACTAGCTTAAAAGACCCTATTAATTTTACTGATGCTGTTAATGTAAATTACATTGTAAGACTCTTAAGTGTAGTATTATATGATATTTATAACACAATAAAGCCCATAAAATCTGATCAAAAATTAAATTGGGTTAAAAAGAATGTTATGGAAAAATATTTTTTAAATAAGGAAACTGATACTTTAAGAACTTCTAAAGGTGATGATGATCAAGAAGATACAATCCTTCCACAAAACTGGAAAAAAATGTTTTACCCATAAACAAACATAATTATAAATAAACAATGTCAAAGGATAAGTGCATCATTCATTATAAAGCATTTATAAAATAAACAAGTATCGACATTTCCTTTCACTATAAAAGACCATGTTGAAAGTTCAACGCATCAGTCATAATCGACACGTTATAAAGAGAGGAAGAGGAATAGCATCAACAGCACTTTCTCTTATTACTAAGCCGGTTGGAGCTATAGTTAATAAAGCTATCGATTTATTACCTGTAGAACTACATTTACCAGGAGGTTATCAATATTGTGGTCCTGGAACAAAATTGAAAAAAAGACTCGCTAGAGGAGATCTTGGAATAAATAAACTTGATCAAGCCTGCAAACAACACGATATAGCATATTCAAAGTTTGCAGATACTAAAAATAGATCAATAGCGGATAGAGCACTTGCTGAAAAAGCTTGGCAAAGAGTAACATCCAGTGACGCTAGTATCGGTGAAAAAGCAGCAGCTTTAGCGGTATCAGCAGCAAGGAAGTGTAAAACGATGTTTGGAGGTGGAAAGAAGAAAGGAGGTGGAAAAAGGAGAAGAAAACCTGCAAAGAAACGTGGAGGAAATATAAGAAGAAAACGACGATCCACCGCAGGTAAAAATAAAAAGAAACAAACAATATGGTCAATGATAAAAAAAGGAGGAGGATTATACCTAAGACCGTATCGTGTGTATTAAACAGAAAAAAAACAATTACTAATTCCAAATAAAGAATTAACAGATAAAGAATTAATTACTTATGTTTCTTGTTTAAAAATTCCATTTTTTAGAGGAGTGTTTATGAAAGATGCATTACCTGTTAAAATATGGAAAAATGAAACCGGAATAGTAAATTTAGATAATAGTAAAGGATCAGACACTCATTGGGTATGTTATAAGAAACTAGGATCAACTATTTACTACTTTGATAGTTTTGGTAATCTCCCACCACCAAAAGAACTACAATATTACTTTAAAACAGCTAAAAATGTACTATACAATTATAAAAGAGAGCAACCTGATGATACGGTAATCTGTGGACATTTATGTTTAGATTTTTTAACAAAAAGCGTTAGTCAACTTTAAGATGTCTTCCTATACAGTATCATTAACTGGAACTTCATCTACTTTGCGAAGTGTTCTTTTCCCTGCGTTACGTTTGGAAAAAGATAAATTATGGGAAGCCGCATTATTAGATATAACAACTTATAATTCTATTCCCAACGTTACTGAAAATGTTAATGACAAAATACATTATTACAAAACAAAAGATAAAAATACAAACAAATATTCAGATATACAAGTATTTAGTTTACCCACTGGAGCATATGAAATTGATGATATAAATGAAGCGATACAAAATCATATGGGAAAAGATAATATAACAATAAAAGGAAATAACAATACTATGAAAGCTGAAATTAAATCTAAATATTATATAGATTTTAGCAAAGAACATTCAATTGGTAGTTTATTAGGATTTCCTAAAACAACAAAAATTTTAGAACCTAATATTAACCATTCAGGTGCTAGAACTGTAACAATAATGAAAGTTAACAGTATAGATATTACATGTAATATTATACATGGTTCTTATAGAGATGGTGAAAATACTCATATATTGCACACATTCTATCCAACGGTCGCTCCGGGTTTTAAAATTGTGGAAAAGCCACAAAACTTGGTGTACCTACCGTTAAACACCAGTTTTATTTCAGACATTGTGGTGAACATACTAGATCAAGACGGAAATCATATTGATTTTAGAGACGAACCTATAACTATACGAATACATATAAAATCAACCGTATAACAATGGGGTTATCATTTAAAAAGAAAGAGCTGACTGGTAAACAAGTCAGTAGCACTTCAGCTATAGAAGGATTAACAAGTGATAACATTCGTTTTCTAGAAGAAATTGGATTAAAACTTATTAATAATGGAAATATTGGATATAGCGCAGGGTCCGACATTCGACGAAACCTTATGGGAAAAGGAATATCATACGCACAACCCTTACGCTTCATCAAAATTAAATAATAATGATGAAATTAGAATTCCCATACAACAACAGGATATTTATACACTTCCATGTGAAAGTTATTTGTATATCGAAGGAAGAGTAACAAAAAGAGATGGAAGCACTGCAAGTACTGTTCCGTTCATAAATAACCCCATGGCATATTTGTTTGATGAAATAAGATATGAAATTTCCGGAGTTACAGTAGATTCAACAAAAAAGGTGGGAATTACAAGTACATTAAAAGGATTAGCATCTTTAACACCGAGTGAAAAAAATATGCTGGCCGCCGCAGGATGGGTAGCACCCGATTCCAGTACAATCACTCCAAACACTTCAGGCAATTTTGACTTTTACATTCCTTTAAGATTACTTTTAGGCTTTGCCGAAGATTACCGAAAAATAATAATAAACGTAAAACAAGAATTAGTTTTGTTAAGATCATCAAACGACAAAGATATTATTCAAGCAACTGATGGAACAACGGAAGCTACTTTAGAATGGAAAATGCAATTAGACAAAATTGTTTGGAGAGTACCGCATGTACGGTTAAACGATCAGAATAGAATTTCATTATTAAGAACTTTAAAATCAGATCGTGATATCGTAATACCATTTAGAAGTTGGGAGTTTCATGAATATCCGGTTTTACCGGAAACACAACGTCATACATGGACTGTAAAAACTTCTACTCATTTGGAAAAAGCAAGATATGTAATATTTGGATTACAAACAAAAAGAAGAAACGAAATAACTAAACATGCTGGTGAATTTGATCATTGCAAACTTACAAATTTTAAGGTGTTTCTAAACTCTCAATTCTTTCCATACGACAACTTCAACATAAACTTTACAAAAGACAGGTTTAGCGTTTTGTACGATATGTACGCAAGATTCCAAAATTCATATTATGGAAAAACAAACACACCTTTATTAACGCCAAACCAATTTAAATCTAACTATCCGATTGTTGTAGTTGATTGTTCAAAACAAAACGAATCTGTAAAATCTTCCAGTGTAGATATAAAAATAGAAATGGAATTTGAACAAAATGTACCCAAAGATACATCTGCTTATTGTTTAATTTTACATGATAAAATTGTTACATATACACCTTTAACAGGAATTGTAAAAGCAGTTTTGTAAAATGAAAAGGAAAAAAAATACCCCCACCACTCGGTTATAAAAGCAGGAGCGGGAACAAAAATTGTTTAGTTTACTGTCTACAGTTGTATGGGTAACATCGTCTACAGCATTATAAACAAAATGAGTTCTTTATCAGTTGTACAAGACGTTTCCGAAACAGCACCTTTATTGGAAAATGATGATAAACATTTTGAAGAAAATATTGTAAAGGAAATTGATGACTTTTTAAAGTTTGGAAAACAAAATAAAAAGTTGGAAAATAATAAAACAAACGTAAGAAAGAAAAGAAAACTTGAAGAAAATATTCCACCAAACATTTTAACTGAAGTTTTCCTTCGCATCTTTTATCCTATTTCATCTTGCATGAGTAAAAGTGTGTCGATAGGATTGGTAAAATCATTAGACTACTCTCCCGCAGTAATACTAAGCCATGGAACAAAGATGGTTTTATTTTCAGAAAATGCTTGGGATTCCTTTTTAAAACATCTACATCTTATTGAATGTTATTTAGCCAACAGTTTCTTTGGAAGAAAAACTAACATTCGACTTTTGGATTGTGACAATGAAATTGACATTATTAAACATCGTGGTCAACAACAAGTAAGAATTAGAGACTCGACACAATTTGAAAATAAAATTCTTCTAACACGTGAAGAATTTTACATTTTAAACTATGCAACATCACCTATTACCAGGTATATGAAACAACTAGTATTTTCAAGCTCTGTTATTAAGGAATATCTGGTAGATGCATGCGAAAAACAACCAGAAAGCACTTTACAATACGGACCAATAGATACATCCATCTTTAATAGAATACCTCACGAAGTGGAAATGTGGAGGCAGTTAAGAAACTTTGAACCTTTTACCGAAGTTGCAACGGAGGCTACAGAAGAAGAAACCAACAACAACAACAACAACAGTACAGAAGAAGAAACCACCAACAACAATAATACAGAAGAAGAAACTTTGCTAGGTTAACACTACAATGTAATTTAACAAAAGAATAAACCGTGGGGTAGGCCTCCTGGGGATGGTGCCCACGTTAAACATACACCAACGCGCCTACAACTGTACGGCCTGGTTTATATATATATATCTAACCTACCGTGGTGTGGAAAACAGTTGATCAGCAGACACCATGATGAGCAGACAGGATGAAGAAATGGCAGCAAAACCTTGTGTAATTGAATTTCAAGCATTTCGCGGAAACGATGATAGATTTATCATAAAAGAATTGGTAATTTTGGATTTGCTTACACAAGTAGCATACCCATTTTTATTTGAAGCACCGTGTTCTGTCCATGAACTAAAGTCAAAAGCTAAAATAACAAACAGATGGCTAACAAATAATTTTCATCATATCCATTGGTATGAAGGTTTCCTACCGTACAACAATGTACACAAAATTATGTTTCATTTTTGCAAACAATTTACACACATATATACCAGAGGATTGGAAAAAAAAGAATTGGATACGACAGTACACAAACAAAGAAGTTTTAAACATAAAAGTGGACAAAACATTTCACTTTGATGCTAGAAATATTTGTGTTTCTACAATAAATCCGAAACACAACCAATCTCAATGCGCATTACAAAACGCGTATCACTTGGCTGCTTACGTACAACAACAAACGGAAGAATGTAGTGGGGGTTCCGAAGGTTATATAAACGAAGAGGCAACACACCCCGAGTATCAGTCTAACTCCATACTCCGAACAGACAACATCTCCTGTGAAGGATGGCATCACAACAGTTTCTCCAATGTTTAGTTGAACAATTCAACTTGCATTCAAAATCAAATACTCTAATTATCAAGAAATGTTCAGAATTAAAAGAACAGAAACATTATATTGTTCATGAAATGAAGAAAATTGATACAACGCATGGAGACGCAGTCGTCGCATCTTTATCCGATGCACCATATACACCGGGTGATGAACCAAAGTTTCAAGTATATCGTCCAAAACGATTCGTCCAGTTGCTGCAAAATAAAGATCTGCGGGAAATTCAACCAGGATCATTATATTTGGTGTCACACGGAATGAGCGGAAACAACTCTACGGAACTAACTCTGCACATCGCACAAAAATAACATTGTAAAAAAAATGTTTTAAATAAAAAGATAAAAAACAACATATCAGTATATGTTTTTATATACTGATATGTTGTATTTTTTTAAAACCTCAAACGGATGACCTTGAACTTTTAATCGATAGTATTATTCGATTATTTTAATCGATAGTATTATTCGATTATTTTATTCGATAGTTTTATTCGAATACTTTACATAAATACGAAACTTTAACGTTAAGAGGCTCAGTTCTGTTTAAGACAAGCTACAACCAACATGTCATCCAAAAGAAATAATCTAACACTTATAACTTATTGTTGCAAAGAAAAATGTTTTAGAATACCTGAAGATCAAGTTGACGGAAAAGCTTGTACAAACTGTAATTCTTTCAGCTATTGTAAATGTAGTTGCAAAACATATCAAAAGAACCGGTTGGATAAACTAGAAGAATTGCAACATCGACTCGGTCTATTGTGGCAACGATTAAATTCAAAGTGATGAAACAAACACCTGCCATTACCCCCACCACTACCCCCACTACCATCGGAGGTACCTGCAGCACCAGCTTTGCAATAGTCATTCCTGCTACACCTCTCGTCGAGTAAACAACTCTAGTCATGTCTCTCAACATTCGCGGGATTCACTACAACACTATCAATCTTACAACCTACAAGGATTTGGAAATTTTTAGTGAAGAACTAAAACAACTTATAACCACTGGGTTTGGTTTATCTTTAGAACTTTATGCAACAAACAATCAAAACGAAAAAAATGTGTTTTTGCCAACTTACAACAACAAGAAGAATGATAATAAACAAGAAATTTCAGCACCGACAACAACTTACTTTTCAAATTTGGGAGCAAACTTTACTAACTTGTAAAATAATACTTTTGTAAAAAAACAAATAAATAAAAAAAGAAAATATCTTGCATTTTCGGATTTTCCGAAAATGCAAGATCTTTTTTAAAAACATCCCCAAACGACCTTGACACACTTCCGGCCATTTAAAATTTAAATACCCAGCACAGCAGGGCATTTAAACTTTAAATACCCACCTACAACACGTCACAGCTACGTCACAGCTGATGACGTCACTTCCGGTCACGTGACCGGAAGTAGCTGTCAAAAAATTGACTGCCTGTCAAAGTTTGATTGGGCCAGCAGCCCCAAGTGCCCACTACTCATAGCGACTAATTTAATCACTCATATTTCAAAAACCTAAGTTTTTACGGTAACTTGGGTGGTATAATACAGAAGTTCTGGTCCTATTCTATCACCCTATGTGTACGTCATGTATCCACAATTCCGTATTTATTTTTATATTTCATGTCAAACTTAGACAAATCGTTGTCCGCACATCGCATAGCGACTAATTTAATCACCCATATTTCCAAAACCTAAGTTTTTACGGTAACTTGGGTGGTATAATACAGAAGTTCTGGTCCTATTTCATCACCCTACGTGTACGTCATGCTGACACTCTGCCGTATTTATTTTATATTTTATGTCAAACTTAGACAAATCGTTGTCCGCACATCGCATAGCGACTAATTTAACAGAACTTCTGTATCATACCACCCAAGTTACCGTAAAAACTTAGGTTTTGGAAATATGGGTGATTAAATTAGTCGCTATGCGATGTGCGGACAACAATTTGTCTAAGTATGACATGAAATATAATAATAAATACGGAGGTGTGCCAACATTACGTACACGTAGGGTGATAGAATAGGACCAGAACTTCTGTATTATACCACCCAAGTTACCGTAAAAACTTAGGTTTTGGAAATATGGCTGATTAAAGTAGTCGCATTGAGATGTGCGGACAGAGATTTGTCGAAGTTTAAAACGAAATATAAAAAAAATACGGAGGTGTGCCAACATGACGTACACATAGGATGATAGAATAGGTCCAGAACTTTAGTACTATACCACCCAAGTTACCGTAAAAACTTAGGTTTTGGAAATACGGGTGATTAAAATAGTCGCTTTGGATGTGTGGACAGTGATCCACCTAAGTTTGACATAAAATATAAAATAAATACGGCATTGTGCCAACATTACGTACACGTAGGGTGATAGAATAGGACCAGAACTTCTGTATTATACCACCCAAGTTACCGTAAAAACTTAGGTTTTGGAAATATGGCTGATTAAAGTAGTCGCATTGAGATGTGCGGACAGAGATTTGTCGAAGTTTGACACGAAATATAAAAAAAATACGGAGGTGTGCCAACATGACGTACACATAGGATGATAGAATAGGTCCAGAACTTTAGTACTATACCACACAAGTTACCGTAAAAACTTAGGTTTTGGAAATATGGGTGATTAAAATAGTCGCTATGCGATGTGCGGACAACGATTTGTCTAAGTTTGACATGAAATATAAAATAAATACGGAAGTGTGTCAGCATGACGTACACGTAGGATGAAAGAATAGGACCAGAACTTTAGTACTATACCACCCAAGTTACCTTAAAAACTTAGGTTTTGGAAATATGGGTGATTAAATTAGTCGCTATGCGATGTGCGGACAACGATTTGTCTAAGTATGACATGAAATATAAAAATAAATACGGAATTGTGGATACATGACGTACACATAGGGTGATAGAATAGGACCAGAACTTCTGTATTATACCACCCAAGTTACCAGACAAATCGTTGTCCGCACATCGCATAGCGACTAATTTAATCACCCATATTTCCAAAACCTAAGTTTTTAAGGTAACTTGGGTGGTATAATACTAAAGTTCTGGACCTATTCTATCACCCTATATGTACGTAATGTTGGCACACCTCCGTATTTATTATTATATTTCATGTCATACTTAGACAAATCGTTGTCCGCACATCGCATAGCGACTAATTTAATCACCCATATTTCCAAAACCTAAGTTTTTAAGGTAACTTGGGTGGTATAGCACTAAAGTTCTGGTCCTATTCTTTCATCCTATGTGTACGTCATGTTGGCACACTTCCGTATTTATTTTATTTTTCATGTCATACTTTGACAAATCGCTGTCCGCACATCTCAATGCGACTACTTTAATCAGCCATATTTCCAAAACCTAAGTTTTTACGGTAACTTGGGTGGTATAATACAGAAGTTCTGGTCCTATTCTATCACCCTACGTGTACGTAATGTTGGCACACCTCCGTATTTATTATTATATTTCATGTCATACTTAGACAAATCGTTGACCGCACATCGCATAGCGACTAATTTAATCACCCATATTTTTAAAACCTAAGTTTTTACGGTAACTTGGGTGGTATAATACAGAAGTTCTGGTCCTATTCTATCACCCTATGTGTACGTCTTGTTGGCACACTCGCGTATTTATTTTATATTTCATGTCAAACTTAGGCGGATCGCTGTCCACACATCCAAAGCGACTATTTTAATTACCCATATTTCCAAAACCTAAGTTTTTTGGATAACCTGAGTGGTATAATACTATAGTTCTGGTCCTATTCTATCACCCTATGTGTACGTCATGTATCCACAATTCCGTATTTATTTTTATATTTCATGTAAAACTAAGACAAATCGTTGTCCGCACATCGCATAGCGACTAATTTAATCACCCATATTTCAAAAACCTAAGTTTTTAAGGTAACTTGGTCGGTATAATACTAAATTTCAGGACCTATTCTTTCATCCTATGTGTACGTCATGTTGGCACATTTCCGTATTTATTTTATTTTTCATGTCAAACTTAGACAAATCGTTGTCCGCACATCGCATAGCGACTAATTTAATCACCCATATTTCCAAAACCTAAGTTTTTACGGTAACTTGGGTGGTATAATACAGAAGTTCTGGTCCTATTTCATCACCCTACGTGTACGTAATGTTGGCACACCTCCGTATTTATTATTATATTTCATGTCATACTTAGACAAATCGTTGTCCGCACATCGCATAGCGACTAATTTAATCACTCATATTTCAAAAACCTAAGTTTTTACGGTAACTTGGGTGGTATAATACAGAAGTTCTGGTCCTATTCTATCACCCTATGTGTACGTCATGTATCCACAATTCCGTATTTATTTTTATATTTCATGTCAAACTTAGACAAATCGTTGTCCGCACATCGCATAGCGACTAATTTAATCACCCATATTTCCAAAACCTAAGTTTTTACGGTAACTTGGGTGGTATAATACAGAAGTTCTGGTCCTATTTCATCACCCTACGTGTACGTCATGCTGACACTCTGCCGTATTTATTTTATATTTTATGTCAAACTTAGACAAATCGTTGTCCGCACATCGCATAGCGACTAATTTAACAGAACTTCTGTATCATACCACCCAAGTTACCGTAAAAACTTAGGTTTTGGAAATATGGGTGATTAAATTAGTCGCTATGCGATGTGCGGACAACAATTTGTCTAAGTGTGACATGAAATATAATAATAAATACGGAGGTGTGCCAACATTACGTACACGTAGGGTGATAGAATAGGACCAGAACTTCTGTATTATACCACCCAAGTTACCGTAAAAACTTAGGTTTTGGAAATATGGCTGATTAAAGTAGTCGCATTGAGATGTGCGGACAGAGATTTGTCGAAGTTTAAAACGAAATATAAAAAAAATACGGAGGTGTGCCAACATGACGTACACATAGGATGATAGAATAGGTCCAGAACTTTAGTACTATACCACCCAAGTTACCGTAAAAACTTAGGTTTTGGTAATATGGCTGATTAAAGTAGTCGCATTGAGATGTGCGGACAGCGATTTGTCTAAGTTTGACATGAAATATAAAAATAAATACGGAATTGTGGATACATGACGTACACATAGGGTGATAGAATAGGACCAGAACTTCAGTATTATACCACCCAAGTTACCGTAAAAACTTAGGTTTTGGAAATATGGGTGATTAAATTAGTCGCTATGCGATGTGCGGACAACGATTTGTCGAAATTTGACACGAATTATAAAAAAAATACGGAGGTGTGCCAACATGACGTACACATAGGATGATAGAATAGGTCCAGAACTTTAGGACTATACCACCCAAGTTACCGTAAACACTTAGGTTTTGGAAATATGGGTAATTAAATTAGTCGCTATGCGATGTGGGGACAACGATTTGTCTAAGTTTGACATGAAATATAAAAATAAATACGGAGGTGTGCCAAAATTACGTACACGTAGGATGAAAGAATAGGACCAGACCTTTAGAACTATACCACCCAAGTTACCTTAAAAACTTAGGTTTTGGAAATATTGGTGATTAAATTAGTCGCTATGCGATGTGCGGACAACGATTTGTCTAAGTATGACATGAAATATAATAATAAATACGGAGGTGTGCCAACATTACGTACACGTAGGGTGATAGAATAGGACCAGAACTTCTGTATTATACCACCCAAGTTACTGTAAAAACTTAGGTTTTGGAAATACGGGTGATTAAATTAGTCGCATTGAGATGTGCGGACAGAGATTTGTCTAAGTTTGACATGAAATATAAAATAAATACGGAAGTGTGCCAACATAACGTACGCATAGGGTGATAGAATAGGACCAGAACTTCTGTATTATACCACCCAAGTTACCGTAAAAACTTAGGTTTTGGAAATATGGGTGATTAAATTAGTCGCTATGCGATGTGCGGACAACGATTTGTCTAAGTATGACATGAAATATAATAATAAATACGGAGGTGTGCCAACATTACGTACACGTAGGGTGATAGAATAGGACCAGAACTTCTATATTATACCACCCAAGTTACCGTAAAAACTTAGGTTTTGGAAATATGGCTGATTAAAGTAGTCGCATTGAGATGTGCGGACAGAGATTTGTCGAAGTTTGACACGAAATATAAAAAAATACGGAAGTGTGCCAACATAACGTACGCATAGGGTGATAGAATAGGACCAGAACTTCTGTATTATACCACCCAAGTTACCGTAAAAACTTAGGTTTTGGAAATACGGGTGATTAAAATAGTCGCATTGAGATGTGCGGACAGAGATTTGTCTAAGTTTGACTTGAAATATAAAATATATACGGAAGTGTGCCAACATAACGTACGCATAGGGTGATAGAATAGGACCAGAACTTCTTTATTATACCACCCAAGTTACCGTAAAAACTTAGGTTTTGGAAATATGGGTGATTAAATTAGTCGCTATGCGATGTGCGGACAACGATTTGTCTAAGTATGACATGAAATATAATAATAAATACGGAGGTGTGCCAACATTACGTACACGTAGGGTGATAGAATAGGACCAGAACTTCTATATTATACCACCCAAGTTACCGTAAAAACTTAGGTTTTGGAAATATGGCTGATTAAAGTAGTCGCATTGAGATGTGCGGACAGAGATTTGTCGAGGTTTGACACGAAATATAAAAAAAATACGGAGGTGTGCCAACATGACGTACACATAGGATGATAGAATAGGTCCAGAACTTTAGTACTATACCACCCAAGTTACCGTAAAAACTTAGGTTTTGGAAATATGGCTGATTAAAGTAGTCGCATTGAGATGTGCGGACAGAAATTTGTCAAAGTATGACATGAAATATAAAAATAAATACGGAATTGTGGATACATGACGTACACATAGGGTGATAGAATAGGACCAGAACTTCTGTATTATACCACCCAAGTTACCGTAAAAACTTAGGTTTTGGAAATATGGGTGATTAAATTAGTCGCTATGCGATGTGCGGACAACGATTTGTCTAAGTTTGACATGAAATATAAAAATAAATACGGAATTGTGGATACATGAGGTACACATAGGGTGATAGAATAGGACCAGAACATCTGTATTATACCACCCAAGTTACCGTAAAAACTTAGGTTTTGGAAATATGGCTGATTAAAGTAGTCGCATTGAGATGTGCGGACAGCGATTTGTCAAAGTATGACATGAAAAATAAAATAAATACGGAAGTGTGCCAACATGACGTACACATAGGATGAAAGAATAGGTCCTGAAATTTAGTATTATACCACCCAAGTTACCGTAAAAACTTAGGTTTTGGAAATATGGGTGATTAAATTAGTCGCTATGCGATGTGCCGACAACGATTTGTCTAAGTTTGACATGAAATATAAAAATAAATACGGAATTGTGGATACATGACGTACACATAGGGTAATAGAATAGGACCAGAACTTCTGTATTATACCACCCAAGTTACCGTAAAAACTTAGGTTTTGGAAATATGGGTGATTAAATTAGTCGCATTGAGATGTGCGGACAGCGATTTGTCAAAGTATGACATGAAAAATAAAATAAATACGGAAGTGTGCTAACATGACGTACACATAGGATGATAGAATAAGTCCTGAAATTTAGTATTATACCACCCAAGTTACCTTAAAAACTTAGGTTTTGGAAATATGGGTGATTAAATTAGTCGCTATGCGATGTGCGGACAACGATTTGTCTAAGTTTGACATGAAATATAAAAAAAATACGGAGGTGTGCCAACATGACGTACACATAGGATGATAGAATAGGTCCAGAACTTTAGTACTATACCACCCAAGTTACCGTAAAAACTTAGGTTTTGGAAATATGGGTGATTAAATTAGTCGCTATGCGATGTGCGGACAACGATTTGTCTAAGTTTGACATGAAATATAAAAATAAATACGGAGTTGTGCCAACATTACGTACACATAGGATGATAGAAGAGGTCCAGAACTTTAGTACTATACCACCCAAGTTACCGTAAAAACTTAGGTTTTGGAAATATGGGTGATTAAATTAGTCGCATCGAGATGTGCGGACAGCGATTTGTCTAAGTTTGACATGAAATATAAAAAAATACGGAGGTGTGCCAACATGACGTACACATAGGATGATAGAATAGGTCCAGAACTTTAGTACTATACCACCCAAGTTACCGTAAAAACTTAGGTTTTGGAAATATGGGTGATTAAATTAGTCGCTATGCGATGTGCGGACAACGATTTGTCTAAGTTTGACATGAAATGTAAAAATAAATACGGAGTTGTGCCAACATTACGTACACATAGGATGATAGAAGAGGTCCAGAACTTTAGTACTATACCACCCAAGTTACCGTAAAAACTTAGGTTTTGGAAATATGGGTGATTAAATTAGTCGCATCGAGATGTGCGGACAGCGATTTGTCTAAGTTTGACATGAAATATAAAAATAAATACGGAATTGTGGATACATGACGTACACATAGGTTGATAGAATAGGACCAGAACTTCTGTATTATACCACCCAAGTTACCGTAAAAACTTAGGTTTTGGAAATATGGGTGATTAAATTAGTCGCATTGAGATGTGCGGACAGAGATTTGTCGGAGTTTGACACGAAATATAAAAAAAATACGGAGGTGTGCCAACATGACGTACACATAGGATGATAGAATAGGTCCAGAACTTTAGTACTACACCAGCCAAGTTACCTTAAAAACTTAGGTTTTGGAAATACGGGTGATTAAAATAGTCGCTTTGGATGTGTGGACAGTGATCCACCTAAGTTTGACATAAAATATAAAATAAATACGGCAGTGTGTCAGCATGACGTACACGTAGGGTGATGAAATAGGACCAGAACTTCTGTATTACACCACCCAAGTTACCGTAAAAACTTAGGTTTTGGAAATATGGGTGATTAAATTAGTCGCTATGCGATGTGCGGACAACGATTTGTCGAAGTTTGACACGAAATATAAAAAAAATACGGAGGTGTGCCAACATGACGTACACATAGGATGATAGAATAGGTCCAGAACTTTAGTACTATACCACCCAAGTTACCGTAAAAACTTAGGTTTTGGAAATATGGGTGATTAAATTAGTCGCTATGCGATGTGCGGACAACGATTTGTCTAAGTTTAACATGAAATATAAAAATAAATACTGAATTGTGGATACATGACGTACACATAGGGTGATAGAATAGGACCAGAACGTCTGTATTATACCACCCAAGTTACCGTAAAAACTTAGGTTTTGGAAATATGGCTGATTAAAGTAGTCGCATTGAGATGTGCGGACAGCGATTTGTCAAAGTATGACACGAAAAATAAAATAAATACGGAAGTGTGCCAACATGACGTACACATAGGATGATAGAATAGGTCCTGAAATTTAGTATTATACCACCAAAGTTACCTTAAAAACTTAGGTTTTGGAAATATGGGTAATTAAATTAGTCGCTATGCGATGTGCGGACAACGATTTGTCTAAGTATGACATGAAATATAATAATAAATACGGAGGTGTGCAAACATTACGTACACCTAGGGTGATAGAATAGGACCAGAACTTCTGTATTATACCACCCAAGTTACCGTAAAAACTTAGGTTTTGGAAATATGGCTAATTAAAGTAGTCGCATTGAGATGTGCGGACAGCGATTTGTCGAAGTTTGACACGAAATATAAAAAAAATACGGAAGTGTGCCAACATGACGTACACATAGGATGATAGAATAGGTCCTGAAATTTAGTATTATACCACCAAAGTTACCTTAAAAACTTAGGTTTTGGAAATATGGGTGATTAAATTAGTCGCTATGCGATGTGCGGACAACGATTTGTCTAAGTTTGACATGAAATATAAAAATAAATACGGAATTGTGGATACATGACGTACACATAGGGTGATAGAATAGGACCAGAACTTCTGTATTATACCACCCAAGTTACCGTAAAAACTTAGGTTTTGGAAATATGGGTGATTAAATTAGGTGCTATGCGATGTGCGGACAACGATTTGTCTAAGTTTGACTGAAATATAAAAATAAATACGGAGGTGTGCCAACATTACGTACACGTAGGATGAAAGAATAGGTCCAGAACTTTAGTACTATACCACCCAAGTTACCGTAAAAACTTAGGTTTTGGAAATATGGCTGATTAAAGTAGTCGCATTGAGATGTGCGGACAGAGATTTGTCGAAGTTTGACACGAAATATAAAAAAAAATACGGAGGTGTGCCAACTTGACGTACACATAGGATGATAGAATAGGTCCAGAACTTTAGTATTATACCACCCAAGTTACCTTAAAAACTTAGGTTTTGGAAATACGGGTGATTAAAATAGTCGCTTTGGATGTGTGGACAGTGATCCACCTAAGTTTGACATAAAATATAAAATAAATACGGCAGTGTGTCAGCATGACGTACACGTAGGGTGATGAAATATTACCAGAACTTCTGTATTATACCACCCAAGTTACCGTAAAAACTTAGGTTTTGGAAATATGGCTGATTAAAGTAGTCGCATTGAGATGTGCGGACAGCGATTTGTCAAAGTATGATATGAAAAATAAAATAAATACGGAAGTGTGCCAACATGACGTACACATAGGATGATAGAATAGGTCCTGAAATTTAGTATTATACCACCAAAGTTACCTTAAAAACTTAGGTTTTGGAAATATGGGTAATTAAATTAGTCGCTATGCGATGTGCGGACAACGATTTGTCTAAGTATGACATGAAATATAATAATAAATACGGAGGTGTGCAAACATTACGTACACGTAGGGTGATAGAATAGGACCAGAACTTCTGTATTATACCACCCAAGTTACCGTAAAAACTTAGGTTTTGGAAATATGGCTAATTAAAGTAGTCGCATTGAGATGTGCGGACAGCGATTTGTCAAAGTATGACATGAAAAATAAAATAAATACGGAAGTGTGCTAACATGACGTACACATAGGATGATAGAATAGGTCATGAAATTTAGTATTATACCACCCAAGTTACCTTAAAAACTTAGGTTTTGGAAATACGGGTGATTAAAATAGTCGCTATGCGATGTGCGGACAACGATTTGTCTAAGTTTGACATGAACTATAAAAATAAATACGGAATTTTGGATACATGACGTACACATTGGGTGATAGAATAGGACCAGAACTTCTGTATTATACCACCCAAGTTACCGTAAAAACTTAGGTTTTGGAAATATGGCTGATTAAAGTAGTCGCATTGAGATGTGCGGACAGCGATTTGTCAAAGTATGACATGAAAAATAAAATAAATACGGAAGTGTGCCAACATGACTTACACATAGGATGATAGAATAGGTCCTGAAATTTAGTATTATACCACCCAAGTTACCTTAAAAACTTAGGTTTTGGAAATATGGCTGATTAAAGTAGTCGCATTGAGATGTGCGGAAAGCGATTTGTCAAAGTATGACATGAAAAATAAAATAAATACTGAAGTGTGCCAACATGACGTACACATAGGATGATAGAATAGGTCCTGAAATTTAGTATTATACCACCCAAGTTACCTTAAAAACTTAGGTTTTGGAAATATGGGTGATTAAATTAGTCGCTATGCGATGTGCGGACAACGATTTGTCTAAGTTTGACATGAAATATAAAAATAAATACGGAATTGTGGATACATGACGTACACATAGGGTGATAGAATAGGACCAGAACTTCTGTATTATACCACCCAAGTTACCGTAAAAACTTAGGTTTTGGAAATATGGCTGATTAAAGTAGTCGCATTGAGATGTGCGGAAAGCGATTTGTCAAAGTATGACATGAAAAATAAAATAAATACGGAAGTGTGCCAACATGACGTACACATAGGATGATAGAATAGGTCCTGAAATTTAGTATTACCCCACCCAAGTTACCTTAAAAACTTAGGTTTTGGAAATATGGGTGATTAAATTAGTCGCTATGCGTTGTGCGGACAACGATTTGTCTAAGTTTGACATGAAATATAAAAATAAATACGGAATTGTGGATACATGACGTACACATAGGGTGATAGAATAGGACCAGAACTTCTGTATTATACCACCCAAGTTACCGTAAAAACTTAGGTTTTGGAAATATGGCTGATTAAATTAGTCGCTATGCGATGTGCGGACAACGATTTGTCTACGTTTCACATGAAATATAAAAATAAATACGGAATTGTGGATACATGACGTACACATAGGGTGATAGAATAGGTCCAGAACTTTAGTACTATACCACCCAAGATACCTTAAAAACTTAGGTTTTGGAAATACGGGTGATTAAAATAGTCGCTTTGGATGTGTGGACAGTGATCCACCTAAGTTTGACATAAAATATAAAATAAATACGGCAGTGTGTCAGCATGACGTACACGTAGGGTGATGAAATAGGACCAGAACTTCTGTATTATACCACCCAAGTTACCGTAAAAACTTAGGTTTTGGAAATATGGCTGATTAAAGTAGTCGCATTGACATGTGCGGACAACGATTTGTCTAAGTTTACATGAAATATAAAAATAAATACGGAATTGTGGATACATGACGTACACATAGGATGATAGAATAGGTCCTGAAATTTAGTATTATACCACCCAAGTTACCGTAAAAACTTAGGTTTTGGATATATGGCTGATTAAATTAGTCGCATTGAGATGTGCGGACAGCGATTTGTCAAAGTATGACATGAAAAATAAAATAAATACGGAAGTGTGCCAACATGACGTACACATAGGATGATAGAATAGGTCCTGAAATTTAGCATTATACCACCCAAGTTACCTTAAAAACTTAGGTTTTGGAAATATGGGCGATTAAATTAGTCGCTATGCGATGTGCGGACAACGATTTGTCTAAGTTTGACATGAAATATAAAAGTAAATACGGAATTGTGGATACATGAAGTACACGTAGGGTGATAGAATAGGACCAGAACTTCTGTATTATACCACCCAAGTTACCGTAAAAACTTAGGTTTTGCAAATATGGCTGATTAAAGTAGTCGCATTGAGATATGCGGACAGCGATTTGTCAAAGTATGACATGAAAAATAAAATAAATACGGAAGTGTGCCAACATGACGTACACATAGGATGATAGAATAGGTCCTGAAATTTAGTATTATACCACCTAAGTTACCTTAAAAACTTAGGTTTTGGAAATATGGGTGATTAAATTAGTCGCTATGCGATGTGCGGACAACGATTTGTCTAAGCTTGACATGAAATATAAAAATAAATACGGAATTGTGGATACATGACGTACACATAGGGTGATAGAATAGGACCAGAACTTCTGTATTATCCCACCCAAGTTACCTTAAAAATTTAGGTTTTGGAAATATGGGTGATTAAATTAGTCGCTATGCGATGTGCGGACAACGATTTGTCTAAGTATGACATGAAATATAATAATAAATACGGAGGTGTGCAAACATTACGTACACGTAGGGTGATAGAATAGGACCAGAACTTCTGTATTATACCACGCAAGTTACCGTAAAAACTTAGGTTTTGGAAATATGGCTGATTAAAGTAGTCGCATTGAGATGTGCGGACAGCGATTTGTCAAAGTATGACATGAAAAATAAAATAAATACGGAAGTGTGGCAACATGACGTACACATAGGATGATAGAATAGGTCCTGAAATTTAGTATTATACCACCCAAGTTACCTTAAAAACTTAGGTTTTGGAAATACGGGTGATTAAAATAGTCGCTTTGGATGTGTGGACAGTGATCCACCTAAGTTTGACATAAAATATAAAATAAATACGGCAGTGTGTCAGCATGACGTACACGTAGGGTGATAGAATAGGACCAGAACTTCTGTATTATACCACGCAAGTTACCGTAAAAACTTAGGTTTTGGAAATATGGCTCATTGAAGTAGTCGCATTGAGATGTGCGGACAGCGATTTGTCAAAGTATGAAATGAAAAATAAAATAAATACTGAAGTGTGCCAACATGACGTACACGTAGGATGATAGAATAGGTCCTGAAATTTAGTATTATACCACCCAAGTTACCTTAAAAACTTAGGTTTTGGAAATATGGGTGATTAAATTAGTCGCTATGCGATGTGCGGACAACGATTTGTCTTAGTTTGACATGAAATATAAAAATAAATACGGAATTGTGGATACATGACGTACACATAGGGTGATAGAATAGGACCAAAACTTCTGTATTATACCACCCAAGTTACCGTAAAAACTTAGGTTTTGGAAATATGGCTGATTAAAGTAGTCGCATTGAGATGTGCGGACAGCGATTTGTCAAAGTATGACATGAAAAATAAAATAAATACGGAAGTGTGCCAACATGACGTACACATAGGATGATAGAATAGGTCCTGAAATTTAGTATTATACCACCCAAGTTACCGTAAAAACTTAGGTTTTGGAAATATGGCTGATTAAAGTAGTCGCAATGGATGTGTGGACAGTGATCCACCTAAGTTTGACATAAAATATAAAATAAATACGGCAGTGTGTCAGCATGACGTACACGTAGGGTGATGAAATATGACCAGAACTTCTGTATTATACCACCCAAGTTACCGTAAAAACTTAGGTTTTGGAAATATGGCTGATTAAAGTAGTCGCATTGAGATGTGCGGACAGCGATTTTTCAAAGTATGACATGAAAAATAAAATAAATACGGAAGTGTGCCAACATGACGTACACATAGGATGATAGAATAGGTCCTGAAATTTAGTATTATACCACCTAAGTTACCTTAAAAACTTAGGTTTTGGAAATATGGGTGATTAAATTAGTCGCTTTGCGATGTGCGGTCAACGATTTGTCTAAGTTTGACATGAAATATAAAAATAAATACGGAATTGTGGATCCATGACGTACACATAGGGTGATAGAATAGGACCAGAACTTCAGTATTATACCACCCAAGTTACCTTAAAAACTTAGGTTTTGGAAATATGGGTGATTAAATTAGTCGCTATGCGATGTGCGGACAACGATTTGTCTAAGTTTGACATGAAATATAAAAATAAATACGGAATTGTGGATACATGACGTACACATAGGGTGATAGAATAGGACCAGAACTTCTGTATTATACCACCCAAGTTACCGTAAAAACTTAGGTTTTGGAAATATGGCTGATTAAAGTAGTCGCATTGAGATGTGCGGAGATATTTGTCGAAGTTTGACACGAAATATAAAAAAAAATACGGAGGTGTGCTAACATGACGTACACATAGGATGATAGAATAGGTCCAGAACTTTAGTACTATACCACCCAAGTTACCTTAAAAACTTAGGTTTTGGAAATACGGGTGATTAAAACAGTCGCTTTGGATGTGTGGACAGTGATCCACCTAAGTTTGACATAAAATATAAAATAAATACGACAGTGTGTCAGCATGACGTACACGTAGGGTGATGATATAGGACTAGAACTTCTGTATTATACCACCCAAGTTACCGTAAAAACTTAGGTTTTGGAAATATGGCTGATTAAAGTAGTCGCATTGAGATGTGCGGACAGCGATTTGTCAAAGTATGATATGAAAAATAAAATAAATACGGAAGTGTGCCAACATGACGTACACATAGGATGATAGAATAGGTCCTGAAATTTAGTATTATACCACCCAAGTTACCTTAAAACTTAGGTTTTGGAAATATGGGTGATTAAATTAGTCGCTATGCGATGTGCGGACAACGATTTGTCTAAGTATGACATGAAATATAATAATAAATACGGAGGTGTGCAAACATTACGTACACGTAGGGTGATAGAATAGGACCAGAACTTCTGTATTATACCACCCAAGTTACCGTAAAAACTTAGGTTTTGGAAATATGGCTAATTAAAGTAGTCGCATTGAGATGTGCGGACAGCGATTTGTCAAAGTATGAAATGAAAAATAAAATAAATACGGAAGTGTGCTAACATGACGTACACATAGGATGATAGAATAGGTCCTGAAATTTAGTATTATACCACCCAAGTTACCTTAAAAACTTAGGTTTTGGAAATACGGGTGATTAAAATAGTCGCTTTGGATGTGTGGACAGTGATCCACCTAATTGACATAAAATATAAAATAAATACGGCAGTGTGTCAGCATGACGTACACGTAGGGTGATGAAATAGGACCAGAACTTCTGTATTATACCACCCAAGTTATCGTAAAAACTTAGGTTTTGGAAATATGGGTGATTAAATTAGTCGCTATGCGATGTGCGGACAACGATTTGTCTAAGTTTGACATGAAATATAAAAATAAATACGGAATTTTGGATACATGACGTACACATTGGGTGATAGAATAGGACCAGAATTTCTGTATTATACCACCCAAGTTACCGTAAAAACTTAGGTTTTGGAAATATGGCTGATTAAAGTAGTCGCATTGAGATGTGCGGACAGCGATTTGTCAAAGTATGACATGAAAAATAAAATAAATACGGAAGTGTGCCAACATGACTTACACATAGGATGATAGAATAGGTCCTGAAATTTAGTATTATACCACCCAAGTTACCTTAAAAACTTAGGTTTTGGAAATATGGCTGATTAAAGTAGTCGCATTGAGATGTGCGGAAAGCGATTTGTCAAAGTATGACATGAAAAATAAAATAAATACTGAAGTGTGCCAACATGACGTACACATAGGATGATAGAATAGGTCCTGAAATTTAGTATTATACCACCCAAGTTACCTTAAAAACTTAGGTTTTGGAAATATGGGTGATTAAATTAGTCGCTATGCGATGTGCGGACAACGATTTGTCTAAGTTTGACATGAAATATAAAAATAAATACGGAATTGTGGATACATGACGTACACATAGGGTGATAGAATAGGACCAGAACTTCTGTATTATACCACCCAAGTTACCGTAAAAACTTAGGTTTTGGAAATATGGCTGATTAAAGTAGTCGCATTGAGATGTGCGGAAAGCGATTTGTCAAAGTATGACATGAAAAATAAAATAAATACGGAAGTGTGCCAACATGACGTACACATAGGATGATAAAATAGGTCCTGAAATTTAGTATTACCCCACCCAAGTTACCTTAAAAACTTAGGTTTTGGAAATATGGGTGATAAGATTAGTCGCTATGCGATGTGCGGACAACGATTTGTCTAAGTTTGACATGAAATATAATAATAAATACGGAATTGTGGATAAATGACGTACACATAGGGTGATAGAATAGGACCAGAACTTCTGTATTATACCACCCAAGTTACCGTAAAAACTTAGGTTTTGGAAATATGGCTGATTAAATTAGTCGCTATGCGATGTGCGGACAACGATTTGTCTAAGTTTGACATGAAATATAAAAATAAATACGGAATTGTGGATACATGACGTACACATAGGGTGATAGAATAGGTCCAGAACTATAGTACTATACCACCCAAGATACCTTAAAAACTTAGGTTTTGGAAATACGGGTGATTAAAATAGTCGCTTTAAATGTGTGGACAGTGATCCACCTAAGTTTGACATAAAATATAAAATTAATACGGCAGTGTGTCAGCATGACGTACACGTAGGGTGATGAAATAGGACCAGAACTTCTGTATTATACCACCCAAGTTACCGTAAAAACTTAGGTTTTGGAAATATGGCTGATTAAAGTAGTCGCATTGAGATGTGCAGACAACGATTTGTCTAAGTTTAACATGAAATATAAAAATAAATACGGAATTGTGGATACATGACGTACACATAGGATGATAGAATAGGTCCTGAAATTTAGTACTTTACCACCCAAGTTACCTTATAAACTTAGGTTTTGGAAATATGGGTGATTAAATTAGTCGCTATGCGATGTGCGGACAACGATTTGTCTAAGTTTGACATGAAATATAAAAATAAATACGGAATTGTGGATACATGCCGTACACATAGGGTGATAGAATAGGACCAGAACTTCTGTATTATACCACCCAAGTTACCGTAAAAACTTAGGTTTTGGAAATATGGCTGATTAAAGTAGTCGCATTGAGATGTGCGGACAGCGATTTGTCAAAGTATGACATGAAAAATAAAATAAATACGGAAGTGTGCCAACATGACGTACACATAGGATGATAGAATAGGTCCTGAAATTTAGTATTATACCACCCAAGTTACCTTAAAAACTTAGGTTTTGGAAATATGGGTGATTAAATTAGTCGCTATGCGATGTGCAGACAACGATTTGTCTAAGTTTGTCATGAAATATAAAAATAAATACGGAATTGTGGATACATGACGTACACATAGGGTGATAGAATAGGACCAGAACTTCTGTATTATACCACCCAAGTTACCGTAAAAACTTAGGTTTTGGAAATACGGGTGATTAAAATAGTCGCTTTGGATGTGTGGACAGCGATCCACCTAAGTTTGACATAAAATATAAAATAAATACGGAAGTGTGTCAGCATGACGTACACATAGGATGAAAGAATAGGTCCTGAAATTTAGTATTATACCACCCAAGTTACCTTAAAAACTTAGGTTTTGGAAATATGGGTGATTAAATTAGTCGCTATGCGATGTGCGGACAACGATTTGTCTAAGTTTGACATGAAATATAAAAAAAAATACGGAATTGTGGATACATGACGTACACATAGGGTGATAGAATAGGACCAGAACTTCTGTATTATACCACCCAAGTTACCGTAAAAACTTAGGTTTTGGAAATATGGCTGATTAAAGTAGTCGCATTGGATGTGTGGACAGTGATCCACCTAAGTTTGACATAAAATATAAAATAAATACGGCAGTGTGTCAGCATGACGTACACGTAGGGTGATGAAATAGGACCAGAACTTCTGTATTATATTACCCAAGTTACCGTAAAAACTTAGGTTTTGGAAATATGGCTGATTAAAGTAGTCGCATTGAGATGTGCGGACAGCGATTTTTCAAAGTATGACATGAAAAATAAAATAAATACGGAAGTGTGGCAACATGACGTACACATAGGATGATAGAATAGGTCCTGAAATTTATTATTATACCACCCAAGTTACCTTAAATACTTAGCCTTTGGAAATATGGGTGATTAAATTAGTCGCTATGTGATGTGCGGACAACGATTTGTCGAAGTATGATATGAAATATAAAAATAAATACGGATGTGTGCCAACATTACGTACACGTAGGATGAAAGAATAGGACCAGAACTTTAGTACTATACCACCCAAGTTACCGTAAAAACTTAGGTTTTGGAAATATGGGTGATTAAATTAGTCGCTATGCGATGTGCGGACAACGATTTGTCTAAGTTTGACATGAAATATAAAAATAAATACGGAATTGTGGATACATGACGTACACATAGGGTGATAGAATAGGACCAGAACTATAGTATTATACCACTCAGGTTATCCGAAAAACTTAGGTTTTGGAAATATGGGTAATTAAAATAGTCGCTTTGGATGTGTGGACAGCGATCCGCCTAAGTTTGACATGAAATATAAAATAAATACGCGAGTGTGCCAACAAGACGTACACATAGGGTGATAGAATAGGACCAGAACTTCTGTATTATACCATCCAAGTTACCGTAAAAACTTGGGTTTTGGAAATATGGCTGATTAAAGTAGTCGCTTTGCGATAGGCGGACAGCGATTTGTCAAAGTATGACATGAAAAATAAAATAAATACGGAAGTGTGCCAATATGACGTACACGTTGGGTGATAGAATAGGACCAGAACTTCTGTATTATACCACCCAAGTTACCGTAAAAACTTAGGTTTTGGAAATATGGCTGATTAAAGTAGTCGCATTGAGATGTGCGGAAAGCGATTTGTCAAAGTATGACATGAAAAATAAAATAAATACGGAAGTGTGCCAACATTACGTACACGTAGGATGAAAGAATAGGACCAGAACTTTAGTACTATACCACCCAAGTTACCGTAAAAACTTAGGTTTTGGAAATATGGGTGATTAAATTAGTCGCTATGCGATGTGCGGACAACGATTTGTCTAAGTTTGACATGAAATATAAAAAATAAATACGGAATTGTGGATACATGACGTACACATAGGGTGATAGAATAGGACCAGAACTATAGTATTATACCACTCAGATTATCCGAAAAACTTAGGTTTTGGAAATATGGGTAATTAAAATAGTCGCTTTGGATGTGTGGACAGCGATCCGCCTAAGTTTGACATGAAATATAAAATAAATACGCGAGTGTGCCAACAAGACGTACACATAGGGTGATAGAATAGGACCAGAACTTCTGTATTATACCATCCAAGTTACCGTAAAAACTTGGGTTTTGGAAATATGGCTGATTAAAGTAGTCGCTTTGCGATAGGCGGACAGCGATTTGTCAAAGTATGACATGAAAAATAAAATAAATACGGAAGTGTGCCAATATGACGTACACGTTGGGTGATAGAATAGGACCAGAACTTCTGTATTATACCACCCAAGTTACCGTAAAAACTTAGGTTTTGGAAATATGGCTGATTAAAGTAGTCGCATTGAGATGTGCGGACAGAGATTTGTCGAAGTTTGACACGAAATATAAAAAAAATACGGAAGTGTGCCATCATGACGTAAACATAGGATGATAGAATAGGTCCAGAACTTTAGTACTATACCACCCAAGTTACCGTAAAAACGTAGGTTTTGGAAATATGCTGATTAAAGTAGTCGCATTGAGATGTGCGGACAGCGATTTGTCAAAGTATGACATGAAAAATAAAATAATTACGGAAGTGTTTTAACATGACGTACACATAGGAACTTAGGCTTTGGAAATATGGGTGATTAAATTAGTCGCTATGCGATGTGCGGACAACGATTTGTCTAAGTTTTGACATGAAATATAAAAATAAATACGGAATTGTGGATAAATGACGTACACATAGGGTGATAGAATAGGACCAGAACATCTGTATTATACCACCCAAGTTACCGTAAAAACTTAGGTTTTGGAAATATGGCTGATTAAAGTAGTCGCATTGAGATGTGCGGACAGCGATTTGTCAAAGTATGACATGAAAAATAAAATAAATACGGAAGTGTGCCAACATGACGTACACATAGGATGAAAGAATAGGTCCTGAAATTTAGTATTATACCACCCAAGTTACCGTAAAAACTTAGGTTTTGGAAATATGGGTGATTAAATTAGTCGCTATGCGATGTGCCGACAACGATTTGTCTAAGTTTGACATGAAATATAAAAATAAATACGGAATTGTGGATACATGACGTACACATAGGGTAATAGAATAGGACCAGAACTTCTGTATTATACCACCCAAGTTACCGTAAAAACTTAGATTTTGGATATATGGGTGATTAAATTAGTCGCATTGAGATGTGCGGACAGCGATTTGTCAAAGTATGACATGAAAAATAAAATAAATACGGAAGTGTGCTAACATGACGTACACATAGGATGATAGAATAAGTCCTGAAATTTAGTATTATACCACCCAAGTTACCTTAAATACTTAGCCTTTGGAATATGGGTGATTAAATTAGTCGCTATGCGATGTGCGGACAACGATTTGTCTAAGTTTGACATGAATAATAAAAAAAAATACGGAGGTGTGACAACATGACGTACACATAGGATGATAGAATAGGTCCAGAACTTTAGTACTATACCACCCAAGTTACCGTAAAAACTTAGGTTTTGAAATATGGGTGATTAAATTAGTCGCTATGCGATGTGCGGACAACGATTTGTCTAAGTTTGACATGAAATATAAAAATAAATACGGAGTTGTGCCAACATTACGTTCACATAGGATGATAGAAGAGGTCAAGAACTTTAGTACTATACCACCCAAGTTACCGTAAAAACTTAGGTTTTGGAAATATGGCTGATTAAAGTAGTCGCATTGAGATGTGCGGACAGAGATTTGTCGAAGTTTGACACGAAATATAAAAAAAATACGGAAGTGTGCCATCATGACGTAAACATAGGATGATAGAATAGGTCCTGAAATTTAGTATTATACCACCTAAGTTACCTTAAAAACTTAGGTTTTGGAATATGGGTGATTAAATTAGTCGCTATGCGATGTGCGGACAACGATTTGTCTAAGTTTGACATGAATAATAAAAAAAATACGGAGGTGTGACAACATGACGTACACATAGGATGATAGAATAGGTCCAGAAC
>JAQJVK010000314.1:0-113550 GCA_035578135.1 Flexamia atlantica
AATAGGACAGAACTTCTGTATTATACCACCAAGTTACCGTAAAAACTTAGGTTTTGGAAATATGGCTGATTAAAGTAGTCGCATTGAGATGTGCGGACAGCGATTTGTCAAAGTATGACATGAAAAATAAAATAAATACGGAAGTGTGCCAACATGACGTACACATAGGATGATAGAATAGGTCCTGAAATTTAGTATTATACCACCCAAGTTACCTTAAAAACTTAGGTTTGGAAATATGGGTGATTAAATTAGTCGCTATGCGATGTGCGGACAACGATTTGTCTAAGTTTGACATGAAATATAAAATAAATACGGAGGTGTGCCAACATTACGAACACGTAGGCTGATAGAATAGGACCAGAACTTCTGTATTATACCACCCAAGTTACCGTAAAAACGTAGGTTTTGGAAATATGGCTGATTAAAGTAGTCGCATTGAGATGTGCGGACAACGATTTGTCTAAGTTTGACATGAAATATAAAAAAAATACGGAGGTGCTCCAACATGACGTACACATAGGATGATAGAATAGGACCAGAACTTCTGTATTATACCACCCAGTTACCGTAAAAACTTAGGTTTTGGAAATATGGGTGATTAAATTAGTCGCATTGAGATGTGCGGACAGCGATTTGTCTAAGTTTGACATAAAATATAAAATAAATACGGCAGTGTGTCAGCATGACGTACACGTAGGGGTGATGAAATAGGACCAGAACTTCTGTATTATACCCCCAAGATACCGTAAAAACTTAGGTTTTGGAAATATGGCTGATTAAAGTAGTCGCATTGAGATGTGAAGACAGCGATTTGTCAAAGTATGACATGAAAAATAAAATAAATACGGAAGTGTGCCAACATGACGTACACATAGGATGATAGAATAGGTCCTGAAATTTAGTATTATACCGACCAAGTTACCTTAAAAACTTAGGTTTTGGAAATATGGGTGATTAAATTAGTCGCTATGCGATGTGCGGACACCGATTTGTCTAAGTTTGACATGAAATATAAAAATAAATACGGAATTGTGGATACATGACGTACACATAGGGTGATAGAATAGGACCAGAACTTCTGTATTATACCACCCAAGTTACCGTAAAAACTTAGGTTTTGGAAATATGGCTGATTAAAGTAGTCGCATTGAGATGTGCGGACAGCGATTTGTCAAAGTATGACATGAAAAATAAAATAAATACGGAAGTGTGCCAACATGACGTACACATAGGATGATAGAATAGGTCCTGAAATTTAGTATTATACCACCCAAGTTACCTTAAAAACTTAGGTTTTGGAAATATGGGTGATTAAATCAGTCGCTATGCGATGTGCGGACATCGATTTGTCTAAGTTTGACATGAAATATAAAAATAAATACGGAATTGTGGATACATGACGTACACATTGGGTGATAGAATAGGATTAGAACTATATTATTATACCACTCAGGTTACCGTCAAAACTTAGGTTTTGGAAATATGGCTGATTAAAGTAGTCGCATTGAGATGTGCGGACAGCGATTTGTCAAAGTATGACATGAAAAATAAAATAAATACGGAAGTGTGCCAACATGACGTACACATAGGATGATAGAATAGGTCCTGAAATTTAGTATTATACCACCCAAGTTACCGTAAAAACTTAGGTTTTGGAAATATGGCTGATTAAAGTAGTCGCATTGAGATGTGCGGACAGAGATTTGTCGAAGTTTGACACGAAATATAAAAAAAATACGGAGGTGTGCCAACATGACGTACACATAGGATGATAGAATAGGTCCTGAACTTCAGTACTATACCACCCAAGTTACCGTAAAAACTTAGGTTTTGGAAATATGGCTGATTAAAGTAGTCGCATTGAGATGTGCGGACAGCGATTTGTCAAAGTATGACATGAAAAATAAAATAAATACGGAAGTGTGCCAACATGACGTACACATAGGATGATAGAATAGGTCCTGAAATTTAGTATTATACCACCCAAGTTACCTTAAAAACTTAGGTTTTGGAAATATGGGTGATTAAATTAGTCGCTATGCGATGTGCGGACAACGATTTGTCTAAGTTTGACATGAAATATAAAAATAAATACGGAATTGTGGATACATGACGTACACGTAGGGTGATAGAATAGGACCAGAACTTCTGTATTATACCACCCAAGTTACCGTAAAAACTTAGGTTTTGGAAATATGGCTGATTAAAGTAGTCGCATTGAGATGTGCGGACAGCGATTTGTCTAAGTTTGACATGAAATATAAAAATAAATATGGAGGTGTGCCAACATGACGTACACATAGGGTGATAGAATAGGACCAGAACTTCTGTATTATACCACCCAAGTTACCGTAAAAACTTAGGTTTTGGAAATATGGGTGATTAAATTAGTCACTATGCGATGTGCGGACAACGATTTGTCTAAGTTTGACATGAAATATAAAAATAAATACGGAATTGTGGATACATGACGTACACATAGGTTGATAGAATAGGACCAGAACTTCTGTATTATACCACCCAAGTTACCGTAAAAACTTAGGTTTTGGATATATGGCTGATTAAAGTAGTCGCTTTGCGATGTACGGACAGCGATTTGTCTAAGTTTGACATGAAATATAAAATAAATACGGAATTGTGGATACATGAAGTACACATAGGGTGATAGAATAGGACCAGAACTTCTGTATTATACCACCCAAGTTACCGTAAAAACTTAGGTTTTGGAAATATGGGTGATTAAATTAGTCGCTATGCGATGTGCGGACAATGATTTGTCTAAGTATGACATGAAATATAATAATAAATACGGAGGTGTGCCAACATTACGTACACGTTGGGTGATAGAATAGGACCAGAACTTCTGTATTATACCACCCAAGTTACCGTAAAAACTTAGGTTTTGGAAATATGGCTGATTAAAGTAGTCGCATTGAGATGTGCGGACAGCGATTTGTCAAAGTATTACATGAAAAATAAAATAAATACGGAAGTGTGCCAACATGATGTACACATAGGATAATAGAATAGGTCCTGAAATTTAGTATTATACCACCCAAGTTACCTTAAAAACTTAGGTTTTGGAAATATGGCTGATTAAATTAGTCGCTATGCGATGTGCGGACAACGATTTGTCTAAGTTTGACATGAAATATAAAAATAAATACGGAATTGTGGATACATGACGTACACATAGGGTGATGGAATAGGTCCAGAACTTCTGTATTATACCACCCAAGTTACCGTAAAAACTTAGGTTTTGGAAATATGGGTTATTAAATTAGTCGCTATGCGATGTGCGGACAAGGATTTGTCTAAGTTTGACATGAAATATAAAAATAAATACGGAATTGTGGATACATGACGTACACATAGGGTGATAGAATAGGACCAGAACTTCTGTATTATACCACCCAAGTTACCTTAAAACCTTAGGTTTTGGAAATACGGGTGATTAAAATAGTCGCTTTGGATGTGTGGACAGCGATCCACCTAAGTTTGACATAAAATATAAAATAAATACGGAAGTGTGTCAGCATGACGTACACGTATGATGAAAGAATAGGACCAGAACTTTAGTACTATACCACCCAAGTTACCGTAAAAACTTAGGTTTTGGAAATATGGGTGATTAAATTAGTCGCATTGAGATGTGCGGACAGAGATTTGTCAAAGTATGACATGAAAAATAAAATAAATACGGAAGTGTGCCAACATTACGTACACGTAGGGTGATAGAATAGGACCAGAACTTCTGTATTATACCACCCAAGATACCGTAAAAACCTAGGTTTTGGAAATATGGCTGATTAAAGTAGTCGCATTGAGATGTGAAGACAGCGATTTGTCAAAGTATGACATGAAATATAAAAATAAATACGGAATTGTGGATACATGACGTACACATTGGGTGATAGAATAGGATTAGAACTATATTATTATACCACTCAGGTTACCGTCAAAACTTAGGTTTTGGAAATATGGCTGATTAAAGTAGTCGCATTGAG
Organism: Flexamia atlantica; assembly: GCA_035578135.1. NCBI lineage: Eukaryota > Metazoa > Arthropoda > Insecta > Hemiptera > Cicadellidae > Flexamia > Flexamia atlantica. The sequence goes on from JAQJVK010000314.1 coordinate 4,011, forward strand.
ATGTGCGGACAGCGATTTGTCAAAGTATGACATGAAAAATAAAATAAATACGGAAGTGTGCCAACATGACGTACACATAGGATGATAGAATAGGTCCTGAAATTTAGTATTATACCACCCAAGTTACCGTAAAAACTTAGGTTTTGGAAATATGGCTGATTAAAGTAGTCGCATTGAGATGTGCGGACAGAGATTTGTCGAAGTTTGACACGAAATATAAAAAAAATACGGAGGTGTGCCAACATGACGTACACATAGGATGATAGAATAGGTCCTGAACTTCAGTACTATACCACCCAAGTTACCGTAAAAACTTAGGTTTTGGAAATATGGCTGATTAAAGTAGTCGCATTGAGATGTGCGGACAGCGATTTGTCAAAGTATGACATGAAAAATAAAATAAATACGGAAGTGTGCCAACATGACGTACACATAGGATGATAGAATAGGTCCTGAAATTTAGTATTATACCACCCAAGTTACCTTAAAAACTTAGGTTTTGGAAATATGGGTGATTAAATTAGTCGCTATGCGATGTGCGGACAACGATTTGTCTAAGTTTGACATGAAATATAAAAATAAATACGGAATTGTGGATACATGACGTACACGTAGGGTGATAGAATAGGACCAGAACTTCTGTATTATACCACCCAAGTTACCGTAAAAACTTAGGTTTTGGAAATATGGCTGATTAAAGTAGTCGCATTGAGATGTGCGGACAGCGATTTGTCTAAGTTTGACATGAAATATAAAAATAAATATGGAGGTGTGCCAACATGACGTACACATAGGGTGATAGAATAGGACCAGAACTTCTGTATTATACCACCCAAGTTACCGTAAAAACTTAGGTTTTGGAAATATGGGTGATTAAATTAGTCACTATGCGATGTGCGGACAACGATTTGTCTAAGTTTGACATGAAATATAAAAATAAATACGGAATTGTGGATACATGACGTACACATAGGTTGATAGAATAGGACCAGAACTTCTGTATTATACCACCCAAGTTACCGTAAAAACTTAGGTTTTGGATATATGGCTGATTAAAGTAGTCGCTTTGCGATGTACGGACAGCGATTTGTCTAAGTTTGACATGAAATATAAAATAAATACGGAATTGTGGATACATGAAGTACACATAGGGTGATAGAATAGGACCAGAACTTCTGTATTATACCACCCAAGTTACCGTAAAAACTTAGGTTTTGGAAATATGGGTGATTAAATTAGTCGCTATGCGATGTGCGGACAATGATTTGTCTAAGTATGACATGAAATATAATAATAAATACGGAGGTGTGCCAACATTACGTACACGTTGGGTGATAGAATAGGACCAGAACTTCTGTATTATACCACCCAAGTTACCGTAAAAACTTAGGTTTTGGAAATATGGCTGATTAAAGTAGTCGCATTGAGATGTGCGGACAGCGATTTGTCAAAGTATTACATGAAAAATAAAATAAATACGGAAGTGTGCCAACATGATGTACACATAGGATAATAGAATAGGTCCTGAAATTTAGTATTATACCACCCAAGTTACCTTAAAAACTTAGGTTTTGGAAATATGGCTGATTAAATTAGTCGCTATGCGATGTGCGGACAACGATTTGTCTAAGTTTGACATGAAATATAAAAATAAATACGGAATTGTGGATACATGACGTACACATAGGGTGATGGAATAGGTCCAGAACTTCTGTATTATACCACCCAAGTTACCGTAAAAACTTAGGTTTTGGAAATATGGGTTATTAAATTAGTCGCTATGCGATGTGCGGACAAGGATTTGTCTAAGTTTGACATGAAATATAAAAATAAATACGGAATTGTGGATACATGACGTACACATAGGGTGATAGAATAGGACCAGAACTTCTGTATTATACCACCCAAGTTACCTTAAAACCTTAGGTTTTGGAAATACGGGTGATTAAAATAGTCGCTTTGGATGTGTGGACAGCGATCCACCTAAGTTTGACATAAAATATAAAATAAATACGGAAGTGTGTCAGCATGACGTACACGTATGATGAAAGAATAGGACCAGAACTTTAGTACTATACCACCCAAGTTACCGTAAAAACTTAGGTTTTGGAAATATGGGTGGTTAAATTAGTCGCATTGAGATGTGCGGACAGAGATTTGTCAAAGTATGACATGAAAAATAAAATAAATACGGAAGTGTGCCAACATTACGTACACGTAGGGTGATAGAATAGGACCAGAACTTCTGTATTATACCACCCAAGATACCGTAAAAACCTAGGTTTTGGAAATATGGCTGATTAAAGTAGTCGCATTGAGATGTGAAGACAGCGATTTGTCAAAGTATGACATGAAAAATAAAATAAATACGGAAGTGTGCCAACATGACGTACACATAGGATGATAGAATAGGTCCTGAAATTTAGTATTATACCACCCAAGTTACCTTAAAAACTTAGGTTTTGGAAATATGGGTGATTAAATTAGTCGCTATGCGATGTGCGGACAACGATTGTCTAAGTTTGACATGAAATATAAAAATAAATACGGAATTGTGGATACATGACGTACACATAGGTGATAGAATAGGACCAGAACTTCTGTATTATACCACCCAAGTTACCGTAAAAAACTAGGTTTTGGAAATATGGCTGATTAAAGGTAGTCGCATTGAGATGTGCGGACAGCGATTTGTCAAAGTATGACATGAAAATAAAATAAATACGGAAGTGTGCCAACATGACGTACACATAGGATGATAGAATAGGTCCTGAAATTTAGTATTATACCACCCAAGTTACCTTAAAAACTTAGGTTTTGGAAATATGGGTGATTAAATTAGTCGCTATGCGATGTGCGGACAGCGATCCACCTACGTTTGACATAAAATATAAAATAAATACGGAAGTGTGTCAGCATGACGTACACGTATGATGAAAGAATAGGACCAGAACTTCTGTATTATACCACCCAAGTTACCGTAAAAACTTAGGTTTTGGAAATATGGCTGATTAAAGTAGTCGCTTTGCGATGTACGGACAGCGATTTGTCTAAGTTTGACATGAAATATAAAATAAATACGGAATTGTGGATACATGAAGTACACATAGGGTGATAGAATAGGACCAGAACTTCTGTATTATACCACCCAAGTTACCGTAAAAACTTAGGTTTTGGAAATATGGGTGATTAAATTAGTCACTATGCGATGTGCGGACAACGATTTGTCTAAGTTTGACATGAAATATAAAAATAAATACGGAATTGTGGATACATGACGTACACATAGGTTGATAGAATAGGACCAGAACTTCTGTATTATACCACCCAAGTTACCGTAAAAACTTAGGTTTTGGATATATGGCTGATTAAAGTAGTCGCTTTGCGATGTACGGACAGCGATTTGTCTAAGTTTGACATGAAATATAAAATAAATACGGAATGTGGATACATGAAGTACACATAGGGTGATAGAATAGGACCAGAACTTCTGTATTATACCACCCAAGTTACCGTAAAAACTTAGGTTTTGGAAATATGGGTGATTAAATTAGTCGCTATGCGATGTGCGGACAATGATTTGTCTAAGTATGACATGAAATATAATAATAAATACGGAGGTGTGCCAACATTACGTACACGTTGGGTGATAGAATAGGACCAAAACTTCTGTATTATACCACCCAAGTTACCGTAAAAACTTAGGTTTTGGAAATATGGCTGATTAAAGTAGTCGCATTGAGATGTGCGGACAGCGATTTGTCAAAGTATGACATGAAAAATAAAATAAATACGGAAGTGTGCCAACATGATGTACACATAGGATAATAGAATAGGTCCTGAAATTTAGTATTATACCACCCAAGTTACCTTAAAAACTTAGGTTTTGGAAATATGGCTGATTAAATTAGTCGCTATGCGATGTGCGGACAACGATTTGTCTAAGTTTGACATGAAATATAAAAATAAATACGGAATTGTGGATACATGACGTACACATAGGGTGATGGAATAGGTCCAGAACTTCTGTATTATACCACCCAAGTTACCGTAAAAACTTAGGTTTTGGAAATATGGGTTATTAAATTAGTCGCTATGCGATGTGCGGACAAGGATTTGTCTAAGTTTGACATGAAATATAAAAATAAATACGGAATTGTGGATACATGACGTACACATAGGGTGATAGAATAGGACCAGAACTTCTGTATTATACCACCCAAGTTACCTTAAAACCTTAGGTTTTGGAAATACGGGTGATTAAAATAGTCGCTTTGGATGTGTGGACAGCGATCCACCTAAGTTTGACATAAAATATAAAATAAATACGGAAGTGTGTCAGCATGACGTACACGTATGATGAAAGAATAGGACCAGAACTTTAGTACTATACCACCCAAGTTACCGTAAAAACTTAGGTTTTGGAAATATGGGTGATTAAATTAGTCGCATTGAGATGTGCGGACAGAGATTTGTCAAAGTATGACATGAAAAATAAAATAAATACGGAAGTGTGCCAGCATTACGTACACGTAGGGTGATAGAATAGGACCAGAACTTCTGTATTATACCACCCAAGATACCGTAAAAACCTAGGTTTTGGAAATATGGCTGATTAAAGTAGTCGCATTGAGATGTGAAGACAGCGATTTGTCAAAGTATGACATGAAAAATAAAATAAATACGGAAGTGTGCCAACATGACGTACACATAGGATGATAGAATAGGTCCTGAAATTTAGTATTATACCACCCAAGTTACCTTAAAAACTTAGGTTTTGGAAATATGGGTGATTAAATTAGTCGCTATGCGATGTGCGGACAACGATTTGTCTAAGTTTGACATGAAATATAAAAATAAATACGGAATTGTGGATACATGACGTACACATAGGGTGATAGAATAGGACCAGAACTTCTGTATTATACCACCCAAGTTACCGTAAAAACTTAGGTTTTGGAAATATGGCTGATTAAAGTAGTCGCATTGAGATGTGCGGACAGCGATTTGTCAAAGTATGACATGAAAAATAAAATAAATACGGAAGTGTGCCAACATGACGTACACATAGGATGATAGAATAGGTCCTGAAATTTAGTATTATACCACCCAAGTTACCTTAAAAACTTAGGTTTTGGAAATATGGGTGATTAAATTAGTCGCTATGCGATGTGCGGACAGCGATCCACCTACGTTTGACATAAAATATAAAATAAATACGGAAGTGTGTCAGCATGACGTACACGTATGATGAAAGAATAGGACCAGAACTTTAGTACTATACCACCCAAGTTATCGTAAAAACTTAGGTTTTGGAAATATGGCTGATTAAAGTAGTCGCATTGAAATGTGCGGACAGAGATTTGTTGAAGTTTGACACGAAATATAAAAAAAATACGGAGGTGTGCCAACATGACGTACACATAGGATGATACAATAGGTCCAGAACTTTAGTACTATACCACCCAAGTTACCTTAAAAACTTAGGTTTTTGAAATACGGGTGAATAAAATAGTCGCTTTGGATGTGTGGACAGCGATCCACCTAAGTTTGACATAAAATATAAAATAAATACGGCAGTGTGTCAGCATGACGTACACGAAGGATGAAAGAATAGGACCAGAACTTTAGTACTATACCACCCAAGTTACCTTAAAAACTTAGGTTTTGGAAATATGGGTGATTAAATTAGTCGCTATGCGATGTGCGGACAACGATTTGTCTAAGTATGACATGAAATATTATAATAAATACGGAGGTGTGCCAACATTACTTACACGTAGGGTGATAGAATAGGTCCAGAACTTCTGTATTATACCACCCAAGTTACCGTAAAAACTTAGGTTTTGGAAATATGGCTGATTAAAGTATTCGCATTGAGATGTGCGGACAGCGATTTGTCAAAGTATGACATGAAAAATAAAATAAATACGGAAGTGTGCCAACATGACGTACACATGTTTGACACGAAATATAAAAAAAATACGGAGGTGTGCCAACATGCCGTACACATAGGATGATAGAATAGGTCCAGAACATTAGTACTATACCACCCAAGTTACCGTAAAAACTTAGGTTTTTGAAATATGGCTGATTAAAGTAGTCGCATTGAGATGTGCGGACAGCGATTTGTCAAAGTATGACATGAAAAATAAAATAAATACGGAAGTGTGCCAACATGACGTACACATAGGATGATAGAATAGGTCCTGAAATTTAGTATTATACCACCCAAGTTACCGTAAAAACTTAGGTTTTGGAAATATGGCTGATTAAAGTAGTCGCATTGAGATGTGCGGACAGCGATTTGTCAAAGTATGACATGAAAAATAAAATAAATACGGAAGTGTGCCAACATGACGTACACATAGGATGATAGAATAGGTCCTGAAATTTAGTATTATACCACCCAAGTTACCGTAAAAACTTAGGTTTTGGAAATATGGCTGATTAAAGTAGTCGCATTGAGATGTGCGGACAGAGATTTGTCGAAGTTTGACACGAAATATAAAAAAAATACGGAGGTGTGCCAACATGACGTACACATAGGATGATAGAATAGGTCCAGAACTTTAGTACTATACCACCCAAGTTACCGTTAAAACTTAGGTTTTGGAAATATGGCTGATTAAAGTAGTCGCATTGAGATGTGCGGACAGCGATTTGTCTAAGTTTGACATGAAATATAAAAACAAATACGGAGGTGTGCCAACATGACGTACACATAGGGTGATAGAATAGGACCAGAACTTCTGTATTATACCACCCAAGTTACCGTAAAAACTTAGGTTTTGGAAATATGGCTGATTAAATTAGTCGCTATGCGATGTGCGGACAACGATTTGTCAAAGTTTGACACGTAATATAAAAAAAATACGGAGGTGTGCCAACATGACGTACACATAGGATGATAGAATAGGACCAGAACTTTAGTACTATACCACCCAAGTTACCGTAAAAACTTAGGTTTTGGAAATATGGCCGATTAAATTAGTCACTATGCGATGTGCGGACAACGATTTGTCTAAGTTTGACATGAAATATAAAAATAAATACGGAATTGTGGATACATGACGTACACATAGGGTGATAGAATAGGACCAGAACTTCTGTATTATACCACCAAAGTTACCGTAAAAACTTAGGTTTTGGATATATGGCTGATTAAAGTAGTCGCTTTGCGATGTACGGACAGCGATTTGTCTAAGTTTGACATGAAATATAAAATAAATACGGAATTGTGGATACATGACGTACACATAGGGTGATAGAATAGGACCAGAACTTCTGTATTATACCACCCAAGTTACCGTAAAAACTTAGGTTTTGGAAATATGGGTTATTAAATTAGTCACTATGCGATGTGCGGACAACGATTTGTCTAAGTATGACATGAAATATAATAATAAATACGGAGGTGTGCCAACATTACGTACACGTTGGGTGATAGAATAGGACCAGAACTTCTGTATTATACCACCCAAGTTACCGTAAAAACTTAGGTTTTGGAAATATGGCTGATTAAAGTAGTCGCATTGAGATGTGCGGACAGCGATTTGTCAAAGTATGACATGAAAAATAAAATAAATACGGAAGTGTGCCAACATGACGTACACATAGGATAATAGAATAGGTCCTGAAATTTAGTATTATACCACCCAAGTTACCTTAAAAACTTAGGTTTTGGAAATATGGCTGATTAAATTAGTCGCTATGCGATGTGCGGACAACGATTTGTCTAAGTTTGACATGAAATATAAAAATAAATACGGAATTGTGGATACATGACGTACACATAGGGTGATGGAATAGGTCCAGAACTTCTGTATTATACCACCCAAGTTACCGTAAAAACTTAGGTTTTGGAAATATGGGTTATTAAATTAGTCGCTATGCGATGTGCGGACAACGATTTGTCTAAGTTTGACATGAAATATAAAAATAAATACGGAATTGTGGATACATGACGTACACATAGGGTGATAGAATAGGACCAGAACTTCTGTATTATACCACCCAAGTTACCTTAAAAACTTAGGTTTTGGAAATACGGGTGATTAAAATAGTCGCTTTGGATGTGTGGACAGCGATCCACCTAAGTTTGACATAAAATATAAAATAAATACGGAAGTGTGCCAACATTACGTACACGTAGGGCGATGAAATAGGACCAGAACTTCTGTATTATACCACCCAAGATACCGTAAAAACTTAGGTTTTGGAAATATGGCTGATTAAAGTAGTCGCATTGAGATGTGCGGACAGCGATTTGTCAAAGTATGACATGAAAAATAAAATAAATACGGAAGTGTGCAAACATGACGTACACATATGATGATAGAATAGGTCCTGAAATTTAGTATTATACCACCCAAGTTACCTTAAAAACTTAGGTTTTGGAAATATGGGTGATTAAATTAGTCGCTATGCGATGTGCGGACAACGATTTGTCTAAGTTTGACATGAAATATAAAAATAAATACGGAATTGTGGATACATGACGTACACGTAGGGTGATAGAATAGGACCAGAACTTCTGTATTATACCACCCAAGTTACCGTAAAAACTTAGGTTTTGGAAATATGGCTGATTAAAGTAGTCGCATTGAGATGTGCGGACAACGATTTGTCTAAGTTTGACATGAAATATAAAAAAATACGGACCTCCAACATGACGTACACATAGGATGATAGAATAGGACCAGAACTTCTGTATTATACCACCCAAGTTACCGTAAAAACTTAGGTTTTGGAAATATGGCTGATTAAAGTAGTCGCATTGAGATGTGCGGACAGCGATTTGTCTAAGTTTGACATGAAATATAAAAATAAATACGGAGGTGTGCCAACATGACGTACACATAGGGTGATAGAATAGGACCAGAACTTCTGTATTATACTACCCAAGTTACCGTAAAAACTTAGGTTTTGGAAATATGGGTGATTAAATTAGTCGCTATGCGATGTGCGGACAACGATTTGTCGAAGTTTGACACGTAATATAAAAAAAATACGGAGGTGTGCCAACATGACGTACACATAGAATGATAGAATAGGTCCAGAACTTTAGTACTATACCACCCAAGTTACCGTAAAAACTTAGGTTTTGGAAATATGGGTGATTAAATTAGTCACTATGCGATGTGCGGACAACGATTTGTCTAAGTTTGACATGAAATATAAAAATAAATACGGAATTGTGGATACATGACGTACACATAGGGTGATAGAATAGGACCAGAACTTCTGTATTATACCACCCAAGTTACCGTAAAAACTTAGGTTTTGGATATATGGCTGATTACAGTAGTCGCTTTGCGATGTACGGACAGCGATTTGTCTAAGTTTGACATGAAATATAAAATAAATACGGAATTGTGGATACATGAAGTACACATAGGGTGATAGAATAGGACCAGAACTTCTGTATTATACCACCCAAGTTATCTTAAAAACTTAGGTTTTGGAAATATGGGTGATTAAATTAGTCGCTATGCGATGTGCGGACAACGATTTGTCTAAGTATGACATGAAATATAATAATAAATACGGAGGTGTGCCAACATTACGTACACGTAGGGTGATAGAATAGGACCAGAACTTCTGTATTATACCACCCAAGTTACCGTAAAAACTTAGGTTTTGGAAATATGGCTGATTAAAGTAGTCGCATTGAGATGTGCGGGCAGCGATTTGTCAAAGTATGACATGAAAAATAAAATAAATACGGAAGTGTGCCAACATGACGTACACATAGGATGATAGAATAGGTCCTGAAATTTATTATTATACCACCCAAGGTACCTTAAAAACTTAGGTTTTGGAAATATGGCTGATTAAATTAGTCGCTATGCGATGTGTGGACAACGATTTGTCTAAGTTTGACATGAAATATAAAAATAAATACGGAATTGTGGATACATGACGTACACATAGGGTGATAGAATAGGTCCAGAACTTCTGTATTATACCACCCAAGTTACCGTAAAACCTTAGGTTTTGGAAATATGGGTTATTAAATTAGTCGCTATGCGATGTGCGGACAACGATTTGTCTTAGTTTGACATGAAATATAAAAATAAATACGGAATTGTGGATACATGACGTACACATAGGGTGATAGAATAGGACCAGAACTTCTGTATTATACCACCCAAGTTACCTTAAAAACTTAGGTTTTGGAAATACGGGTGATTAAAATAGTCGCTTTGGATGTGTGGACAGCGATCCACCTAAGTTTGACATAAAATATAAAATAAATACGGAAGTGTGTCAGCATGACGTACACGTATGATGAAAGAATAGGACCAGAACTTTAGTACTATACCACCCAAGTTACCGTAAAAACTTAGGTTTTGGAAATATGGGTGATTAAATTAGTCGCATTGAGATGTGCGGACAGAGATTTGTCAAAGTATGACATGAAAAATAAAATAAATACGGAAGTGTGCCAACATTACGTACACGTAGGGTGATAGAATAGGACCAGAACTTCTGTATTATACCACCCAAGTTACCGTAAAAACTTAGGTTTTGGAAATATGGCTGATTAAAGTTGTCGCATTGAGATGTGCGGACAGAGATTTGTCGAAGTTTGACACGAAATATAAAAATAAATACGGCATTGTGGATACATGACGTACACGTAGGGTGATAGAATAGGACCAAAACTTCTGTATTATACCACCCAAGTTACCGTAAAAACTTAGGTTTTGGAAATATGGCTGATTAAAGTAGTCGCATTGAGATGTGCGGACAGAGATTTGTCGAAGTTTGACACGAAATATAAAAAGAATACGGTGGTGTGCCAACATGACGTACACATAGGATGATAGAATAGGTCCAGAACTTTAGTACTATACCACCCAAGTTACCGTTAACACTTAGGTTTTGGAAATATGGCTGATTAAAGTAGTCGCATTGAGATGTGCGGACAGCGATTTGTCAAAGTATGACATGAAAAATAAAATAAATACGGAAGTGTGCCAACATGACGTACACATAGGATGATAGAATAGGTCCTGAAATTTAGTATTATACCACCCAAGTTACCTTAAAAACTTAGGTTTTGGAAATATGGGTGATTAAATTAGTCGCTATGCGATGTGCGGACAACGATTTGTCTAAGTTTGACATGAAATATAAAAATAAATACGGAATTGTGGATACATGACGTACACGTAGGGTGATAGAATAGGACCAGAACATCTGTATTATACCACCCAAGTTACCGTAAAAACTTAGGTTTTGGAAATATGGCTGATTAAAGTAGTCGCATTGAGATGTGCGGACAGCGATTTGTCTAAGTTTGACATGAAATATAAAAATAAATACGGAGGTGTGCCAACATTACGTACACATAGGGTGATAGAATAGGACCAGAACTTCTGTATTATACCACCCAAGTTACCGTAAAAACTTAGGTTTTGGAAATATGGCTGATTAAATTAGTCGCTATGCGATGTGCGGACAACGATTTGTCGAAGTTTGACACGTAATATAAAAAAAATACGGAGGTGTGCCAACATGACGTACACATAGGATGATAGAATAGGTCCAGAACTTTAGTACTATACCACCCAAGTTACCGTAAAAACTTAGGTTTTGGAAATATGGCCGATTAAATTAGTCACTATGCGATGTGCGGACAACGATTTGTCTAAGTTTGACATGAAATATAAAAATAAATACGGAATTGTGGATACATGACTTACACATAGGGTGATAGAATAGGACCAGAACTTCTGTATTATACCACCAAAGTTACCGTAAAAACTTAGGTTTTGGATATATGACTGATTAAAGTAGTCGCTTTGCGATGTACGGACAGCGATTTGTCTAAGTTTGACATGAAATATAAAATAAATACGGAATTGTGGATACATGAAGTACACATAGGGTGATAGAATAGGACCAGAACTTCTGTATTATACCACCCAAGTTACCGTAAAAACTTAGGTTTTGGAAATATGGGTTATTAAATTAGTCGCTATGCGATGTGCGGACAACGATTTGTCTAAGTATGACATGAAATATAATAATAAATACGGAGGTGTGCCAACATTACGTACACGTTGGGTGATAGAATAGGACTAGAACTTCTGTATTATACCACCCAAGTTACCGTAAAAACTTAGGTTTTGGAAATATGGCTGATTAAAGTAGTCGCATTGAGATGTGCGGACAGCGATTTGTCAAAGTATGACATGAAAAATAAAATAAATGCGGAAGTGTGCCAACATGACGTACACATAGGATAATAGAATAGGTCCTGAAATTTAGTATTATACCACCCAAGTTACCTTAAAAACTTAGGTTTTGGAAATATGGCTGATTAAATTAGTCGCTATGCGATGTGCGGACAACGATTTGTCTAAGTTTGACATGAAATATAAAAATAAATACGGAATTGTGGATACATGACGTACACATAGGGTGATGGAATAGGTCCAGAACTTCTGTATTATACCACCCAAGTTACCGTAAAAACTTAGGTTTTTGAAATATGGGTTATTAAATTAGTCGCTATGCGATGTGTGAACAACGATTTGTCTAAGTTTGACATGAAATATAAAAATAAATACGGAATTGTGGATACATGACGTACACATAGGGTTATAGAATAGGACCAGAACTTCTGTATTATACCACCCAAGTTACCGTAAAAACTTAGGTTTTGGAAAAATGGCTGATTAAAGTAGTCGCATTGAGATGTGCGGACAGCGATTTGTCTAAGTTTGACATGAAATATAAAAATAAATACGGAGGTGTGCCAACATGACGTACACATAGGGTGATAGAATAGGACCAGAACTTCTGTATTATACTACCCAAGTTACCGTAAAAACTTAGGTTTTGGAAATATGGGTGATTAAATTAGTCGCTATGCGATGTGCGGACAACGATTTGTCGAAGTTTGACACGTAATATAAAAAAATACGGAGGTGTGCCAACATGACGTACACATAGGATGATAGAATAGGTCCAGAACTTTAGTACTATACCACCCAAGTTACCGTAAAAACTTAGGTTTTGGAAATATGGGTGATTAAATTAGTCACTATGCGATGTGCGGACAACGATTTGTCTAAGTTTGACATGAAATATAAAAATAAATAAGGAATTGTGGATACATGACGTACACATAGGGTGATAGAATAGGACCAGAACTTCTGTATTATACCACCCAAGTTACCGTAAAAACTTAGGTTTTGGATATATGGCTGATTAAAGTAGTCGCTTTGCGATGGGCGGACAGCGATTTGTCGAAGTTTGACACGAAATATAAAAAAAATACGGAAGTGTTCCAACATGACGTACACATAGGATGATAGAATAGGTCCAGAACTTTAGTACTATACCACCCAAGTTACCTTAAAAACTTAGGTTTTGGAAATACGGGTGATTAAAATAGTCGCTTTGGATGTGTGGACAGTGATCCACCTAAGTTTGACATAAAATATAAAATAAATACGGCAGTGTGTCAGCATGACGTACACGTAGGGTGATGAAATAGGACCAAAACTTCTGTATTATACCACCCAAGTTACCGTAAAAACTTAGGTTTTGGAAATATGGCTAATTAAAGTAGTCGCATTGAGATGTGCGGACAGCGATTTGTCAAAGTATGACATGAAAAATAAAATAAATACGGAAGTGTGCCAACATGACGTACACATAGGATGATAGAATAGGTCCTGAAATTTAGTATTATACCACCCAAGTTACCTTAAAAACTTAGGTTTTGGAAATATGGGTGATTAAATTAGTCGCTATGCGATGTGCGGACATCGATTTGTCTAAGTTTGACATGAAATATAAAAATAAATACGGAATTGTGGATACATGACGTACACATAGGGTGATAGAATAGGACCAGAACTTCTGTATTATACCACCCAAGTTACCGTAAAAACTTAGGTTTTGGAAATATGGCTGATTAAATTAGTCGCTATGCGATGTGCGGACAACGATTTGTCGAAGTTTGACACGAAATATAAAAAAATACGGAGGTGTGCCAACATGACGTACACATAGGATGATAGAATAGGTCCAGAACTTTAGTACTATACCACCCAAGTTACCGTAAAAACTTAGGTTTTGGAAATATGGGTGATTAAATTAGTCGCTATGCGATGTGCGGACAACGATTTGTCTAAGTTTGACATGAAATATAAAAATAAATACGGAATTGTGGATACATGACGTACACATAGGGTGATAGAATAGGACCAGAACTTCTGTATTATACCACCCAAGTTACCTTAAAATCTTAGGTTTTGGAAATATGGGTGATTAAATTAGTCGCTATGCGATGTGCGGACAGCGATTTGTCAAAGTATGACATGAAAAATAAAATAAATACGGAAGTGTGCCAACATGACGTACACATAGGATGATAGAATAGGTCCTAAAATTTAGTATTATACCACCCAAGTTACCTTAAAAACTTAGGTTTTGGAAATATGGGTGATTAAATCAGTCGCTATGCAATGTGCGGACAACGATTTGTCTAAGTTTGACATGAAATACAAAAATAAATACGGAATTGTGGATACATGACGTACACATAGGGTGATAGAATAGGACCAGAACTTCTGTATTATACCACCCAAGTTACCTTAAAAACTTAGGTTTTGGAAATACGGGTGATTAAAATAGTCGCTTTGGATGTGTGGACAGCGATCCACCTAAGTTTGACATAAAATATAAAATAAATACGGAAGTGTGTCAGCATGACGTACACGTAGAATGAAAGAATAGGACCAGAACTTTAGTACTATACCACCCAAGTTACCTTAAAAACTTAGGTTTTGGAAATACGGGTGATTAAAATAGTCGCTTTGGATGTGTGGACAGCGATCCACCTAAGTTTGACATAAAATATAAAATAAATACGGAAGTGTGTCAGCATGACGTACACGTAGGATGAAAGAATAGGACCAGAACCGTAGGACTATACCACCCAAGTTACCTTAAAAACTTAGGTTTTGGAAATATGGGTGATTAAATTAGTCGCTATGCGATGTGCGGACAACAATTTGTCTAGGTTTGACATGAAATATAAAAATAAATACGGAATTGTGGATACATGACGTACACGTAGGGTGATAGAGTAGGACCAGAACTTCTGTATTATACCACCCAAGATACCGTAAAAACTTAGGTTTTGGAAATATGGCTGATTAAAGTAGTCGCATTGAGATGTGCGGACAGCGATTTGTCAAAGTATGACATGAAAAATAAAATAAATACGGAAGTGTGCCAACATGACGTACACATAGGATGATAGAATAGGTCCTGAAGTTTTAGTATTATACCACCCAAGTTACCTTAAAAACCTAGGTTTTGGAAATATGGGTGATTAAATTAGTCGCTATGCGATGTGCGGACAACGATTTGTCTAAGTTTGACATGAAATATAAAAATAAATACGGAATTGTGGATACATGACGTACACGTAGGGTGATGGAATAGGACCAGAACTTCTGTATGATACCACCCAAGTTACCGTAAAAACTTAGGTTTTGGAAATATGGGTGATTAAATTAGTCGCATTGAGATGTGTGGACAACGATTTGTCTAAGTTTGACATGAAATATAAAAATAAATACGGAATTTTGGATACATGACGTACACATAGGGTGATAGAATAGAACCAGAACTATAGTATTATACCACTCAGGTTATCCGAAAGACTTAGGTTTTGGAAATATGGGTAATTAAAATAGTCGCTTTGGATGTGTGGACAGCGATCCGCCTAAGTTTGACATGAAAAATAAAATAAATACGGAATTGTGCCAACATGACGTACACATAGGGTGATAGAATAGGACCAGAACTTCTGTATTATACCACCCAAGTTACCGTAAAAACTTAGGTTTTGGAAATATGGCTGATTAAAGTAGTCGCATTGAGATGTGCGGACAACGATTTGTCTAAGTTTGACATGGAATATAAAAATAAATACGGAATTGTGGATACATGACGTACACATAGGGTGATAGAATAGGATTAGAACTATATTATTATACCACTCAGGTTACCGTAAAAACTTAGGTTTTGGAAATATGGCTGATTAAAGTAGTCGCATTGAGATGTGCGGACAGCGATTTGTCAAAGTATGACATGAAAAATAAAATAAATACGGAAGTGTGCCAACATGACGTACACATAGGATGATAGAATAGGTCCTGAAATTTAGTATTATACCACCCAAGTTACCTTAAAAACTTAGGTTTTGGAAATATGGGTGATTAAATTAGTCGCTATGCGATGTGCGGACAACGATTTGTCTAAGTTTGACATGAAATATAAAAATAAATACGGAATTGTGGATACATGATGTACACATAGGGTGATAGAATAGGACCAGAACTTCTGTATTATACCACCCAAGTTACCGTAAAAACCTAGGTTTTGGAAATATGGCTGATTAAAGTAGTCGCATTGAAATGTGCGGACAGCGATTTGTCTATGTATGACATGAAAAATAAAATAAATACGGAGGTGTGCCAACATGACGTACACATAGGATGATAGAATAGGTCCTGAAATTTAGTATTATACCACCCAAGTTACCTTAAAAACTTAGGTTTTGGAAATATGGGTGAATAAATTATTCGCTATGCGATGTGCGGACAACGATTTGTCTAAGTTTGACATGAAATATAAAAATTAAAACGGAGGTGTGCCAACATTACGTACACGTAGGGTGATAGAATAGGACCAGAACTTCTGTATTATACCACCCAAGTTACCGTAAAAACTTAGGTTTTGGAATAATGGCTGATTAAACTAGTTTCTATGCGATGTGCGGACAACGATTTGTCGAAGTTTGACACGAAATATAAAAAAAATACGGAGGTGTGCCAACATGACGTACACATAGGATGATAGAATAGGTCCAGAACCTTAGTACTATACCACCCAAGTTACCTTAAAAACTTAGGTTTTGGAAATACGGGTGATTAAAATAGTCGCTTTGGATGTGTGGACAGCGATCCACCTAAGTTTGACATAAAATATAAAATAAATACGGAAGTGTGTCAGCATGACGTACACGTAGAATGAAAGAATAGGACCAGAACTTTAGTACTATACCACCCAAGTTACCTTAAAAACTTAGGTTTTGGAAATACGGGTGATTAAAATAGTCGCTTTGGATGTGTGGACAGCGATCCACCTAAGTTTGACATAAAATATAAAATAAATACGGAAGTGTGTCAGCATGACGTACACGTAGGATGAAAGAATAGGACCAGAACCGTAGGACTATACCACCCAAGTTACCTTAAAAACTTAGGTTTTGGAAATATGGGTGATTAAATTAGTCGCTATGCGATGTGCGGACAACAATTTGTCTAGGTTTGACATGAAATATAAAAATAAATACGGAATTGTGGATACATGACGTACACGTAGGGTGATAGAATAGGACCAGAACTTCTGTATTATACCACCCAAGATACCGTAAAAACTTAGGTTTTGGAAATATGGCTGATTAAAGTAGTCGCATTGAGATGTGCGGACAGCGATTTGTCAAAGTATGACATGAAAAATAAAATAAATACGGAAGTGTGCCAACATGACGTACACATAGGATGATAGAATAGGTCCTGAAATTTAGTATTATACCACCCAAGTTACCTTAAAAACTTAGGTTTTGGAAATATGGGTGATTAAATTAGTCGCTATGCGATGTGCGGACAACGATTTGTCTAAGTTTGACATGAAATATAAAAATAAATACGGAATTGTGGATACATGACGTACACGTAGGGTGATAGAATAGGACCAGAACTTCTGTATGATACCACCCAAGTTACCGTAAAAACTTAGGTTTTGGAAATATGGGTGATTAAATTAGTCGCATTGAGATGTGCGGACAACGATTTGTCTAAGTTTGACATGAAATATAAAAATAAATACGGAATTTTGGATACATGACGTACACATAGGGTGATAGAATAGAACCAGAACTATAGTATTATACCACTCAGGTTATCCGAAAGACTTAGGTTTTGGAAATATGGGTAATTAAAATAGTCGCTTTGGATGTGTGGACAGCGATCCGCCTAAGTTTGACATGAAAAATAAAATAAATACGGAATTGTGCCAACATGACGTACACATAGGGTGATAGAATAGGACCAGAACTTCTGTATTATACCACCCAAGTTACCGTAAAAACTTAGGTTTTGGAAATATGGCTGATTAAAGTAGTCGCATTGAGATGTGCGGACAACGATTTGTCTAAGTTTGACATGGAATATAAAAATAAATACGGAATTGTGGATACATGACGTACACATAGGGTGATAAAATAGGATTAGAACTATATTATTATACCACTCAGGTTACCGTAAAAACTTAGGTTTTGGAAATATGGCTGATTAAAGTAGTCGCATTGAGATGTGCGGACAGCGATTTGTCAAAGTATGACATGAAAAATAAAAAAAAATACGGAAGTGTGCCAACATGACGTACACATAGGATGATAGAATAGGTCCTGAAATTTAGTATTATACCACCCAAGTTACCTTAAAAACTTAGGTTTTGGAAATATGGGTGATTAAATTAGTCGCTATGCGATGTGCGGACAACGATTTGTCTAAGTTTGACATGAAATATAAAAATAAATACGGAATTGTGGATACATGATGTACACATAGGGTGATAGAATAGGACCAGAACTTCTGTATTATACCACCCAAGTTACCGTAAAAACCTAGGTTTTGGAAATATGGCTGATTAAAGTAGTCGCATTGAAATGTGCGGACAGCGATTTGTCTATGTATGACATGAAAAATAAAATAAATACGGAGGTGTGCCAACATGACGTACACATAGGATGATAGAATAGGTCCTGAAATTTAGTATTATACCACCCAAGTTACCTTAAAAACTTAGGTTTTGGAAATATGGGTGAATAAATTATTCGCTATGCGATGTGCGGACAACGATTTGTCTAAGTTTGACATGAAATATAAAAATAAATACGGAGGTGTGCCAACATTACGTACACGTAGGGTGATAGAATAGGACCAGAACTTCTGTATTATACCACCCAAGTTACCGTAAAAACTTAGGTTTTGGAAATATGGCTGATTAAACTAGTTTCTATGCGATGTGCGGACAACGATTTGTCGAAGTTTGACACGAAATATAAAAAAAATACGGAGGTGTGCCAACATGACGTACACATAGGATGATAGAATAGGTCCAGAACCTTAGTACTATACCACCCAAGTTACCTTAAAAACTTAGGTTTTGGAAATACGGGTGATTAAAATAGTCGCTTTGGATGTGTGGACAGCGATCCACCTAAGTTTGACATAAAATATAAAATAAATACGGCACTGTGTCAGCATGACGTACACGTAGGATGAAAGAATAGGACCAGAACTTTAGTACTATACCACCCTAGTTACCTTGAAAACTTAGGTTTTGGAAATATGGGTGATTAAATTAGTCGCTATGCGATGTGCGGACAACGATTTGTCTAAGTTTGACATAAAATATAAAAATAAATACGGAGGTGTGCCAACATGACGTACACATAGGATGATAGAATAGGTCCAGAACTTTAGTACTATACCACCCAAGTTACCGTAAAAACTTAGGTTTTGGAAATATGGGTGATTAAATTAGTCGCATTGAGATGTGCGGACAGAGATTTGTCGAAGTTTGACACGAAATATAAAAAAAATACGGAGGTGTGCCAACATGACGTACACATAGGATGATAGAATAGGTCCAGAACTTTAGTACTACCAAGTTACCTTAAAAACCTAGGATTTGGAAATACGGGTGATTAAAATAGTCGCTTTGGATGTGTGGACAGCGATCCACCTAATTTTGACATAAAATATAAAATAAATACGGCAGTGTGTCAGCATGACGTACACGTAGGATAAAAGAATAGGACCAGAACTTTAGTACTATACCACCCAAGTTACTTTAAAAACTTAGGTTTTGGAAATATGGGTGATTAAATTAGTCGCTATGCGATGTGCGGACAACGATTTGTCTAAGTATGACATGAAATATAATAATAAATACGGAGGTGTGCCAACATTACGTACACGTAGGGTGATAGAATAGGACCAGAACTTCTGTATTATAACACCCAAGTTACCGTAAAAACTTAGGTTTTGGAAATATGGCTGATTAAAGTAGTCGCATTGAGATGTGCGGACAGCGATTTGTCTAAGTTTGACATGAAATATAAAAATAAATACGGAATTGTGGATACATGACGTACACATAGGGTGATAGAATAGGACCAGAACTTCTGTATTATACCACCCAAGTTACCGTAAAAACTTAGGTTTCGGAAATATGGGTGATTAAATTAGTCGCTATGCGATGTGCGGACAACGATTTGTCGAAGTTTGACACGAAACATAAAAAAAATACGGAGGTGTGCCAACATGACGTACACATAGGATGATAGAATAGGTCCAGAACTTTAGTACTATACCACCCAAGTTACCGTAAAAACTTAGGTTTTGGAAATATGGGTGATTAAATTAGTCGCTATGCGATGTGCGGACAACGATTTGTCTAAGTTTGACATGAAATATAAAAATAAATACGGAGGTGTGCTAACATGACGTACACATAGGATGATAGAATAGGACCAGAACTTCTGTATTATACCACCCAAGTTACCGTAAAAACTTAGGTTTTGGAAATATGGGTGATTAAATTAGTCGCTATGCGATGTGCGGACAACGATTTGTCGAAGTTTGACACGAAATATAAAAAAAATACGGAGGTGTGCCAACATGACGTACACATAGGATGATAGAATAGGTCCAGAACCTTAGTACTATACCACCCAAGTTACCTTAAAAACTTAGGTTTTGGAAATACGTGTGATTAAAATAGTCGCTTTGGATGTGTGGACAGCGATCCACCTAAGTTTGACATAAAATATAAAATAAATACGGCAGTGTGTCAGCATGACGTACACGTAGGATGAAAGAATAGGACCAGAACTTCTGTATTATACCACCCAAGTTACCGTAAAAACTTAGGTTTTGGAAATATGGGTGATTAAATTAGTCGCTATGCGATGTGCGGACAGCGATTTGTCAAAGTATGACATGAAATATAAATTAAATACGGAAGTGTGCCAACATGACGTACACATAGGATGATAGAATAGGTCCTGAAATTTAGTATTATACCACCCAAGTTACCTTAAAAACTTAGGTTTTGGAAATATGGGTGATTAAATTATTCGCTATGCGATGTGCGGACAACGATTTGTCTAAGTTTGACATGAAATATAAAAATAAATACGGAGGTGTGCCAACATTACGTACTAATAGGGTGATAGAATAGGACCAGAACTTCTGTATTATACCACCCAAGTTACCGTAAAAACTTAGGTTTTGGAAATATGGCTGATTAAACTAGTTTCTATGCGATGTGCGGACAACGATTTGTCGACGTTTGACACGAAATATAAAAAAATACGGAGGTGTGCCAACATGACGTACACATAGGATGATAGAATAGGTACCTTAGTACTATACCACCCAAGTTACCTTAAAAACTTAGGTTTTGGAAATACGGGTGATTAAAATAGTCGCTTTGGATGTGTGGACAGCGATCCACCTAAGTTTGACATAAAATATAAAATAAATACGGCAGTGTGTCAGCATGACGTACACGTAGGATGAAAGAATAGGACCAGGACTTTAGTACTATACCACCCAAGTTACCTTAAAAACTTAGGTTTTGGAAATATGGGTGATTAAATTAGTCGCTATGCGATGTGCGGACAACGATTTGTCTAAGTATGACATGAAATATAATAATAAATACGGAATTGTGGATACATGACGTCCACATAGGGTGATAGAATAGGACCAGAACTTCTGTATTATACCACCCAAGTTACCGTAAAAACTTAGGTTTTGGAAATATGGCTGATTAAAGTAGTCGCATTGAGATGTGCGGACAGCGATTTGTCAAAGTATGACATGAAAAATAAAATAAATACGGAAGTGTGCCAACATGACGTACACATAGGATGATAGAATAGGTCCTGAAATTTAGTATTATACCACCCAAGTTACCTTAAAAACCTAGGTTTTGGAAATATGGGTGATTAAATTAGTCGCTATGCGATGTGCGGACAACGATTTGTCTAAATTTGACATGAAATATAAAAATAAATACAGAATTTTGGATACATGACGTAAACATTGGGTGATAGAATAGGATTAGAACTATATTATTATACCACTCAGGTTACCGTCAAAACTTAGGTTTTGGAAATACGGGTGATTAAAATAGTCGCTTTGGATGTGTGGACAGCGATCCACCTAAGTTTGACATAAAATATAAAATAAATACGGCAGTGTGTCAGCATGACGTACACGTAGGGTGATAGAATAGGACCAGAACTTTAGTACTATACCACCCAAGTTACCTTGAAAACTTAGGTTTTGGAAATATGGGTGATTAAATTAGTCGCTATGCGATGTGCGGACAACGATTTGTCTAAGTTTGACATAAAATATAAAAATAAATACGGAGGTGTGCCAACATGACGTACACATAGGATGATAGAATAGGTCCAGAACTTTAGTACTATACCACCCAAGTTACCGTAAAAACTTAGGTTTTGGAAATATGGGTGACTAAATTAGTCGCATTGAGATGTGCGGACAGAGATTTGTCGAAGTTTGACACGAAATATAAAAAAATACGGAGGTGTGCCAACATGACGTACACATAGGATGATAAAATAGGTCCAGAACTTTAGTACTACCAAGTTACCTTAAAAACCTAGGTTTTGGAAATACGGGTGATTAAAATAGTCGCTTTGGATGTGTGGACAGCGATCCACCTAATTTTGACATAAAATATAAAATAAATACGGCAGTGTGTCAGCATGACGTACACGTAGGATAAAAGAATAGGACCAGAACTTTAGTACTATACCACCCAAGTTACCTTAAAAACTTAGGTTTTGGAAATATGGGTGATTAAATTAGTCGCTATGCGATGTGCGGACAACGATTTGTCTAAGTATGACATGAAATATAATAATAAATACGGAGGTGTGCCAACATTACGTACACGTAGGGTGATAGAATAGGACCAGAACTTCTGTATTATACCACCCAAGTTACCGTAAAAACTTATGTTTTGGAAATATGGCTGATTAAAGTAGTCGCATTGAGATGTGCGGACAGCGATTTGTCTAAGTTTGACATGAAATATAAAAATAAATACGGAATTGTGGATACATGACGTACACATAGGGTGATAGAATAGGACCAGAACTTCTGTATTATACCACCCAAGTTACCGTAAAAACTTAGGTTTTGGAAATATGGGTGATTAAATTAGTCGCTATGCGATGTGCGGACAACGATTTGTCTAAGTATGACATGAAATATAATAATAAATACGGAGGTGTGCCAAGATGACGTACACGTAGGGTGATAGAATAGGACCAGAACGTCTGTATTATACCATCTAAGTTACCGTAAAAACTTAGGTTTTGGAAATATGGCTGATTAAAGTAGTCGCATTGAGATGTGCGGACAGAGATTTGTCGAAGTTTGACACGAAATATAAAAAAAATAAGGAGGTGTGCCAACATGAAGTACACATAGGATGATAGAATAGGTCCTGAAATTTAGTATTATACCACCCAAGTTACCTTAAAAACTTAGGTTTTGGAAATATGGGTGATTAAATTAGTCGCTATGCGATGTGCGGACAACGATTTGTCTAAATTTGACATGAAATATAAAAATAAATACGGAATTTTGGATACATGACGTACACATTGGGTGATAGAATAGGATTAGAACTATATTATTATACCATACGGGTGATTAATACGTGAAATACGGGTGATTAAAATAGTCGCTTTGGATGTGTGGACAGCGATCCACCTAAGTTTGACATAAAATATAAAATAAATACGGCAGTGTGTCAGCATGACGTACACGTAGGATGAAAGAATAGGACCAGAACTTTAGTACTATACCACCCAAGTTACCTTGAAAACTTAGGTTTTGGAAATATGGGTGATTAAATTAGTCGCTATGCGATGTGCGGACAACGATTTGTCTAAGTTTGACATAAAATATAAAAATAAATACGGAGGTGTGCCAACATGACGTACACATAGGATGATAGAATAGGTCCAGAACTTTAGTACTATACCACCCAAGTTACCGTAAAAACTTAGGTTTTGGAAATATGGGTGATTAAATTAGTCGCATTGAGATGTGCGGACAGAGATTTGTCGAAGTTTGACACGAAATATAAAAAAAATACGGATGTGTGCCAACATGACGTACACATAGGATGATAGAATAGGTCCAGAACTTTAGTACTACCAAGTTACCTTAAAAACCTAGGTTTTGGAAATACGGGTGATTAAAATAGTCGCTTTGGATGTGTGGACAGCGATCCACCTAATTTTGACATAAAATATAAAATAAATACGGCAGTGTGTCAGCATGACGTACACGTAGGATAAAAGAATAGGACCAGAACTTTAGTACTATACCACCCAAGTTACTTTAAAAACTTAGGTTTTGGAAATATGGGTGATTAAATTAGTCGCTATGCGATGTGCGGACAACGATTTGTCTAAGTATGACATGAAATATAATAGTAAATACGGAGGTGTGCCAACATTACGTACACGTAGGGTGATAGAATAGGACCAGAACTTCTGTATTATACCACCCAAGTTACCGTAAAAACTTAGGTTTTGGAAATATGGCTGATTAAAGTAGTCGCATTGAGATGTGCGGACAGCGATTTGTCTAAGTTTGACATGAAATATAAAAATAAATACGGAATTGTGGATACATGACGTACACATAGGGTGATAGAATAGGACCAGAACTTCTGTATTATACCACCCAAGTTACCGTAAAAACTTAGGTTTCGGAAATATGGGTGATTAAATTAGTCGCTATGCCATGTGCGGACAACGATTTGTCGAAGTTTGACACGAAACATAAAAAAAATACGGAGGTGTGCCAACATGACGTACACATAGGATGATAGAATAGGTCCAGAACTTTAGTACTATACCACCCAAGTTACCGTAAAAACTTAGGTTTTGGAAATATGGGTGATTAAATTAGTCGCTATGCGATGTGCGGACAACGATTTGTCTAAGTTTGACATGAAATATAAAAATAAATACGGAGGTGTGCCAACATGACGTACACATAGGATGATAGAATAGGACCAGAACTTCTGTATTATACCACCCAAGTTACCGTAAAAACTTAGGTTTTGGAAATATGGGTGATTAAATTAGTCGCTATGCGATGTGCGGACAACGATTTGTCGAAGTTTGACACGAAATATAAAAAAAATACGGAGGTGTGCCAACATGACGTACACATAGGATGATAGAATAGGTCCAGAACCTTAGTACTATACCACCCAAGTTACCTTAAAAACTTAGGTTTTGGAAATACGTGTGATTAAAATAGTCGCTTTGGATGTGTGGACAGCGATCCACCTAATTTTGACATAAAATATAAAATAAATACGGCAGTGTGTCAGCATGACGTACACGTAGGATAAAAGAATAGGACCAGAACTTTATTACTATACCACCCAAGTTACTTTAAAAACTTAGGTTTTGGAAATATGGGTGATTAAATTAGTCGCTATGCGATGTGCGGACAACGATTTGTCTAAGTATGACATGAAATATAATAATAAATACGGAGGTGTGCCAACATTACGTACACGTAGGGTGATAGAATAGGACCAGAACTTCTGTATTATACCACCCAAGTTACCGTAAAAAGTTAGGTTTTGGAAATATGGCTGATTAAAGTAGTCGCATTGAGATGTGCGGACAGCGATTTGTCTAAGTTTGACATGAAATATAAAAATAAATACGGAATTGTGGATACATGACGTACACATAGGGTGATAGAATAGGACCAGAACTTCTGTATTATACCACCCAAGTTACCGTAAAAACTTAGGTTTCGGAAATATGGGTGATTAAATTAGTCGCGATGCCATGTGCGGACAACGATTTGTCGAAGTTTGACACGAAACATAAAAAAAATACGGAGGTGTGCCAACATGACGTACACATAGGATGATAGAATGGGTCCAGAACTTTAGTACTATACCACCCAAGTTACCGTAAAAACTTAGGTTTTGGAAATATGGGTGATTAAATTAGTCGCTATGCGATGTGCGGACAACGATTTGTCTAAGTTTGACATGAAATATAAAAATAAATACGGAGGTGTGCCAACATGACGTACACATAGGATGATAGAATAGGACCAGAACTTCTGTATTATACCACCCAAGTTACCGTAAAAACTTAGGTTTTGGAAATATGGGTGATTAAATTAGTCGCTATGCGATGTGCGGACAACGATTTGTCGAAGTTTGACACGAAATATAAAAAAATACGGAGGTGTGCCAACATGACGTACACATAGGATGATAGAATAGGTCCAGAACCTTAGTACTATACCACCCAAGTTACCTTAAAAACTTAGGTTTTGGAAATACGTGTGATTAAAATAGTCGCTTTGGATGTGTGGACAGCGATCCACCTAAGTTTGACATAAAATATAAAATAAATACGGCAGTGTGTCAGCATGACGTACACGTAGGATGAAAGAATAGGACCAGAACTTCTGTATTATACCACCCAAGTTACCGTAAAAACTTAGGTTTTGGAAATATGGGTGATTAAATTAGTCGCTATGCGATGTGCGGACAGCGATTTGTCAAAGTATGACATGAAATATAAAATAAATACGGAAGTGTGCCAACATGACGTACACATAGGATGATAGAATAGGTCCTGAAATTTAGTATTATACCACCCAAGTTACCTTAAAAACTTAGGTTTTGGAAATATGGGTGATTAAATTAGTATCTATGCGATGTGCGGACAACGATTTGTCTAAGTTTGACATGAAATATAAAAATAAATACGGAATTGTGGATACATTATGTACACATAGGGTGATAGAATAGGACCAGAACTTCTGTATTATACCACCCAAGTTACCGTAAAAACCTAGGTTTTGGAAATATGGCTGATTAAAGTAGTCGCATTGAAATGTGCGGACAGCGATTTGTCTATGTATGACATGAAAAATAAAATAAATACGGAGGTGTGCCAACATGACGTACACATAGGATGATAGAATAGGTCCTGAAATTTAGTATTATACCACCCAAGTTACCTTAAAAACTTAGGTTTTGGAAATATGGGTGATTAAATTATTCGCTATGCGATGTGCGGACAACGATTTGTCTAAGTTTGACATGAAATATAAAAATAAATACGGAGGTGTGCCAACATTACGTACACGTAGGGTGATAGAATAGGACCAGAACTTCTGTATTATACCACCCAAGTTACCGTAAAAACTTAGGTTTTGGAAATATGGCTGATTAAACTAGTTTCTATGCGATATGCGGACAACGATTTGTCGAAGTTTGACACGAAATATAAAAAAATACGGAGGTGTGCCAACATGACGTACACATAGGATGATAGAATAGGTACCTTAGTACTATACCACCCAAGTTACCTTAAAAACTTAGGTTTTGGAAATACGGGTGATTAAAATAGTCGCTTTGGATGTGTGGACAGCGATCCACCTAAGTTTGACATAAAATATAAAATAAATACGGCAGTGTGTCAGCATGACGTACACGTAGGATGAAAGAATAGGACCAGAACTTTAGTACTATACCACCCAAGTTACCTTAAAAACTTAGGTTTTGGAAATATGGGTGATTAAATTAGTCGCTATGCGATGTGCGGACAACGATTTGTCTAAGTATGACATGAAATATAATAATAAATACGGAATTGTGGATACATGACGTACACATAGGGTGATAGAATAGGACCAGAACTTCTGTATTATACCACCCAAGTTACCGTAAAAACTTAGGTTTTGGAAATATGGCTGATTAAAGTAGTCGCATTGAGATGTGCGGACAGCGATTTGTCAAAGTATGACATGAAAAATAAAATAAATACGGAAGTGTGCCAACATGACGTACACATAGGATGATAGAATAGGTCCTGAAATTTAGTATTATACCACCCAAGTTACCTTAAAAACTTAGGTTTTGGAAATATGGGTGAATAAATTAGTCGCTATGCGATGTGCGGACAACGATTTGTCTAAATTTGACATGAAATATAAAAATAAATACGGAATTTTGGATACATGACGTACACATTGGGTGATAGAATAGGATTAGAACTATATTATTATACCACTCAGGTTACCGTCAAAACTTAGGTTTTGGAAATACGGGTGATTAAAATAGTCGCTTTGGATGTGTGGACAGCGATCCACCTAAGTTTGACTTAAAATATAAAATAAATACGGCAGTGTGTCAGCATGACGTACACGTAGGATGAAAGAATAGGACCAGAACTTTAGTACTATACCACCCAAGTTACCTTGAAAACTTAGGTTTTGGAAATATGGGTGATTAAATTAGTCGCTATGCGATGTGCGGACAACGATTTGTCTAAGTTTGACATAAAATATAAAAATAAATACGGAGGTGTGCCAACATGACGTACACATAGGATGATAGAATAGGTCCAGAACTTTAGTACTATACCACCCAAGTTACCGTAAAAACTTAGGTTTTGGAAATATGGGTGATTAAATTAGTCGCATTGAGATGTGCGGACAGAGATTTGTCGAAGTTTGACACGAAATATAAAAAAATACGGAGGTGTGCCAACATGACGTACACATAGGATGATACAATAGGTCCAGAACTTTAGTACTACCAAGTTACCTTAAAAACCTAGGTTTTGGAAATACGGGTGATTAAAATAGTCGCTTTGGATGTGTGGACAGCGATCCACCTAATTTTGACATAAAATATAAAATAAATACGGCAGTGTGTCAGCATGACGTACACGTAGGATAAAAGAATAGGACCAGAACTTTAGTACTATACCACCCAAGTTACCTTAAAAACTTAGGTTTTGGAAATATGGGTGATTAAATTAGTCGCTATGCGATGTGCGGACAACGATTTGTCTAAGTATGACATGAAAAATAATAATAAATACGGAGGTGTGCCAACATTACGTACACGTAGGGTGATAGAATAGGACCAGAACTTCTGTATTATACCACCCAAGTTACCGTAAAAACTTATGTTTTGGAAATATGGCTGATTAAAGTAGTCGCATTGAGATGTGCGGACAGCGATTTGTCTAAGTTTGACATGAAATATAAAAATAAATACGGAATTGTGGATACATGACGTACACATAGGGTGATAGAATAGGACCAGAACTTCTGTATTATACCACCCAAGTTACCGTAAAAACTTAGGTTTCGGAAATATGGGTGATTAAATTAGTCGCTATGCGATGTGCGGACAACGATTTGTCGAAGTTTGACACGAAACATAAAAAAATACGGAGGTGTGCCAACATGACGTACACATAGGATGATAGAATAGGTCCAGAACTTTAGTACTATACCACCCAAGTTACCGTAAAAACTTAGGTTTTGGAAATATGGGTGATTAAATTAGTCGCTATGCGATGTGCGGACAACGATTTGTCTAAGTTTGACATGAAATATAAAAATAAATACGGAGGTGTGCCAACATGACGTACACATAGGATGATAGAATAGGACCAGAACTTCTGTATTATACCACCCAAGTTACCGTAAAAACTTAGGTTTTGGAAATATGGGTGATTAAATTAGTCGCTATGCGATGTGCGGACAACGATTTGTCGAAGTTTGACATGAAATATAAAAATAAATACGGAATTGTGGATACATGACGTACACATAGGGTGATAGAATAGGACCAGAACTTCTGTATTATACCACCCAAGTTACCGTAAAAACGTAGGTTTTGGAAATATGGCTGATTAAAGTAGTCGCATTGAGATGTGCGGACAGCGATTTGTCAAAGTATGACATGAAAAATAAAATAAATACGGAAGTGTGCCAACATGACGTACACATAGGATGAAAGAATAGGACCAGAACTTTAGTACTATACCACCCAAGTTACCTTAAAAACTTAGGTTTTGGAAATATGGGTGATTAAATTAGTCGCTATGCGATGTGCGGACAACGATTTGTCTAAGTATGACATGAAATATAATAATAAATACGGAGGTGTGCCAACATTACGTACACGTAGGGTGATAGAATAGGACCAGAACTTCTGTATTATACCACCCAAGTTACCGTAAAAACTTAGGTTTTGGAAATATGGCTGATTAAAGTAGTCGCATTGAGATGTGCGAAAAGAGATTTGTCGAAGTTTGACATGAAATATAAAAAAATACGGAGGTGTGCCAACATGACGTACACGTCGGATGATAGAATAGGTCCAGAACTTTAGTACTATACCCCCCAAGTTACCGTAAAAACTTAGGTTTTGGAAATATGGCTGATTAAAGTAGTCGCATTGAGATGTGCGGACAGCGATTTGTCAAAGTATGACATGAAAAATAAAATAAATACGGAAGTGTGCCAACATGACGTACACATAGGATGATAGAATAGGTCCTGAAATTTAGTATTATACCACCCAAGTTACCTTAAAAACTTAGGTTTTGGAAATATGGGTGATTAAATTAGTCGCTATGCGATGTGCGGACAACGATTTGTCTAAGTTTGACATGAAATATAAAAATTAATACGGAATTGTGGATACATGACGTACACATAGGGTGATAGAATAGGACCAGAACTTCTGTATTATACCACCCAAGTTACCGTAAAAACTTAGGTTTTGGAAATATGGCTGATTAAAGTAGTCGCATTGAGATGTGCGGACAGCGATTTGTCAAAGTATGACATGAAAAATAAAATAAATACGGCAGTGTGTCAGCATGACGTACACGTAGGATGAAAGAATAGGACCAGAACTTTAGTACTATACCACCCAAGTTACCTTAAAAACTTAGGTTTTGGAAATATGGGTGATTAAATTAGTCGCTATGCGATGTGCGGACAACGATTTGTCTAAGTATGACATGAAATATAATAATAAATACGGAGGTGTGCCAACACTACGTACACGTAGGGTGATAGAATAGGACCAGAACTTCTGTATTATACCACCCAAGTTACCGTAAAAACTTAGGTTTTGGAAATATGGCTGATTAAAGTAGTCGCATTGAGATGTGCGGACAGAGATTTGTCGAAGTTTGACACGAAATATAAAAAAAATACGGAGGTGTGCCAACATGACGTACACATAGGATGATAGAATAGGTCCAGAACGTTAGTACTATACCACCCAAGTTACCGTAAAAACTTAGGTTTTGGAAATATGGGTGATTAAATTAGTCGCTATGCGATGTGCGGACAACGATTTGTCTAAGTTTGACATGAAATATAAAAATAAATACGGAGGTGTGCCAACATGACGTACACATAGGATGATAGAATAGGTCCTGAAATTTAGTATTATACCACCCAAGTTACCTTAAAAACCTAGGTTTTGGAAATATGGGTGATTAAATTAGTCGCATTGAGATGTGCGGACAGAGATTTGTCGAAGTTTGACACGAAATATAAAAATAAATACGGAATTGTGGATACATGACGTACACGTAGGGTGATAGAATAGGACCAGAACTTCTGTATTATACCACCCAAGTTACCGTAAAAACTTAGGTTTTGGAAATATGGCTGATTAAATTAGTCGCTATGCGATGTGCGGACAACGATTTGTCTAAGTTTGACATGAAATATAAAAATAAATACGGAATTTTGGATACATGACGTACACATTGGGTGATAGAATAGGATTGGAACTATATTGTTATACCACTCAGGTTACCGTCAAAACTTAGGTTTTGGAAATACGGGTGATTAAAATATTCGCTATGGATGTGTGGACAGCGATCCACCTAAGTTTGACATAAAATATAAAATAAATACGGCAGTGTGTCAGCATGACGTACACGTAGGATGAAAGAATAGGACCAGAACTTTAGTACTATACCACCCAAGTTACCTTAAAAACTTAGGTTTTGGAAATATGGGTGATTAAATTAGTCGCTATGCGATGTGCGGACAACGATTTGTCTAAGTTTGACATGAAATATAAAAATAAATACGGAGGTGTGCCAACATGACGTACACATAGGATGATAGAATAGGTCCAGAACTTTAGTACTATACCACCCAAGTTACCGTAAAAACTTAGGTTTTGGAAATATGGGTGATTAAATTAGTCGCTATGCGATATGCGGACAACGATTTGTCTAAGTTTGACATGAAATATAAAAATAAATACGGAATTTTGGATACATGACGTACACATTGGGTGATAGAATAGGATTAGAACTATATTATTATACCACTCAGGTTACCGTCAGAACTTAGGTTTTGGAAATACGGGTGATTAAAATAGTCGCTTTGGATGTGTGGACAGCGATCCACCTAAGTTTGACATAAAATATAAAATAAATACGGCAGTGTGTCAGCATGACGTACACGTAGGATGAAAGAATAGGACCAGAACTTTAGTACTATACCACCCAAGTTACCTTAAAAACTTAGGTTTTGGAAATATGGGTGATTAAATTAGTCGCTATGCGATGTGCGGACAACGATTTGTCTAAGTATGACATGAAATATAATAATAAATACGGAGGTGTGCCAACATTACGTACACGTAGGGTGATAGAATAGGACCAGAACTTCTGTATTATACCACCCAAGTTACCGTAAAAACTTAGGTTTTGGAAATATGGCTGATTAAAGTAGTCGCATTGAGATGTGCGGACAGAGATTTGTCGAAGTTTGACACGAAATAAAAAAAAAATACGGAGGTGAGCCAACATGACGTACACATAGGATGATAGAATAGGTCCAGAACTTTAGTACTATACCACCCAAGTTACCTTAAAAACTTAGGTTTTGAAAATATGGGTGATTAAATTAGTCGCTATGCGATGTGCGGACAACGATTTGTCTAAGTATGACATGAAATATAATAATAAATACGGAGGTGTGCCAACATGACGTATACGTAGGGTGATAGAATAGGACCAGAACTTCTGTATTATACCATCTAAGTTACCGTAAAAACTTAGGTTTTGGAAATATGGCTGATTAAAGTAGTCGCATTGAGATGTGCGGACAGAGATTTGTCGAAGTTTGACACGAAATATAAAAAAATAAGGAGGTGTGCCAACATGACGTACACATAGGATGATAGAATAGGTCCAGAACTTTAGTACTATACCACCAAAGTTACCGTAAAAACTTAGGTTTTGGAAATATGGCTGATTAAAGTAGTCGCATTGAGATGTGCGGACAGCGATTTGTCAAAGTATGACATGAAAAATAAAATAAATACGGAAGTGTGCCAACATGATGTACACATAGGATGATAGAATAGGTCCTGAAATTTAGTATTATACCACCCAAGTTACCTTAATAACTGAGGTTTTGGAAATATGGGTGATTAAATTAGTCGCTATGCGATGTGCGGACAACGATTTGTCAAAGTTTGACATGAAATATAAAAATAAATACGGAATTGTGGATACATGACGTACACATAGGGTGATATAATAGGACCAGAACTTCTGTATTATACCACCCAAGTTACCGTAAAAACTTAGGTTTTGGAAATATGGGTGATTAAATTAGTCGCTATGCGATGTGCGGACAACGATTTGTATAAGTTTGACATGAAATGTAAAAATAAATACGGAATTGTGGATACATGACGTACACATAGGGTGATAGAATAGGACCAGAACTTCTGTATTATACCACCCAAGTTACCGTAAAAACTTAGGTTTTGGAAATATGGCTGATTAAAGTAGTCGCATAGAGATGTGCGGACAGCGATTTGTCAAAGTATGACATGAAAATTAAAATAAATACGGAAGTGTGCCAACATGACGTACACATAGGATGAAAGAATAGGACCAGAACTTTAGTACTATACCACCCAAGTTACCTTAAAAACTTAGGTTTTGGAAATATGGGTGATTAAATTAGTCGCTATGCGATGTGCGGACAACGATTTGTCTAAGTATGACATGAAATATATTAATAAATACGGAGGTGTGCCAACATTACGTACACGTAGGGTGATAGAATAGGACCAGAACTTCTGTATTATACCACCCAAGTTACCGTAAAAACTTAGGTTTTGGAAATATGGCTGATTAAAGTAGTCGCATTGAGATGTGCGGACAGAGATTTGTCGAAGTTTGACACGAAATATAAAAAAATACGGAGGTGTGCCAACATGACGTACACGTCGGATGATAGAATAGGTCCAGAACTATAGTACTATACCCCCCAAGTTACCGTAAAAACTTAGGTTTTGGAAATATGGCTGATTAAAGTAGTCGCATTGAGATGTGCGGACAGCGATTTGTCAAAGTATGACATGAAAAATAAAATAAATACGGAAGTGTGCCAACATGACGTACACATTGGATGATAGAATAGGTCCTGAAATTTAGTATTATACCACCCAAGTTACCTTAAAAACTTAGGTTTTGGAAATATGGGTGATTAAATTAGTCGCTATGCGATGTGCGGACAACGATTTGTCTAAGTTTGACATGAAATATAAAAATAAATACGGAATTGTGGATACATGACGTACACATAGGGTGATAGAATAGGACCAGAACTTCTGTATTATACCACCCAAGTTACCGTAAAAACTTAGGTTTTGGAAATATGGCTGATTAAAGTAGTCGCATTGAGATGTGCGGACAGAGATTTGTCGAAGTTTGACACGAAATATAAAAATAATACGGAGGTGTGCCAACATGACGTACACATAGGATGATAGAATAGGTCCAGAACTTTAGTACTATACCACCCAAGTTACCGTAAAAACTTAGGTTTTGGAAATATGGCTGATTAAAGTAGTCGCATTGAGATGTGCGGACAGCGATTTGTCTAAGTTTGACATGAAATATAAAAATAAATACGGAATTGTGGATACATGACGTACACATAGGGTGATAGAATAGGACCAGAACTTCTGTATTATACCACCCAAGTTACCGTAAAAACTTAGGTTTTGGAAATATGGGTGATTAAATTAGTCGCTATGCGATGTGCGGACAACGATTTGTCGAAGTTTGACACGAAATATAAAAAAAATACGGAGGTGTGCCAACATGACGTACACATAGGATGATAGAATAGGTCCAGAACTTTAGTACTATACCACCCAAGTTACCGTAAAAACTTAGGTTTTGGAAATATGGGTGATTAAATTAGTCGCTATGCGATGTGCGGACAACGATTTGTCTAAGTTTGACATGAAATATAAAAATAAATACGGAGGTGTGCCAACATTACGTACACGTAGGGTGATAGAATAGGACCAGAACTTCTGTATTATACCACCCATGTTACCGTAAAAACTTAGGTTTTGGAAATATGGGTGATTAAATTAGTCGCTATGCGATGTGCGGACAACGATTTGTCTAAGTTTGACATGAAATATAAAAATAAATACGGAGGTGTGCCAACATTACGTACACGTAGGGTGATAGAATAGGACCAGAACTTCTTTATTATACCACCCAAGTTACCGTAAAAACTGAGGTTTTGGAAATATGGCTGATTAAAGTAGTCGCATTGAGATGTGCGGACAGCGATTTGTCGAAGTTTGACATGAAATATAAAAATAAATACGGAATTGTGGATACATGACGTACACATAGGGTGATAGAATAGGACCAGGACTTCTGTATTATACCACCCAAGTTACCGTAAAAACTTAGGTTTTGGAAATATGGGTGATTAAATTAGTCGCATTGAGATGTGCGGACAACGATTTGTCTAAGTTTGACGTGAAATATAAAAATAAATACGGAATTTTGGATACATGACGTACAATTAGGGTGATAGAATAGGACCAGAACTATAGTATTATACCACTCAGGTTATCCGAAAAACTTAGGTTTTGGAAATATGGGTAATTAAAATAGTCGCTTTGCGATGGGCGGACAGCGATTTGTCTAAGTTTGACATGAAATATAAAATAAATACGGAAGTGTTCCAACATGACGTACACATAGTATGATAGAATAGGTCCAGAACTTTAGTACTATACCACCCAAGTTACCTTAAAAACTTAGGTTTTGGAAATATGGAATCGCTGTCCGCACATCTCAATGCGACTACTTTAATCAGCCATTTTTCCAAAACCTAAGTTTTTTCGGTAACTTGGGTGGTATAGTACAGAAGTTCTGGTCCTATTCTATCACCCTATGTGTACGTCATGTATCCACAATTCCGTATTTATTTTTATATTTCATGTCAAACTTAGACAAATCGTTGTCCGCACATCGCATAGCGACTAATTTAATCACCCATATTTCCAAAACCTAAGTTTTTAAGGTAACTTGGGTGGTATAATACTAAATTTCAGGACCTATTCTATCATCCTATTAGTACGTCATGTTGGCACACTTCCGTATTTATTTTATTTTTCATGTCATACTTTGACAAATCGCTGTCCGCACATCTCAATGCGACTACTTTAATCAGCCATATTTCCAAAACCTAAGTTTTTACGGTAACTTGGGTGGTATAATACAGAAGTTCTGGTCCTATTCTATCACCCTACGTGTACGTCATGTATCCACAATTCCGTATTTATTTTTATATTTCGTGTCAAACTTCGACAAATCTCTGTCCGCACATCTCAATGCGACTAATTTAATCACCCATATTTCCAAAACCTAAGTTTTTAAGGTAACTTAGGTGGTATAATACTAATTTTCAGGACCTATTCTATCATCCTATGTGTACGTCATGTTGGTTCACTTCCGTATTTATTTTATTTTTCATGTCATACTTTGACAAATCGCTGTCCGCACATCTCAATGCGACTACTTTAATCAGCCATATTTCCAAAACCTAAGTTTTTACGGTAACTTGGGTGGTATAGTACTGAAGTTCTGGACCTATTCTATCATCCTATGTGTACGTCATGTTGGCACACCTCCGTATTTTTTTTATATTTCGTGTCAAACCTCGACAAATCGTTGTCCGCACATCGCATAGCGACTAATTTAATCACCCATATTTCCAAAACCTAAGTTTTTACGGTAACTTGGGTGGTATAATACAGAAGTTCTGGTCCTATTCTATCACCCTATGTGTATGTCATGTATCCACAATTCCGTATTTATTTTTATATTTCATGTCAAACTTAGACAAATCGCTGTCCGCACATCTCAATGCGACTAATTTAATCACCCATATTTCCAAAACCTAAGTTTTTACGGTAACTTGGGTGGTATAATACAGAAGTTCTGGTCCTATTCTATCACGCTATGTGTACGTCATGTTGGCACACTTCCGTATTTATTTTATTTTTCATGTCAAACTTAGACAAATCGTTGTCCGCACATCGCATAGCGACTAATTTAATCACCCATATTTCCAAAACCTAAGTTTTTAAGGTAACTTGGGTGGTATAATCTAAATTTCAGGACCTATTCTATCATCCTATGTGTACGTCATGTTGGCACACTTCCGTATTTATTTTATTTTTCATGTCATACTTTGACAAATCGCTGTCCGCACATCTCAATGCGACTACTTTAATCAGCCATATTTCCAAAACCTAAGTTTTTACGGTAACTTGGGTGGTATAATACAGAAGTTCTGGTCCTATTCTATCACCCTATGTGTACGTCATGTATCCACAATTCCTTATTTATTTTTATATTTCATGTTAAACGTAGACGAATTGTTGTCCGCACATCGCATAGCGACTAATTTAATCACCCATATTTCCAAAACCTAAGTTTTTAAGGTAACTTGGGTGGTATAGTACTTAAGTTCTGGTCCTATTCTTTCATCCTACGTGTACGTCATGCTGACACACTGCCGTATTTATTTTATATTTTTGTCAAACTTAGGTGGATAGCTGTCCACACATCCAAAGCGACTATTTTAATCACCCATATTTCCAAAACCTAAGTTTTTACGGTAACTTGGGTGGTATAGTACTAAAGTTCCTGGACCTATTCTATCATCCTATGTGTACGTCATGTTGGCACACCTCCGTATTTTTTTTATATTTTGTGTCAAACGTCGACAAATCTCTGTCCGCACATCTCAATGCGACTACTTTAATCAGCCATATTTCCAAAACCTAAGTTTTTACGGTAACTTGGGTGGTATAATACTAAATTTCAGGACCTATTCTATCATCCTATGTGTACGTCATGTTGGCACACTTCCGTATTTATTTTATTTTTCATGTCATACTTTGACAAATCGCTGTCCGCACATCTCAATGCGACTACTTTAATCAGCCATATTTCCAAAACCTAAGTTTTTACGGTAACTTGGGTGGTATAATACAGAAGTTCTGGTCCTATTCTATCGCCCTATGTGTACGTCATGTATCCACAATTCCGTATTTATTTTTATATTTCATGTCAAACTTAGACAAATCGTTATCCGTACATCGCATAGCGACTAATTTAATCACCCATATTTCCAAAACCTAAGTTTTTAAGGTAACTTGGGTGGTATAATACCAAATTTCAGGACCTATTCTATCATCCTATGTGTACGTCATGTTGGCACACTTCCGTATTTATTTTATTTTTCATGTCATACTTTGACAAATCGTTGTCCGCACATCGCATAGCGACTAATTTAATCACCCATATTTCCAAAACCTAAGTTTTTAAGGTAACTTGGGTGGTATAATACTAAATTTCAGGACCTATTCTATCATCCTATGTGTACGTCATGTTGGCACACTTCCGTATTTATTTTATTTTTCATGTCATACTTTGACAAATCGCTGTCCGCACATCTCAATGCGACTACTCTAATCAGCCATATTTCCAAAACCTAAGTTTTTACGGTAACTTGGGTGGTATAATAAAGAAGTTCTGGTCCAATTCTATCACCCTATATGTACGTAATGTTGGCACACTTCCGTATTTATTATAATATTTCATGTCATACTTAGACAAATCGTTGTCCGCACATCGCATAGCGACTAATTTAATCACCCATATTTCCAAAACCTAAGTTTTTAAGGTAACTTGGGTGGTATAGTACTAAAGTTCTGGTCCTATTCTTTCATCATACGTGTACGTCATGCTGACACACTGCAGTATTTATTTTATATTTTATGTCAAACTTAGGTGGATCGCTGTCCGCACATCGCATAGCGACTATTTTAATCACCCATATTTCCAAAACCTAAGTTTTTACGGTAACTTGGGTGGTATAGTACTAAAGTTCTGGACCTATTCTATCATCCTATGTGTACGTCATGTTGGCACACTTCCGTATTTATTTTATTTTTCATGTCATACTTTGACAAATCGCTGTCCGCACATCTCAATGCGACTACTTTAATCAGCCATATTTCCAAAACCTAAGTTTTTAAGGTAACTTGGGTGGTATAATACTAAATTTCAGGACCTATTCTATCATCCTATGTGTACGTCATGTATCCAAAATTCCGTATTTATTTTTATATTTCATGTCAAACCTACACAAATCGTTGTCCGCACATCTTAATGCGACTAAATTAATCACCCATATTTCCAAAACCTAAGTTTTTAAGGTAACTTGGGTGGTATAGTACTAAAGTTCTAGTCCTATTCTTTCATCCTACGTGTACGTCATGCTGACACACTGCCGTATTTATTTTATATTTTATGTCAAACTTAGGTGGATCGCTGTCCACACATCCAAAGCGACTATTTTAATCACCCGTATTTCAAAAACCTAAGTTTTTAAGGTAACTTGGGTGGTATAGTACTAAAGGTCTGGACCTATTCTATCATCCTATGTGTACGTCATGTTGGCAAACCTCCGTATTTTTTTTATATTTCGTGTCAAACTTCGACAAATCGTTGTCCGCACATCGCATAGCGACTAATTTAATCACCCATATTTCCAAAACCTAAGTTTTTACGGTAACTTGGGTGGTATAATACAGAAGTTCTGGTCCTATTTCATCACCCTACGTGTACGTCATGCTGACACACTGCCGTATTTATTTTATATTTTATGTCAAACTTAGGTGGATCACTGTCCACACATCCAAAGCGACTATTTTAATCAACCGTATTTCCAAAACCTAAGTTTTTAAGGTAACTTGGTTGGTGTAGTACTAAAGTTCTGGACCTATTCTATCATCCTATGTGTACGTCATGTTGGCACACCTCCGTATTTTTTTTATATTTCGTGTCAAACTTCGACAAATCTCTGTCCGCACATCTCAAAGCGACTACTTTAATCAGCCATATTTCCAAAACCTAAGTTTTTACGGTAACTTGGGTGGTATAATACAGAAGTTCTGGTCCTATTCTATCACCCTATGTGTACGTCATGTATCCACAATTCCGTATTTATTTTTATATTTCATGTCAAACTTAGACAAATCGTTGTCCGCACATCGCATAGCGACTAATTTAATCACCCATATTTCCAAAACCTAAGTTTTTAAGGTAACTTTTGTGGTATAATACTAAATTTCAGGACCTATTCTATCATCCTATGTGTACGTCATGTTGGCACACTTCCGTATTTATTTTAATTTTCATGTCATACTTTGACAAATCGCTGTCCTCACATCTCAATGCGACTACTTTAATCAGCCATATTTCCAAAACCTAAGTTTTTAAGGTAACTTGGGTGGTATAGTACTAAAGTTGTGGACCTATTCTATCATCCTATGTGTACGTCATGTTGGCACACCTCCGTATTTATTATTATATTTCATGTCATACTTAGACAAATCGTTGTCCGCACATCGCATAGCGACTAATTAATCACCCATATTTCCAAAACCTAAGTTTTTACGGTAACTTGGGTGGTATAATACAGAAGTTCTGGTCCTATTCTATCACCCTACGTGTACGTAATGTTGGCACACCTCCGTATTTATTATTATATTTCATGTCATACTTAGACAAATCGTTGTCCGCACATCGCATAGCGACTAATTTAATCACCCATATTTCCAAAACCTAAGTTTTTAAGGTAACTTGGGTGGTATAGTACTAAAGTTCTGGTCCTATTCTTTCATCCTATGTGTACGTCATGTTGGCACACTTCCGTATTTATTTTATTTTTCATGTCATACTTTGACAAATCGCTGTCCGCACATCTCAATGCGACTAATTTAATCACCCATATTTCCAAAACCTAAGTTTTTACGGTAACTTGGGTGGTATAATACAGAAGTTCTGGTCCTATTCTATCACCCTATGTGTACGTAATGTTGGCACACCTCCGTATTTATTATTATATTTCATGTCAAACTTAGACAAATCGTTGTCCGCACATCGCATAGCGACTAATTTAATTACCCATATTTCCAAAACCTAAGTTTTTAAGGTAACTTGGGTGGTATAATACTAAATTTCAGGACCTATTCTTTCATCCTATGTGTACGTCATGTTGGCACACTTCCGTATTTATTTTATTTTTCATGTCATACTTTGACAAATCGCTGTCCGCACATCTCAATGCGACTACTTTAATCAGCCATATTTCCAAAACCTAAGTTTTTACGTTAACTTGGGTGGTATAATACAGAAGTTCCGGTCCTATTTCATCACCCTACGTGTACGTCATGCTGACACACTGCCGTATTTATTTTATATTTTATGTCAAACTTAGGTGGATCACTGTCCACACATCCAAAGCGAATAATTTAATCACCCATATTTCCAAAACCTAAGTTTTTAAGGTAACTTGGGTGGTATAATACTAAATTTCAGGACCTATTCTATCATCCTATGTGTACGTCATGTTGGCAAACTTCCGTATTTATTATTATATTTCATGTCATACTTAGACAAATCGTTGTCCGCACATCGCATAGCGACTAATTTAATCACCCATATTTCCAAAACCTAAGTTTTTAAGGTAACTTGGGTGGTATAATACTAAATTTCAGGACCTATTCTATCATCCTATGTGTACGTCATGTTGGCACACTTCCGTATTTATTTTATTTTTCATGTCATACTTTGACAAATCGCTGTCCGCACATCTCAATGCGACTACTCTAATCAGCCATATTTCCAAAACCTAAGTTTTTACGGTAACTTGGGTGGTATAATAAAGAAGTTCTGGTCCAATTCTATCACCCTATATGTACGTAATGTTGGCACACTTCCGTATTTATTATAATATTTCATGTCATACTTAGACAAATCGTTGTCCGCACATCGCATAGCGACTAATTTAATCACCCATATTTCCAAAACCTAAGTTTTTAAGGTAACTTGGGTGGTATAGTACTAAAGTTCTGGTCCTATTCTTTCATCATACGTGTACGTCATGCTGACACACTGCAGTATTTATTTTATATTTTATGTCAAACTTAGGTGGATCGCTGTCCGCACATCGCATAGCGACTATTTTAATCACCCATATTTCCAAAACCTAAGTTTTTACGGTAACTTGGGTGGTATAGTACTAAAGTTCTGGACCTATTCTATCATCCTATGTGTACGTCATGTTGGCACACTTCCGTATTTATTTTATTTTTCATGTCATACTTTGACAAATCGCTGTCCGCACATCTCAATGCGACTACTTTAATCAGCCATATTTCCAAAACCTAAGTTTTTAAGGTAACTTGGGTGGTATAATACTAAATTTCAGGACCTATTCTATCATCCTATGTGTACGTCATGTATCCAAAATTCCGTATTTATTTTTATATTTCATGTCAAACCTAGACAAATCGTTGTCCGCACATCTTAATGCGACTAAATTAATCACCCATATTTCCAAAACCTAAGTTTTTAAGGTAACTTGGGTGGTATAGTACTAAAGTTCTAGTCCTATTCTTTCATCCTACGTGTACGTCATGCTGACACACTGCCGTATTTATTTTATATTTTATGTCAAACTTAGGTGGATCGCTGTCCACACATCCAAAGCGACTATTTTAATCACCCGTATTTCAAAAACCTAAGTTTTTAAGGTAACTTGGGTGGTATAGTACTAAAGGTCTGGACCTATTCTATCATCCTATGTGTACGTCATGTTGGCAAACCTCCGTATTTTTTTTATATTTCGTGTCAAACTTCGACAAATCGTTGTCCGCACATCGCATAGCGACTAATTTAATCACCCATATTTCCAAAACCTAAGTTTTTACGGTAACTTGGGTGGTATAATACAGAAGTTCTGGTCCTATTTCATCACCCTACGTGTACGTCATGCTGACACACTGCCGTATTTATTTTATATTTTATGTCAAACTTAGGTGGATCACTGTCCACACATCCAAAGCGACTATTTTAATCAACCGTATTTCCAAAACCTAAGTTTTTAAGGTAACTTGGTTGGTGTAGTACTAAAGTTCTGGACCTATTCTATCATCCTATGTGTACGTCATGTTGGCACACCTCCGTATTTTTTTTATATTTCGTGTCAAACTTCGACAAATCTCTGTCCGCACATCTCAAAGCGACTACTTTAATCAGCCATATTTCCAAAACCTAAGTTTTTACGGTAACTTGGGTGGTATAATACAGAAGTTCTGGTCCTATT
This sequence comes from Flexamia atlantica, assembly GCA_035578135.1. Classification (NCBI taxonomy): domain Eukaryota; kingdom Metazoa; phylum Arthropoda; class Insecta; order Hemiptera; family Cicadellidae; genus Flexamia; species Flexamia atlantica. Next base: position 47,594 of record JAQJVK010000314.1, read on the forward strand.
CTATCACCCTATGTGTACGTCATGTATCCACAATTCCGTATTTATTTTTATATTTCATGTCAAACTTAGACAAATCGTTGTCCGCACATCGCATAGCGACTAATTTAATCACCCATATTTCCAAAACCTAAGTTTTTAAGGTAACTTTTGTGGTATAATACTAAATTTCAGGACCTATTCTATCATCCTATGTGTACGTCATGTTGGCACACTTCCGTATTTATTTTAATTTTCATGTCATACTTTGACAAATCGCTGTCCTCACATCTCAATGCGACTACTTTAATCAGCCATATTTCCAATACCTAAGTTTTTAAGGTAACTTGGGTGGTATAGTACTAAAGTTGTGGACCCTATTCTATCATCCTATGTGTACGTCATGTTGGCACACCGCCGTATTTATTATTATATTTCATGTCATACTTAGACAAATCGTTGTCCGCACATCGCATAGTGACTAATTAATCACCCATATTTCCAAAACCTAAGTTTTTACGGTAACTTGGGTGGTATAATACAGAAGTTCTGGTCCTATTCTATCACCCTACGTGTACGTAATGTTGGCACACCCTCCGTATTTATTATTATATTTCATGGTCATACTTAGACAAATCGTTGTCCGCACATCGCATAGCGACTAATTTAATCACCCATATTTCCAAAACCTAAGTTTTTAAGGTAACTTGGGTGGTATAGTACTAAAGTTCTGGTCCTATTCTTTCATCCTATGTGTACGTCATGTTGGCACACTTCCGTATTTATTTTATTTTTCATGTCATACTTTGACAAATCGCTGTCCGCACATCTCAATGCGACTAATTTAATCACCCATATTTCCAAAACCTAAGTTTTTACGGTAACTATGGGTGGTATAATACAGAAGTTCTGGTCCTATTCTATCACCCTATGTGTACGTAATGTTGGCACACCTCCGTATTTATTATTATATTTCATGTCAAACTTAGACAAATCGTTGTCCCGCCACATCGCATAGCGACTAATTTAATTACCCATATTTCCAAAACCTAAGTTTTTAAGGTAACTTGGGTGGTATAATACTAAATTTCAGGACCTATTCTTTCATCCTATGTGTACGTCATGTTGGCACACTTCCGTATTTATTTTATTTTTCATGTCATACTTGACAAATCGCTGTCCGCACATCTCAATGCGACTACTTTAATCAGCCATATTTCCAAAACCTAAGTTTTTACGTTAACTTGGGTGGTATAATACAGAATTTCCGGTCCTATTTCATCACCCTACGTGTACGTCATGCTGACACACTGCCGTATTTATTTTATATTTTATGTCAAACTTAGGTGGATCACTGTCCACCACATCCAAAGCGAATAATTTAATCACCCATATTTCCAAAACCTAAGTTTTTAAGGTAACTTGGGTGGTATAATACTAAATTTCAGGACCTATTCTATCATCCTATGTGTACGTCATGTTGGCACACTTCCGTATTTATTATTATATTTCATGTCATACTTAGACAAATCGTTGCCCGCACATCGCATAGCGACTAATTTAATCACCCATATTTCCAAAACCTAAGTTTTTAAGGTAACTTGGGTGGTATAGTACTAAAGTTCTGGTCCTATTCTTTCATCCTACGTGTACGTCATGCTGACACACTTCCGTATTTATTTTATATTTTATGTCAAACGTAGGTGGATCGCTGTCCACACATCCAAATCGACTTTTTTAATCACCCGTATTTCCAAAACCTAAGTTTTGACGGTAACCTGAGTGGTATAATAATATAGTTCTAATGCTATTCTATCACCCAATGTGTACGTCATATATCCAAAATTCCGTATTTATTTTTATATTTCATGTCAAACTTAGACAAATCGTTGTCCGCACATCACATAGCGACTAATTTAATCACCCATATTTCCAAAACCTAAGTTTTTACGGTAACTTGGGTGGTATAATACAGAAGTTCTGGTCCTATTCTATCACCCTATGTGTACGTCATGTATCCACAATTCCGTATTTATTTTTATATTTCATGTCAAACTTAGACAAATCGCTGTCCGCACATCTCAATGCGACTACTTTAATCAGCCATATTTCCAAAACCTAAGTTTTTACGGTAACTTGGGTGGTATAATACAGAAGTTCTGGTCATATTCTATCACCCTACGTGTACGTAATGTTGGCACACCTCCGTATTTATTATTATATTTCATGTCATACTTAGACAAATCGTTGTCCGCACATCGCAAAGCGACTAATTTAATCACCCATATTTCCAAAACCTAAGTTTTTAAGGTAACTTGGGTGGTATAGTACTAAAGTTCTGGTCCTATTCTTTCATCCTATGTGTACGCATGTTGGCACACTTCCGTATTTATTTTATTTTTCATGTCATACTTTGACAAATCGCTGTCCGCACATCTCAATGCGACTAATTTAATCACCCATATTTCCAAAACCTAAGTTTTTACGGTAACTTGGGTGGTATAATACAGAAGTTCTGGTCCTATTCTATCACCCTATGTGTACGTTATGTTGGCACACCTCCGTATTTATTATTATATTTCATGTCAAACCTAGACAAATCGTTGTCCGCACATCGCATAGCGACTAATTTAATCACCCATATTTCCAAAACCTAAGTTTTTACGGTAACTTGGGTGGTATAGTACTAAAGTTCTGGACCTATTCTATCATCCTATGTGTACGTCATGTTGGCACACCTCCGTATTTTTTTTATATTTCGTGTCAAACTTCGACAAATCTCTGTCCGCACATCTCAATGCGACTACTTTAATCAGCCATAGTTCCAAAACCTAAGTTTTTACGGTAACTTGGGTGGTATAATACAGAAGTTCTGGTCCTATTCTATCACCCTACGTGTACGTAATGTTGGCACACCTCCGTATTTATTATTATATTTCATGTCATACTTAGACAAATCGTAGTCCGCACATCGCAAAGCGACTAATTTAATCACCCATATTTCCAAAACCTAAGTTTTTAAGGTAACTTGGGTGGTATAGTACTAAAGTTCTGGTCCTATTCTTTCATCCTATGTGTACGTCATGTTGGCACACTTCCGTATTTATTTTATTTTTCATGTCATACTTTGACAAATCGCTGTCCGCACATCTCAATGCGACTAATTTAATCACCCATATTTCCAAAACCTAAGTTTTTACGGTAACTTGGGTGGTATAATACAGAAGTTCTGGTCCTATTCTATCACCCTATGTGTACGTTATGTTGGCACACCTCCGTATTTATTATTATATTTCATGTCAAACTTAGACAAATCGTTGTCCGCACATCGCATAGCGACTAATTTAATCACCCATATTTCCAAAACCTAAGTTTTTAAGGTAACTTGGGTGGTATAATACTAAATTTCAGGACCTATTCTTTCATCCTATGTGTACGTCATGTTGGCACACTTCCGTATTTATTTTATTTTTCATGTCATAATTTGACAAATCGCTGTCCGCACATCTCAATGCGACTACTTTAATCAGCCATAATTTCCGAAACCTAAGTTTTTACGGTAACTTGGGTGGTATAATACAGAAGTTCTGGTCCTATTCTATCACCCAATGTGTACGTCATGTATCCACAATTCCGTATTTATTTTTATATTTCATGTCAAACTTAGACAAATCGTTGTCCGCACATCGCACAGCGACTAATTTAATCAGCCATATTTCCAAAACCTAAGTTTTTACGGTAACTTGGGTGGTATAATACAGAAGTTCTGGTCCTATTCTATCACTCTATGTGTACGTAATGTTGGCACACCTCCGTATTTATTATTATATTTCATGTCATAGTTAGACAAATCGTTGTCCGCACATCGCATAGCGACTAATTTAATCACCCATATTTCCAAAACCTAAGTTTTTAAGGTAACTTGGGTGGTATAGTACTAAAGTTCTGGTCCTATTCTTTCATCCTACGTGTACGTCATGCTGACACACTTCCGTATTTATTTTATATTTTATGTCAAACGTAGGTGGATCGCTGTCCACACATCCAAATCGACTTTTTTAATCACCCGTATTTCCAAAACCTAAGTTTTGACGGTAACCTGAGTGGTATAATAATATAGTTCTAATGCTATTCTATCACCCAATGTGTACGTCATATATCCAAAATTCCGTATTTATTTTTATATTTCATGTCAAACTTAGACAAATCGTTGTCCGCACATCACATAGCGACTAATTTAATCACCCATATTTCCAAAACCTAAGTTTTTACGGTAACTTGGGTGGTATAATACAGAAGTTCTGGTCCTATTCTATCACCCTATGTGTACGTCATGTATCCACAATTCCGTATTTATTTTTATATTTCATGTCAAACTTAGACAAATCGCTGTCCGCACATCTCAATGCGACTACTTTAATCAGCCATATTTCCAAAACCTAAGTTTTTACGGTAACTTGGGTGGTATAATACAGAAGTTCTGGTCATATTCTATCACCCTACGTGTACGTAATGTTGGCACACCTCCGTATTTATTATTATATTTCATGTCATACTTAGACAAATCGTTGTCCGCACATCGCAAAGCGACTAATTTAATCACCCATATTTCCAAAACCTAAGTTTTTAAGGTAACTTGGGTGGTATAGTACTAAAGTTCTGGTCCTATTCTTTCATCCTATGTGTACGCATGTTGGCACACTTCCGTATTTATTTTATTTTTCATGTCATACTTTGACAAATCGCTGTCCGCACATCTCAATGCGACTAATTTAATCACCCATATTTCCAAAACCTAAGTTTTTACGGTAACTTGGGTGGTATAATACAGAAGTTCTGGTCCTATTCTATCACCCTATGTGTACGTTATGTTGGCACACCTCCGTATTTATTATTATATTTCATGTCAAACCTAGACAAATCGTTGTCCGCACATCGCATAGCGACTAATTTAATCACCCATATTTCCAAAACCTAAGTTTTTACGGTAACTTGGGTGGTATAGTACTAAAGTTCTGGACCTATTCTATCATCCTATGTGTACGTCATGTTGGCACACCTCCGTATTTTTTTTATATTTCGTGTCAAACTTCGACAAATCTCTGTCCGCACATCTCAATGCGACTACTTTAATCAGCCATAGTTCCAAAACCTAAGTTTTTACGGTAACTTGGGTGGTATAATACAGAAGTTCTGGTCCTATTCTATCACCCTACGTGTACGTAATGTTGGCACACCTCCGTATTTATTATTATATTTCATGTCATACTTAGACAAATCGTAGTCCGCACATCGCAAAGCGACTAATTTAATCACCCATATTTCCAAAACCTAAGTTTTTAAGGTAACTTGGGTGGTATAGTACTAAAGTTCTGGTCCTATTCTTTCATCCTATGTGTACGTCATGTTGGCACACTTCCGTATTTATTTTATTTTTTATGTCATACTTTGACAAATCGCTGTCCGCACATCTCAATGCGACTAATTTAATCACCCATATTTCCAAAACCTAAGTTTTTACGGTAACTTGGGTGGTATAATACAGAAGTTCTGGTCCTATTCTATCACCCTATGTGTACGTTATGTTGGCACACCTCCGTATTTATTATTATATTTCATGTCAAACTTAGACAAATCGTTGTCCGCACATCGCATAGCGACTAATTTAATCACCCATATTTCCAAAACCTAAGTTTTTAAGGTAACTTGGGTGGTATAATACTAAATTTCAGGACCTATTCTTTCATCCTATGTGTACGTCATGTTGGCACACTTCCGTATTTATTTTATTTTTCATGTCATAATTTGACAAATCGCTGTCCGCACATCTCAATGCGACTACTTTAATCAGCCATATTTCCGAAACCTAAGTTTTTACGGTAACTTGGGTGGTATAATACAGAAGTTCTGGTCCTATTCTATCACCCAATGTGTACGTCATGTATCCACAATTCCGTATTTATTTTTATATTTCATGTCAAACTTAGACAAATCGTTGTCCGCACATCGCACAGCGACTAATTTAATCAGCCATATTTCCAAAACCTAAGTTTTTACGGTAACTTGGGTGGTATAATACAGAAGTTCTGGTCCTATTCTATCACTCTATGTGTACGTAATGTTGGCACACCTCCGTATTTATTATTATATTTCATGTCATAGTTAGACAAATCGTTGTCCGCACATCGCATAGCGACTAATTTAATCACCCATATTTCCAAAACCTAAGTTTTTAAGGTAACTTGGGTGGTATAGTACTAAAGTTCTGGTCCTATTCTTTCATCCTACGTGTACGTCATGCTGACACACTTCCGTATTTATTTTATATTTTATGTCAAACTTAGGTGGATCGCTGTCCACACATCCAAAGCGACTATTTTAATCACCCGTATTTCCAAAACCTAAGTTTTGACGGTAACCTGAGTGGTATAATTATATAGTTCTAATACTATTCTATCACCCAATGTGTACGTCATGAATCCAAAATTCCGTATTTATTTTTATATTTCATGTCAAACTTAGACAAATCGTTGTCCGCACATCGCATAGCGACTAATTTAATCGCCATATTTCCAAAACCTAAGTTTTTAAGGTAACTTGGGTGGTATAGTACTAAAGTTCTGGTCCTATTCTTTCATCCTACGTGTACGTCATGCTGACACACTTCCGTATTTATTTTATATTTTATGTCAAACTTAGGTGGATCGCTGTCCACACATCCAAAGCGACTATTTTAATCACCCGTATTTCCAAAACCTAAGTTTTGACGGTAACCTGAGTGGTATAATAATATAGTTCTAATACTATTCTATCACCCAATGTGTACGTCATGTATCCACAATTCCGTATTTATTTTTATATTTCATGTCAAACTTAGACAAATCGTTGTCCGCACATCGCACAGCGACTACTTTAATCAGCCATATTTCCAAAACCTAAGTTTTTACGGTAACTTGGGTGGTATAATAAAGAAGTTCTGGTCCTATTCTATCACCCTATATGTACGTAATATTGGAACACTTCCGTATTTATTATAATATTTCATGTCATACTTAGACAAATCGTTGTCCGCACATTGCATAGCGACTAATTTAATCACCCATATATCCAAAACCTAAGTTTTTAAGGTAACTTGGGTGGTATAGTACTAAAGTTCTGGTCCTATTCTTTCATCATACGTGTACGTCATGCTGACACACTGCCGTATTTATTTTATATTTTATGTCAAACTTAGGTGGATCGCTGTCCGCACATCGCATAGCGACTATTTTAATCACCCATATTTCCAAAACCTAAGTTTTTACGGTAACTTGGGTGGTATAGTACTAAAGTTCTGGACCTATTCTATCATCCTATGTGTACGTCATGTTGGCACACTTCCGTATTTATTTTATTTTTCATGTCATACTTTGACAATTCGCTGTCCGCACATCTCAATGCGACTACTTTAATCAGCCATATTTCCAAAACCTAAGTTTTTAAGGTAACTTGGGTGGTATAATACTAAATTTCAGGACCTATTCTATCATTCTATGTGTACGTCATGTATCCAAAATTCCGTATTTATTTTTATATTTCATGTCAAACTTAGACAAATCGTTGTCCGCACATCTTAATGCGACTAAATTAATCACCCATATTTCCAAAACCTAAGTTTTTAAGGTAACTTGGGTGGTATAGTACTAAAGTTCTGGTCCTATTCTTTCATCCTACGTGTACGTAATGCTGAAACTCTGCCGTATTTATTTTATATTTTATGTCAAACTTAGGTGGATCGCTGTCCACACATCCAAAGCGACTATTTTAATCACCCGTATTTCCAAAACCTAAGTTTTAACGGTAACCGGAGTGGTATAATAATATAGTTCTAATCCTATTCTATCACCCAATGTGTACGTCATGTATCCAAAATTCCGTATTTATTTTTATATTTCATGTCAAACTTAGACAAATCGTTGTCCGCACATCGCATAGCGACTAATTTAATCACCCATATTTCCAAACCTAAGTTTTTAAGGTAACTTGGGTGGTATAGTACTAAAGTTCTGGTCCTATTCTTTCATCCTACGTGTACGCAATGCTGACACACTGCCGTATTTATTTTATATTTTATGTCAAACTTAGGTGGATCGCTGTCCACACATCCAAAGCGACTATTTTAATCACCCGTATTTCAAAAACCTAAGTTTTTAAGGTAATTTGGGTGGTATAGTACTAAAGTTCTGGACCTATTCTATCATCCTATGTGTACGTCATGTTGGCAAACCTCCGTATTTTTTTTATATTTCGTGTCAAACTTCGACAAATCGTTGTCCGCACATCGCATAGCGACTAATTTAATCACCCATATTTCCAAAACCTAAGTTTTTACGGTAACTTGGGTGGTATAATACAGAAGTTCTGGTCCTATTTCATCACCCTACGTGTACGTAATGTTGGCACACCTCCGTATTTATTATTATATTTCATGTCATACTTAGACAAATTGTTGTCCGCACATCGCATAGCGACTAATTTAATCACCCATATTTCCAAAACCTAAGTTTTTACGGTAACTTGGGTGGTATAATACAGAAGTTCTGGTCCTATTCTATCACCCTATGTGTACGTCATGTATCCACAATTCCGTATTTATTTTTATATTTCATGACAAACTTAGACAAATCGTTGTCCGCACATCGCATAGCGACTAATTTAATCACCCATACTTCCAAAACCTAAGTTTTTAAGGTAACTTTTATGGTATAATACTAAATTTCAGGACCTATTCTATCATCCTATGTGTACGTCATGTTGGCACACTTCCGTATTTATTTTAATTTTCATGTCATACTTTGACAAATCGCTGTCCTCACATCTCAATGCGACTACTTTAATCAGCCATATTTCCAAAACCTAAGTTTTTAAGGTAACTTGGGTGGTATAGTACTAAAGTTCTGGACCTATTCTATCATCCTATGTGTACGTCATGTTGGCACACCTCCGTATTTTATTATTATATTTCATGTCATACTTAGACAAATCGTTGTCCGCACATCGCATAGCGACTAATTAATCACCCATATTTCCAAAACCTAAGTTTTTACGGTAACTTGGGTGGTATAATACAGAAGTTCTGGTCCTATTCTATCACCCTACGTGTACGTAATGTTGGCACACCTCCGTATTTATTATTATATTTCATGTCATACTTAGACAAATCGTTGTCCGCACATCGCATAGCGACTAATTTAATCACCCATATTTCCAAAACCTAAGTTTTTTAGGTAACTTGGGTGGTATAGTACTAAAGTTCTGGTCCTATTCTTTCATCCTATGTGTACGTCATGTTGGCACACTTCCGTATTTATTTTATTTTTCATGTCATACTTTGACAAATCGCTGTCCGCACATCTCAATGCGACTAATTTAATCACCCATATTTCCAAAACCTAAGTTTTTACAGTAACTTGGGTGGTATAATACAGAAGTTCTGGTCCTATTCTATCACCCTATGTGTACGTAATGTTGGCACACCTCCGTATTTATTATTATATTTCATGTCAAACTTAGACAAATCGTTGTCCGCACATCGCATAGCGACTAATTTAATCACCCATATTTCCAAAACCTAAGTTTTTAAGGTAACTTGGGTGGTATAATACTAAATTTCAGGAAATATTCTTTCTCCTATGTGTACGTCATGTTGGCACACTTCCGTATTTATTTTATTTTTCATGTCATACTTTGACAAATCGCTGTCCGCACATCTCAATGCGACTACTTTAATCAGCCATATTTCCAAAACCTAAGTTTTTACGTTAACTTGGGTGGTATAATACAGAAGTTCTGGTCCTATTTCATCACCCTACGTGTACGTCATGCTGACACACTGCCGTATTTATTTTATATTTTATGTCAAACTTAGGTGGATCACTGTACACACATCCAAAGCGAATAATTAAATCACCCATATTTCCAAAACCTAAGTTTTTAAGGTAACTTGGGTGGTATAATACTAAATTTCAGGACCTATTTTATCATCCTATGTGTACGTCATGTTGGCACACTTCCGTATTTATTTTTATATTTCATGTCAAACTTCGAGAAATCGTTGTCCGCACATCGCATAGCGACTAATTTAATCACCCGTATTTCCAAAACCTAAGTTTTTACGGTAACTTGGGTGGTATAATACAGAAGTTCTGGTCCTATTCTATCACCCTATGTGTACGTCATGTATCCACAATTCCGTATTTATTTTTATATTTCATGTCAAACTTAGACAAATCGCTGTCCGCACATCTCAATGCGACTACTTTAATCACCCATATTTCCAAAACCTAAGTTTTTACGGTAACTTGGGTGGTATAGTACTAAAGTTCTGGACCTATTCTATCATCCTATGTGTACGTCATGTTGGCACACCTCCGTATGTTTTTTATATTTCGTGTCAAACTTCGACAAATCTCTGTCCGCACATCTCATTGCGACTACTTTAATCAGCCATATTTTTAAAACCTAAGTTTTTACGGTAACTTGGGTGGTATAATACAGAAGTTCTGGTCCTATTCTATCACCCTACGTGTACGTAATGTTCGCACACCTCCGTATTTATTATTATATTTCATGTCATACTTAGACAAATCGTTGTCCGCACATCGCATAGCGACTAATTTAATCACCCATATTTCCAAAACCTAAGTTTTTAAGGTAACTTGGGTGGTATAGTACTAAAGTTCTGGTCCTATTCTTTCATCCTACGTGTACGTCATGCTGACACACTTCCGTATTTATTTTATATTTTATGTCAAACGTAGGTGGATCGCTGTCCACACATCCAAAGCGACTTTTTTAATCACCCGTATTTCCAAAACCTAAGTTTTGACGGTAACCTGAGTGGTATAATAATATAGTTCTAATCCTATTCTATCACCCAATGTGTACGTCATATATCCAAAATTCCGTATTTATTTTTATATTTCATGTCAAACTTACACAATTCGTTGTCCGCACATCACATAGCGACTAATTTAATCACCCATATTTCCAAAACCTAAGTTTTTACGGTAACTTGGGTGGTATAATACAGAAGTTCTGGTCCTATTCTATCACCCTATGTGTACGTCATGTATCCACAATTCCGTATTTATTTTTTTATTTCATGTCAAACTTAGACAAATCGCTGTCCGCACATCTCAATGCGACTCATTTAATCAGCCATATTTCCAAAACCTAAGTTTTTACGGTAACTTGGGTGGTATTGTACTAAAGTTCTGGTCCTATTCTTTCATCCTATGTGTACGTCATGTTGGCACACTTCCGTATTTATTTTATTTTTCATGTCATACTTTGACAAATCGCTGTCCGCACATCTCAATGCGACTAATTTAATCACCCATATTTCCAAAACCTAAGTTTTTACGGTAACTTGGGTGGTATAATACAGAAGTTCTGGTCCTATTCTATCACCCTATGTGTACGTTATGTTGGCACACCTCCGTATTTATTATTATCTTTCATGTCAAACTTAGACAAATCGTTGTCCGCACATCGCATAGCGACTAATTTAATCACCCATATTTCCAAAACCTAAGTTTTTAAGGTAACTTGGGTGGTATAATACTAAATTTCAGGACCTATTCTTTCATCCTATGTGTACGTCATGTTGGCACACTTCCGTATTTATTTTATTTTTCATGTCATACTTTGACAAATCGCTGTCCGCACATCTCAATGCGACTACTTTAATCAGCCATATTTCCAAAACCTAAGTTTTTACGTTAACTTGGGTGGTATAATACAGAAGTTCTGGTCCTATTTCATCACCCTACGTGTACGTAATGTTGGCACACCTCCGTATTTATTATTATATTTCATGTCATACTTAGACAAATCGTTGTCGGCACATCGCATAGCGACTAATTTAATCACCCATGTTTCCAAAACCTAAGTTTTTACGGTATTTTGGGTGGTATAATACTAAATTTCAGGACCTATTCTATCATCCTATGTGTACGTCATGTTGGCACACTTCCGTATTTATTTTTATATTTCATGTCAAACTTCGAGAAATCGTTGTCCGCACATCGCATAGCGACTAATTTAATCACCCATATTTCCAAAACCTAAGTTTTTACGGTAACTTGGGTGGTATAATACAGAAGTTCTGGTCCTTTTTTATCACCCTATGTGTACGTCATGTATCCACAATTCCGTATTTATTTTTATATTTCATGTCAAACTTAGACAAATCGTTGTCCGCACATCGCATAGCGACTAATTTAATCAGCCATATTTCCAAAACCTAAGTTTTTACGGTAACTTGGGTGGTATAACACAGAAGTTCTGGTCCTATTCTATCACGCTATGTGTACGTAATGTTGGCACACCTCCGTATTTATTATTATATTTCATGTCATAGTTAGACAAATCGTTGTCCGCACATCGCATAGCGACTAATTTAATCACCCATATTTCCAAAACCTAAGTTTTTAAGGTAACTTGGGTGGTATAGTATTAAAGTTCTGGTCCTATTCTTTCATCCTACGTGTACGTCATGCTGACACACTTCCGTATTTATTTTATATTTTATGTCAAACTTAGGTGGATCGCTGTCCACACATCCAAAGTGACTATTTTAATCACCCGTATTTCCAAAACCTAAGTTTTGACGGTAACCTGAGTGGTATAATAATATAGTTATAATCCTATTCTATCACCCAATGTGTACGTCATGTATCCAAAATTCCGTATTTATTTTTATATTTCATGTCAAACTTAGACAAATCGTTGTCCGCACATCGCATAGCGACTAATTTAATCACCCATGTTTCCAAAACCTAAGTTTTTACGGTAACTTGGGTGGTATAATACAGAAGTTCTGGTCCTATTCTATCACCCTATGTGTACGACATGTATCCACAATTCCGTATTTATTTTTATATTTCATGTCAAACTTAGACAAATCGCTGTCCGCACATAGCATAGCGACTAATTTAATCACCCATATTTCCAAAACCTAAGTTTTTAAGGTAACTTGGGTGGTATAGTACTAAAGTTCTGGTCCTATTCTTTCATCCTACGTGTACGTCATGCTGACACACTGCCGTATTTATTTTATATTTTATGTCAAACTTAGGTGGATCGCTGTCCACACATCCAAAGCGACTATTTTAATCACCGGTATTTCCAAAACCTATGTTTTGACGGTAACCTGAGTGGTATAATAATATAGTTCTAATCCTATTCTATCACCCAATGTGTACGTCATGTATCCACAATTCCCTATTTATTTTTATATTTCATGTCAAACTTAGACAAATCGTTGTCCGCACATCGCATAGCGACTAATTTAATCACCCATATTTCCAAAACCTAAGTTTTTAAGGTAACTTGGGTGGTATAATACAGAAGTTCTGGTCCTATTCTATCACCCTATGTGTACGTCATGTTGGCACACCTCCGTATTTATTATTATATTTCATATCATACTTAGACAAATCGTTGTCCGCACATCGCATAGCGACTAATTTAATCACCCATATTTCCAAAACCTAAGTTTTTAAGGTAACTTGGGTGGTATAATACAGAAGTTCTGGTCCTATTCTATCACCCTATGTGTACGTCATGTATCCACAATTCCGTATTTATTTTTATATTTCATGTCAAACTTAGAAAAATCGTTGTCCGCACATCGCATAGCGACTAATTTAATCAACCATATTTCCAAAACCTAAGTTTTTAAGGTAACTTGGGTTGTATAATACTAAATTTCTGGTCCTATTCTATCACCCTACGTGTACGTAATGTTGGCACACCTCCGTATTTATTATTATATTTCATGTCATACTTTGACAAATCGCTGTCCGCACATCTCAATGCGACTACTTTAATCAGCCATATTTCCAAAACCTAAGTTTTTACGGTAACTTGGGTGGTATAATACAGAAGTTCTGGTCCTATTCTATCACCCTACGTGTACGTCATGTATCCACAATTCCGTATTTATTTTATATTTCATGTCAAACTTAGACAAATCGTTGTCCGCACATCGCATAGCGACTAATTTAATCACCCATATTTCCAAAACCTAAGTTTTTACGGTAACTTGGGTGGTATAATACAGAAGTTCTGGTCCTATTCTATCACCCTACGTGTACGTAATGTTGGCACACCTCCGTATTTATTTTTATATTTCATGTCAAACTTAGACAAATCGTTGTCCGCACATCGCATAGCGACTAATTTAATCACCCATATTTCCAAAACCAAATTTTTTACGGTAACTTGGGTGGTATAATACAGAAGTTCTGGTCCTATTTTATCACCCTATGTGTACGTCATGTATCCACAATTCCGTATTTATTTTTATATTTCATGTCAAACTTAGACAAATCGTTGTCCGCACATCGCATAGCGACTAATTTAATCACCCGTATTTCCAAAACCTAAGTTTTGACGGTAACCTGAGTGGTATAATAATATAGTTCTAATCCTATTCTATCACCCAATGTGTACGTCATGAATCCAAAATTCCGTATTTATTTTTATATTTCATGTCAAACAGACAAATCGTTGTCCGCACATCGCATAGCGACTAATTTAATCACCCATGTTTCCATAACCTAAGTTATTTACGGTAACTTGGGTGGTATAATACAGAAGTTCTGGTCCTATTCTATCACCCTATGTGTACGTCATGTATCCACAATTCCGTATTTATGTTTATATTTCATGTCAAACTTAGACAAATCGCTGTCCGCACATCGCATAGCGACTAATTTAATCACCCATATTTCCAAAACCTAAGTTTTTAAGGTAACTTGGGTGGTATAGTACTAAAGTTCTGGTTTTATTCTTTCATCCTACGTGTACGTCATGCTGACACACTGCCGTAATTATTTTATATTTTATGTCAAACTTAGGTGGATCGCTGTCCACACATCCAAAGCGACTATTATAATCACCCGTATTTCCAAAACCTAAGTTTTGACGGTAACCTGAGTGGTATAATAATATAGTTCTAATCCTATTCTATCACCCAATGTGTACGTCATGTATCCACAGTTCCGTATTTATTTTTATATTTCATGTCAAACTTAGACAAATCGTTGTCCGCACATCGCATAGCGACTAATTTAATCACCCATATTTCCAAAACCTAGTTTTTTAAGGTAACTTGGGTGGTATAATACTAAATTTCAGGACCTATTCTATCATCCTATGTGTACGTCATGTTGGCACACTTCCGTATTTATTTTATTTTTCATGTCATACTTTGACAAATCTCTGTCCGCACATCTCAATGCGATCACTTTAATCAGCCATATTTCCAAAACCTAAGTTTTTACGGTAACTTGGGTGGTATAATACAGAAGTTCTGGTCCTATTCTATCACCCTACGTGTACGTAATGTTGGCACACCTCCGTATTTATTTTTATATTTCATGTCAAACTTAGACAAATCGTTGTCCGCACATCGCATAGCGACTAATTTAATCACCCATATTTCCAAAACCTAAGTTTTTACGGTAACTTGGGTGGTATAATACAGAAGTTCTGGTCCTATTCTATCACCCTATGTGTATGTCATGTATCCACAATTCCGTATTTATTTTTATATTTCATGTCAAACTTAGACAAATCGTTGTCCGCACATCGCATAGCGACTAATTTAATCACCCATATTTCCAAAACCTAAGTTTTTAAGGTAACTTGGGTGGTATAATACTAAATTTCAGGACCTATTCTATCATCCTATGTGTACGTCATGTTGGCACACTTCCGTATTTATTTTATATTTCATGTCATACTTTGACAAATCTCTGTCCGCACATCTCAATGCGATCACTTTAATCAGCCATATTTCCAAAACCTAAGTTTTTACGGTAACTTGGGTGGTATAATACAGAAGTTCTGGTCATATTCTATCACCCTACGTGTACGTAATGTTGGCACACCTCCGTATTTATTATTATATTTCAGGTCATAGTTAGACAAATCGTTGTCCGCACATCGCATAGCGACTAATTTAATCACCCATATTTCCAAAACCTAAGTTTTTAAGGTTACTTGGGTGGTATAATACTAAATTTCAGGACCTATTCTATCATCCTATGTGTAC
Source organism: Flexamia atlantica (assembly GCA_035578135.1). Lineage (NCBI taxonomy): Eukaryota > Metazoa > Arthropoda > Insecta > Hemiptera > Cicadellidae > Flexamia > Flexamia atlantica. The sequence continues at coordinate 63,675 of JAQJVK010000314.1, forward strand.
GTCATGTTGGCACACCTCCGTATTTTTTTTATATTTCGTGTCAAACTTCGACAAATCTCTGTCTGCACATCTCAATGCGACTACTTTAATCAGCCATATTTCCAAAACCTAAGTTTTTACGGTAACTTGGGTGGTATAATACAGAAGTTCTGGTCCTATTCTATCACCCTACGTGTACGTAATGTTGGCACACCTCCGTATTTATTATTATATTTCATGTCATACTTTGACAAATCGCTGTCCGCACATCTCAATGCGACTACTTTAATCAGCCATATTTCCAAAACCTAAGTTTTTACGGTAACTTGGGTGGTATAATACAGAAGTTCTGGTCCTATTTCATCACCCTACGTGTACGTCATGCTGAGACACTTCCGCATTTATTTTATATTTTATGTCAAACTTAGGTGGATCGCTGTCCACACATCCAAAGCGACTATTTTAATCACCCGTATTTCCAAAACCTAAGTTTTGACGGTAACCTGAGTGGTATAATAATATAGTTTTAATCCTATTCTATCACCCAATGTGTACGTCATGATTTCAAAATTCCGTATTTATTTTTATATTTCATGTCAAACTTAGACAAATCGTTGTCCGCACATCGCATAGCGACTAATTTAATCGCCATATTTCCAAAACCTAAGTTTTTAAGGTAACCTGGGTGGTATAGTACTAAAGTTCTGGTCCTATTCTTTCATCCTACGTGTACGTCATGCTGACACACTTCCGTATTTATTTTATATTTTATGTCAAACTTAGACAAATCGTTGTCCGCACATCGCATAGCGACTAATTTAATCACCCATGTTTCCAAAACCTAAGTTTTTTACGGTAACTTGGGTTGTATAATACAGAAGTTCTGGTCCTATTCTATCACCCAATGTGTACGTCATGTATCCACAATTCCGTATTTATTTTTATATTTCATGTCAAACTTAGACAAATCGCTGTCCGCACATCGCATAGCGACTAATTTAATCACCCATATTTCCAAAACCTAAGTTTTTAAGGTAACTTGGGTGGTATAGTACTAAAGTTCTGGTCCTATTCTTTCATCCTACGTGTACGTCATGCTGACACACTGCCGTAATTATTTTATATTTTATGTCAAATTTAGGTGGATCGCTGTCCACACATCCAAAGCGACTATTTTAATCACCCGTATTTCCAAAACCTAAGTTTTGACGGTAACCTGAGTGGTATAATAATATAGTTCTAATCCTATTCTATCACCCAATGTGTACGTCATGTATCCACAGTTCCGTATTTATTTTTATATTTCATGTCAAACTTAGACAAATCGTTGTCCGCACATCGCATAGCGACTAATTTAATCACCCATATTTCCAAAACCTAGGTTTTTAAGGTAACTTGGGTGGTATAATACTAAATTTCAGGACCTATTCTATCATCCTATGTGTACGTCATGTTGGCACACTTCCGTATTTATTTTATTTTTCATGTCATACTTTGACAAATCGCTGTCCGCACATCTCAATGCGACTACTTTAATCAGCCATATTTCCAAAACCTAAGTTTTTAAGGTAACTTAGATGGTATAATACAGAAGTTCTGGTCCTATTCTATCACCCTATGTGTCCGTCATGTTTGCACACCTCCGTATTTATTATTATATTTCATGTCATACTTAGACAAATCGTTGTCCGCACATCGCATAGCGACTAATTTAATCAACCATATTTCCAAAACCTAAGTTTTTAAGGTAACTCTGGTTGTATAATACTAAATTTCAGGACCTATTCTATGATCCTATGTGTATGTCATGTTGGCACAATTCCGTATTTATTTTATTTTTCATGTCATACTTTGACAAATCGCTGTCCGCACATCTCAATGCGACTACTTTAATCAGCCAGATTTCCAAAACCTAAGTTTTTACGGTAACTTGGGTGGTATAATACAGAAGTTCTGGTCCTATTCTATCACCCTACGTGTACGTCATGTATCCACAATTCCGTATTTATTTTTATATTTCATGTCAAACTTAGACAAATCGTTGTCCGCACATCGCATAGCGACTAATTTAATCACCCATATTTCCAAAACCTAAGTTTTTACGGTAACTTGGGTGGTATAATACAGAAGTTCTGGTCCTATTCTATCACCCTACGTGTACGTAATGTTGGCACACCTCCGTATTTATTTTTATATTTCATGTCAAACTTAGACAAATCGTTGTCCGCACATCGCACAGCGACTAATTTAATCACCCATATTTCCAAAACCTAAGTTTTTACGGTAACTTGGGTGGTATAATACAGAAGTTCTGGTCCTATTCTATCACCCTATGTGTACGTCATGTATCCACAATTCCGTATTTATTTTATTTTTCATGTCATACTTTGACAAATCGCTGTCCGCACATCTCAATGCGACTACTTTAATCAGCCATATTTCCAAAACCTAAGTTTTTACGGTAACTTGGGTAGTATAATACAGAAGTTCTGGTCCTATTTCATCACCCTACGTGTACGTCATGCTGACACACTGCCGTATTTATTTTATATTTTATGTCTAACTTAGGTGGATCACTGTCCACACATCCAAAGCGACTAATTTAATTAACCGTATTTCCAAAACCTAAGTTTTTACGGTAACTTGGGTGGTATAGTACTAAAGTTTTGGTCCTATTCTTTCATCCTATGTGTACGTCATGTTGGCACACTTCCGTATTTATTTTATTTTTCATGTCATACTTTGACAAATCGCTGTCCGCACATCTCAATGCGACTACTTTAATCAGCCATATTTCCAAAACCTAAGTTTTTACGGTAACTTGGGTGGTATAATACAGAAGTTCTGGTCCTATTTCATCACCCTACGTGTACGTCATGCTGACACACTGCCGTATTTATTTTATATTTTATGTCAAACTTAGGTGGATCACTGTCCACACATCCAAAGCGACTATTTTTATCACCCGTATTTCCAAAACCTAAGTTTTTAAGGTAACTTGGGTGGTATAGTACTAAAGTTCTGGACCTATTCTATCATCCTATGTGTACGTCATGTTGGCACACCTCCGTATTTTTTTTATATTTCGTGTCAAACTTCGACAAATCTCTGTCCGCACATCTCAATGCGACTACTTTAATCAGCCATATTTCCAAAACCTAAGTTTTTACGGTAACTTGGGTGGTATGATACAGAAGTTCTGGTCCAATTCTATCACCCTACGTGTACGTAATGTTGGCAGACCTCCGTATTTATTATTATATTTCATGTCATACTTAGACAAATCGTTGTCCGCACATCGCATAGCGACTAATTTAATCACCCATATTTCCAAAACCTAAGTTTTTACGGTAACTTGAGTGGTATAATACAGAAGTTCTGGTCCTATTCTATCACCCTATGTGTACGTCATGTATCCACAATTCCGTATTTATTTTTATATTTCATGTCAAACTTAGACAAATCGTTGTCCGCACATCGCATAGCGACTAATTTAATCACCCATATTTCCAAAACCTAAGTTTTTAAGGTAACTTGGGTGGTATGATACTAAATTTCAGGACCTGTTCTATCATCCTATGTGTACGTCATGTTGGCACACTTCCGTATTTATTTTATTTTTCATGTCATACTTTGACAAATCGCTGTCCGCACATCTCAATGCGACTACTTTAATCAGCCATATTTCCAAAACCTAAGTTTTTACGGTAACTTGGGTGGTATAATACAGAAGTTCTGGTCCTATTTCATCACCCTACGTGTACGTCATGCTGAGACAATCCCGTATTTATTTTATATTTTATGTCAAACTTAGGTGGATCGCTGTCCACACATCCAAAGCGACTATTTTAATCACCCGTATTTCCAAAACCTAAGTTTTGACGGTAACCTGAGTGGTATAATAATATAGTTCTAATCCTATTCTATCACCCAATGTGTACGTCATGAATCCAAAATTCCGTATTTATTTTTATATTTCATGTCAAACTTAGACAAATCGTTGTCCGCACATCGCATAGCGACTAATTTAATCGCCATATTTCCAAAACCTAAGTTTTTAAGGTAACCTGGGTGGTATAGTACTAAAGTTCTGGTCCTATTCTTTCATCCTACGTGTACGTCATGCTGACACACTTTCGTATTTATTTTATATTTTATGTCAAACTTAGACAAATCGTTGTCCGTACATCGCATAGCGACTAATTTAATCACCCATGTTTCCAAAACCTAAGTTTTTACGGTAACTTGGGTTGTATAATACAGAAGTTCTGGTCCTATTCTATCACCCTATGTGTACGTCATGTATCCACAATTCCGTATTTATTTTTATATTTCATGTCAAACTTAGACAAATCGTTGTCCGCACATCGCATAGCGACTAATTTAATCACCCATATTTCCAAAACCTAGGTTTTTAAGGTAACTTTGGTGGTATAATACTAAATTTCAGGACCTATTCTATCATCCTATGTGTACGTCATGTTGGCACACTTCCGTATTTATTTTATTTTTCATGTCATACTTTGACAAATCGCTGTCCGCACATCTCAATGCGACTACTTTAATCAGCCATATTTCCAAAACCTAAGTTTTTAAGGTCACTTGGATGGTATAATACAGAAGGTCTGGTCCTATTCTATCACCCTATGTGTCCGTCATGTTGGCACACCTCCGTATTTATTATTATATTTCATGTCATACTTAAACAAATCGTTGTCCGCACATCGCATAGCGACTAATTTAATCACCCATATTTCCAAAACCTAAGTTTTTAAGGTAACTTGGGTGGTATAATACAGAAGTTCTGGTCCTATTCTATCACCCTATGTATACGTCATGTATCCACAATTCCGTATTTATTTTTATATTTCATGTCAAACTTAGACAAATCGTTGTCCGCACATCGCATAGCGACTAATTTAATCAACCATATTTCCAAAACCTAAGTTTTTAAGGTAACTTGGGTTGTATAATACTAAATTTCAGGACCTATTCTATGATCCTATGTGTATGTCATGTTGGCACACTTCCGTATTTATTTTATTTTTCATGTCATACTTTGACAAATCGCTGTCCGCACATCTCAATGCGACTACTTTAATCAGCCAGATTTCCAAAACCTAAGTTTTTACGGTAACTTGGGTGGTATAATACAGAAGTTCTGGTCCTATTCTATCACCCTACGTGTACGTCATGTATCCACAATTCCGTATTTATTTTTATATTTCATGTCAAACTTAGACAAATCGTTGTCCGCACATCGCATAGCGACTAATTTAATCACCCATATTTCCAAAACCTAAGTTTTTACGGTAACTTGGGTGGTATAATACAGAAGTTCTGGTCCTATTTCATCACCCTACGTGTACGTCATGCTGACACACTGCCGTATTTATTTTATATTTTATGTCTAACTTAGGTGGATCACTGTCCACACATCCAAAGCGACTAATTTAATTACCCGTATTTCCAAAACCTAAGTTTTTACGGTAACTTGGGTGGTATAGTACTAAAGTTCTGGTCCTATTCTTTCATCCTATGTGTACGTCATGTTGGCACACTTCCGTATTTATTTTATTTTTCATGTCATACTTTGTCAAATCGCTGTCCGCACATCTCAATGCGACTACTTTAATCAGCCATATTTCCAAAACCTAAGTTTTTACGGTAACTTGGGTGGTATAATACAGAAGTTCTGGTCCTATTTCATCACCCTACGTGTACGTCATGCTGACACACTGCCGTATTTATTTTATATTTTATGTCAAACTTAGGTGGATCACTGTCCACACATCCAAAGCGACTATGTTTATCACCCGTATTTCCAAAACCTAAGTTTTTAAGGTAACTTGGGTGGTATAGTACTAAAGTTCTGGACCTATTCTATCATCCTATGTGTACGTCATGTTGGCACACCTCCGTATTTTTTTTATATTTCGTGTCAAACTTCGACAAATCTCTGTCCGCACATCTCAATGCGACTACTTTAATCAGCCATATTTCCAAAACCTAAGTTTTTACGGTAACTTGGGTGGTATGATACAGAAGTTCTGGTCCAATTCTATCACCCTACGTGTACGTAATGTTGGCAGACCTCCGTATTTATTATTATATTTCATGTCATACTTAGACAAATCGTTGTCCGCACATCGCATAGCGACTAATTTAATCACCCATATTTCCAAAACCTAAGTTTTTACGGTAACTTGAGTGGTATAATACAGAAGTTCTGGTCCTATTCTATCACCCTATGTGTACGTCATGTATCCACAATTCCGTATTTATTTTTATATTTCATGTCAAACTTAGACAAATCGTTGTCCGCACATCGCATAGCGACTAATTTAATCACCCATATTTCCAAAACCTAAGTTTTTAAGGTAACTTGGGTGGTATAATACTAAATTTCAGGACCTATTCTATCATCCTATGTGTACGTCATGTTGGCACACTTCCGTATTTATTTTATTTTTCATGTCATACTTTGACAAATCGCTGTCCGCACATCTCAATGCGACTACTTTAATCAGCCATATTTCCAAAACCTAAGTTTTTACGGTAACTTGGGTGGTATAATACAGAAGTTCTGGTCCTATTCTATCACCCTATGTGTACGTCATGTATCCACAAATCCGTATTTATTTTTATATTTCATGTCAAACTTAGACAAATCGTTGTCCGCACATCGCATAGCGACTAATTTAATCACCCATATTTCCAAAACCTAAGTTTTTAAGGTAACTTGGGTGGTATGATACTAAATTTCAGGACCTGTTCTATCATCCTATGTGTACGTCATGTTGGCACACTTCCGTATTTATTTTATTTTTCATGTCATACTTTGACAAATCGCTGTCCGCACATCTCAATGCGACTACTTTAATCAGCCATATTTCCAAAACCTAAGTTTTTACGGTAACTTGGGTGGTATAATACAGAAGTTCTGGTCCTATTTCATCACCCTACGTGTACGTCATGCTGAGACAATCCCGTATTTATTTTATATTTTATGTCAAACTTAGGTGGATCGCTGTCCACACATCCAAAGCGACTATTTTAATCACCCGTATTTCCAAAACCTAAGTTTTGACGGTAACCTGAGTGGTATAATAATATAGTTTTAATCCTATTCTATCACCCAATGTGTACGTCATGAATCCAAAATTCCGTATTTATTTTTATATTTCATGTCAAACTTAGACAAATCGTTGTCCGCACATCGCATAGCGACTAATTTAATCGCCATATTTCCAAAACCTAAGTTTTTAAGGTAACCTGGGTGGTATAGTACTAAAGTTCTGGTCCTATTCTTTCATCCTACGTGTACGTCATGCTGACACACTTTCGTATTTATTTTATATTTTATGTCAAACTTAGACAAATCGTTGTCCGCACATCGTATAGCGACTAATTTAATCACCCATGTTTCCAAAACCTAAGTTTTTTACGGTAACTTGGGTTGTATAATACAGAAGTTCTGGTCCTATTCTATCACCCTATGTGTACGTCATGTATCCACAATTCCGTATTTATTTTTATATTTCATGTCAAACTTTGAAAAATCGCTGTCCGCACATCGCATAGCGACTAATTTAATCACCCATATTTCCAAAACCTAAGTTTTTAAGGTAACTTGGGTGGTATAGTACTAAAGTTCTGGTCCTATTCTTTCATCCTACGTGTACGTCATGCTGACACACTGCCGTAATTATTTTATATTTTATGTCAAATTTAGGTGGATCGCTGTCCACACATCCAAAGCGACTATTTTAATCACCCGTATTTCCAAAACCTAAGTTTTGACGGTAACCTGAGTGGTATAATAATATAGTTCTAATCCTATTCTATCACCCAATGTGTACGTCATGTATCCACAGTTCCGTATTTATTTTTATATTTCATGTCAAACTTAGACAAATCGTTGTCCGCACATCGCATAGCGACTAATTTAATCACCCATATTTCCAAAACCTAGGTTTTTAAGGTAACTTTGGTGGTATAATACTAAATTTCAGGACCTATTCTATCATCCTATGTGTACGTCATGTTGGCACACTTCCGTATTTATTTTATTTTTCATGTCATACTTTGACAAATCGCTGTCCGCACATCTCAATGCGACTACTTTAATCAGCCATATTTCCAAAACCTAAGTTTTTAAGGTCACTTGGATGGTATAATACAGAAGGTCTGGTCCTATTCTATCACCCTATGTGTCCGTCATGTTGGCACACCTCCGTATTTATTATTATATTTCTTGTCATACTTAGACAAATCGTTGTCCGCACATCGCATAGCGACTAATTTAATCACCCATATTTCCAAAACCTAAGTTTTTAAGGTAACTTGGGTGGTATAATACAGAAGTTCTGGTCCTATTCTATCACCCTATGTATACGTCATGTATCCACAATTCCGTATTTATTTTTATATTTCATGTCAAACTTAGACAAATCGTTGTCCGCACATCGCATAGCGACTAATTTAATCAACCATATTTCCAAAACCTAAGTTTTTAAGGTAACTTGGGTTGTATAATACAGAAGTTCTGGTCCTATTTCATCACCCTACGTGTACGTCATGTTGGCACACTTCCGTATTTATTTTATTTTTCATGTCATACTTTGACAAATCGCTGTCCGCACATCTCAATGCGACTACTTTAATCAGCCATATTTCCAAAACCTAAGTTTTTACGGTAACTTGGGTGGTATAATACAGAAGTTCTGGTCCTATTTCATCACCCTACGTGTACGTCATGCTGACACACTGCCGTATTTAATTTATATTTTATGTCAAACTTAGGTGGATCACTGTCCACACATCCAAAGCGACTAATTTAATCACCCATATTTCCAAAACCTAAGTTTTTAAGGTAACTTGGGTGGTATAGTACTAAAGTTCTGGTCCTATTCTTTCATCCTACGTGTACGTCATGCTGACACACTGCCGTATTTATTTTATATTTTATGTCAAACTTAGGTGGATCGCTGTCCGCACATCGCATAGCGACTATTTTAATCACCCACATTTCAAAAACCTAAGTTTTTACGGTAACTTGGGTGTTATAGTACTAAAGTTCTGGACCTATTCTATCATCCTATGTGTACGTCATGTTGGCACACCTCCGTATTTTTTTATATTTCGTTTCAAACTTCGACAAATCTCTGTCCGCACATCTCAATGGGACTACTTTAATCAGCCATATTGAGATGTGCGGACAGCGATTTGTCAAAGTATGACATGAAAAATAAAATAAATACGGAAGTGTGCCAACATGACGTACACATAGGATGATAGAATAGGTCCTTAAATTTAGTATTATACCACCCAAGTTACCTTAAAAACTTAGGTTTTGGAAATATGGGTGATTAAATTAGTCGCTATGCGATGTGCGGACAACGATTTGTCTAAGTTTAACATGAAATATAAAAATAAATACGGAATTGTGGATACATGACGTACACATTGGGTGATAGAATAGGACCAGAACTTCTGTATTATACCACCCAAGTTACCGTAAAAACTTAGGTTTTTGAAATATGGCTGATTAAAGTAGTCGCATTGAGATGTGCGGACAGCGATTTGTCAAAGTATGACATGAAAAATAAAATAAATACGGAAGTGTGCCAACATGACGTACACATAGGATGATAGAATAGGTCCTGAAATTTAGTATTATACCACCCAAGTTACCTTAAAAACTTTGGAAATATAGGTGATTAAATTAGTCGCTATGCGATGTGCGGACAACGATTTGTCTAAGTTTGACATGAAATATAAAAATAAATACGGAATTGTGGATACATGACGTACACATAGGGTGATAGAATGGGACCAGAACCTCTGTATTATGCCACCCAAGTTACCGTAAAAACTTAGGTTTTGGAAATATGGGTGATTAAATTAGTCGCTATGCGATGTGCGGACAACGATTTGTCTAAGTATGACATGAAATATAATAATAAATACGGAGGTGTGCCAACATTACGTACACATAGGATGATAGAATAGGTCCAGAACTTTAGTACTATACCACCCAAGATACCTTAAAAACTTAGGTTTTGGAAATACGGGTGATTAAAATAGTCGCTTTGGATGTAAGGAGAGCGATCCACCTAAGTTTGACATGAAATATAAAATAAATACGGCAGTGTGTCAGCATGACGTACACGTAGGATGAAAGAATAGGACCAGAACTTTAGTACTATACCACCCAAGTTACCTTAAAAACTTAGGTTTTGGAAATATGGCTGATTAAATTAGTCGCTATGCGATGTGCGGACAACGATTTGTCTAAGTATGACATGTAATATAGAAATAAATACGGAAGTGTGCCAACATGACGTACACATAGGATGATAGAATAGGTCCTGAAATTTAGTATTATACCACCCAAGTTACCTTAAAAACTTAGGTTTTGGAAATATGGCTGATTAAATTAGTCGCTATGCGATGTGCGGACAACGATTTGTCTAAGTTTGACATGAAATATAAAAATAAATATGGAATTGTGGATACATGACGTACACATAGGGTGATAGAATAGGACCAGAACTTCTGTATTATACCACCCAAGTTACCGTAAAAACTTAGGTTTTGGAAATATGGCTGATTAAAGTAGTCGCATTGAGATGTGCGGACAGCGATTTGTCAAAGTATGACATGAAAAATAAAATAAATACGGAAGTGTGCCAACATGACGTACACATAGGATGATAGAATAGGTCCTGAAATTTAGTATTATACCACCCAAGTTACCTTCAAAAATTAGGTTTTGGAAATATGGGTGATTAAATTTGTCGCTATGCGATGTGCGGACAACGATTTGTCTAAGTTTGACATGAAATATAAAAATAAATACGGAATTGTGGATACATGACGTACACATAGGGTGATAGAATAGGACCAGAACTTCTGTATTATACCACCCAAGTTACCGTATAAACTTAGGTTTTGGAAATATGGGTGATTAAATTAGTCGCTATGCGATGTGCAGACAACGATTTGTCTAAGTTTGACATGAAATATAAAAATAAATACGGAATTTTGGATACATGACGTACACATTGGGTGATAGAATAGGATTAGAACTATATTATTATACCACTCAGGTTACCGTCAAAACTTAGGTTTTGGAAATACGGGTGATTAAAATAGTCGCTTTGGATGTAAGGACAGCGATCCACCTAAGTTTGAAATGAAATATAAAATAAATACGGCAGTGTGTCAGCATGACGTACACGTAGGATGAAAGAATAGGACCAGAACTTTAGTACTATACCACCCAAGTTACCTTAAAAACTTAGGTTTTGGAAATATGGCTGATTAAATTAGTCGCTATGCGATGTGCGGACAACGATTTGTCTAAGTTTGACATGAAATATAAAAATAAATACGGAATTGTGGATACATGACGTACACATAGGGTGATAGAATAGGACCAGAACTTCTGTATTATACCACCCAAGTTACCGTAAAAACTTAGGTTTTGGAAATATGGGTGATTAAATTAGTCGCTATGCGATGTGCGGACAACGATTTGTCTAAGTTTGACATGAAATATAAAAATAAATACGGAGGTGTGCCAACATTACGTACACGTAGGGTGATAGAATAGGACCAGAACTTCTGTATTATACCACCCAAGTTACCGTAAAAACTTAGGTTTTGGTAATATGGGTGATTAAATTAGTCGCTATGCGATGTGCGGACAACGATTTGTCTAAGTATGACATGAAATATAATAATAAATACGGAGGTGTGCCAACATTACGTACACGTGGGGTGATAGAATAGGACCAGAACTTCTGTATTATACCACCCAAGTTACCGTAAAAACTTAGGTTTTGGAAATATGGCTGATTAAAGTAGTCGCATTAAGATGTGCGGACAGAGATTTGTCGAAGTTTGACACGAAATATAAAAAAAAAACGGAGGTGTGCCAACATGACGTACACATAGGATGATAGAATAGGTCCAGAACTATAGTACTATACCACCCAAGTTACCGTAAAAACTTAGGTTTTTTGAATTATGGCTGATTAAAGTAGTCGCATTGAGATGTGCGGACAGCGATTTGTCAAAGTATGACATGAAAAATAAAATAAATACGGAAGTGTGCCAACATGACGTACACATAGGATGATAGAATAGGTCCTGAAATTTAGTATTATACAACCTAAGTTACCTTAAAAACTTAGGTTTTGGAAATATGGGTGTTTAAATTAGTCGCTATGCGATGTGCGGACAACGATTTGTCTAGGTTTGTCATGAAATATAAAAATAAATACGGAATTGTGGATACATGACGTACACATAGGGTGATAGAATAGGACCAGAACGTCTGTATTATACCACCCAAGTTACCTTAAAAACTTAGGTTTTGGAAATATGGGTGATTAAATTAGTCGCTATGCGATGTGCGGACAACGATTTGTCTAAGTATGACATGAAATATAATAATAAATACGGAAGTGTGCCAACATGACGTACAAATAGGGTGATAGAATAGGACCAGAACTTCTGTATTATACCACCCAAGTTACCGTAAAAACTTAGGTTTTGGAATTATGGGTGATTAAATTAGTCGCTATGCGATGTGCGGACAACGATTTGTCTAAGTTTGACATGAAATATAAAAATAAATACGGAATTGTGGATACATGACGTACACATAGGGTGATAGAATAGGACCAGAACTTCTGTATTATACCACCCAAGTTACCGTAAAAACTTAGGTTTTGGAAATATGGGTGATTAAATTAGTCGCTATGCGATGTGCGAACAACGATTTGTCGAAGTTTGACACGAAATATAAAAAAATACGGAGGTGTGCCAACATGACGTACAGATAGGATGATAGAATAGGTCCAGAACTTTAGTACTATACCACCCAAGCTACCGTAAAAACTTAGGTTTTGGAAATATGGGTGATTAAATTAGTCGCTATGCGATGTGCGGACAACGATTTGTCTAAGTTTGACATGAAATATAAAAATAAATACGGAATTGTGGATACATGACGTACACGTAGGGTGATAGAATAGGACCAGAACTTCAGTATTATACCACCCAAGTTACCGTAAAAAATTAGGTTTTGGAAATATGGCTGATTAAAGTAGTCGCATTGAGATGTGCGGACAGCGATTTGTCAAAGTATGACATGAAAAATAAACTAAATACGGAAGTGTGCCAACATGACGTACACATAGGATGATAGAATAGGTCCTGAAATTTAGTATTATACCACCCAAGTTACCTTAAAAACTTAGGTTTTGGAAATATGGGTGATTAAATTAGTCGCTATGCGATGTGCGGACAACGATTTGTCTAAGTATGACATGAAATATAATAATAAATACGGAGGTGTGCCAACATTACGTACACGTAGGGTGATAGAATAGGACCAGAACTTCTGTATTATACCACCCAAGTTACCGTAAAAACTTAGGTTTTGGAAATATGGCTGATTAAAGTAGTCGCATTGAGATGTGCGGACAGCGATTTGTCAAAGTATGACATGAAAAATAAAATAAATACGGAAGTGTGCCAACATGACGTACACATAGGATGATAGAATAGGTCCTGAAATTTAGTATCATACCACCCAAGTTACCTTAAAAATTTAGGTTTTGGAAATATGGGTGATTAAATTAGTCGCTATGCGATGTGCGGACAACGATTTGTCTAAGTTTGAGATGAAATATAAAAATAAATACGAAAGTTGTGTGCCAACATTACGTACACGTAGGGTGATAGAATAGGACCAGAACTTCTGTATTATACCACCCAAGTTACCGTAAAAACTTAGGTTTTGGAAATATGGCTGATTAAAGTAGTCGCATTGAGATGTGCGGACAGAGATTTGTCGAAGTTTGACACGAAATATAAAAAAAATACGGAGGTGTGCCAACATGACGTACACATAGGATGATAAAATAGGTCCAGAACGTTAGTACTATACCACCCAAGTTACCTTAAAAACTTAGGTTTTGGAAATAGGGTGATTAAAATAGTCGCTTTGGATGTGTGGACAGCGATCCACCTAAGTTTGACATAAAATATAAAATAAATACGGCAGTGTGTCAGCATGACGTACACGTAGGATGAAAGAATAGGACCAGAACTTTAGTACTATACCACCCAAGTTACCTTAAAAACTTAGGTTTTGGAAATATGGGTGATTAAATTAGTCGCTATGCGATGTGCGGACAACGATTTGTCTAAGTATGACATGAAATATAATAATAAATACGGAGGTGTGCCAACATTACGTACACGTAGGGTGATAGAATAGGACCAGAACTTCTGTATTATACCACCCAAGTTACCGTAAAAACTTAGGTTTTGGAAATATGGCTGATTAAAGTAGTCGCATTGAGATGTGCGGACAGCGATTTGTCAAAGTATGACATGAAAAATAAAATAAATACGGAAGTGTGCCAACATGACGTACACATAGGATGATAGAATAGGTCCTGAAATTTAGTATTATACCACCCAAGTTACCTTAAAAATTTAGGTTTTGGAAATATGGGTGATTAAATTAGTCGCTATGCGATGTGCGGACAACGATTTGTCTAAGTTTGAGATGAAATATAAAAATAAATACGAAAGTTGTGTGCCAACATTACGTACACGTAGGGTGATAGAATAGGACCAGAACTTCTGTATTATACCACCCAAGTTACCGTAAAAACTTAGGTTTTGGAAATATGGCTGATTAAATTAGTCGCATTGAGATGTGCGGACAGCGATTTGTCAAAGTATGACATGAAAAATAAAATAAATACGGAAGTGTGCCAACATGACGTACACATAGGATGAAAGAATAGGACCAGAAATTTAGTACTATACCGCCCAAGTTACCGTAAAAACTTAGGTTTTGGAAATACGGGTGATTAAAATAGTCGCTTTGGATGTGTGGACAGTGATCGACCTAAGTTTGACATAAAATATAAAATAAATACGGCAGTGTGTCAGCATGACGTACACATAGGATGATAGAATAGGTCCTGAAATTTAGTATTATACCACCCAAGTTACCTTAATAATTTAGGTTTTGGAAATATGGGTGATTAAATTAGTCGCTATGCGATGTGCGGACAACGATTTGTCTAAGTTTGAGATGAAATATAAAAATAAATACGAAAGTTGTGTGCCAACATTACGTACACGTAGGGTGATAGAATAGGACCAGAACTTCTGTATTATACCACCCAAGTTACCGTAAAAACTTAGGTTTTGGAAATATGGCTGATTAAAGTAGTCGCATTGAGATGTTCGGACAACAATTTGTCTAAGTTTGACATGAAATATAAAAATAAATACGGAATTGTGGATACATGACGTACACATAGGGTGATAGAATAGGACCAGAACTTCTGTATTATACCACCTAAGTTACCGTAAAAACTTAGGTTTTGGAAATATGGGTGATAAAATTAGTCGCTATGCTATGTGCGGACAACGATTTGTCGAAGTTTGACAGGAAATATAAAAAAAATACGGAGGTGTGCCAACATGACGTACACATAGGATGATAGAATAGGTCCAGAACTTTAGTACTATACCACCCAAGTTACCGTAAAAACTTAGGTTTTGGAAATATGGGTGATTAAATTAGTCGCTATGCGATGTGCGGACAACGATTTGTCTAAGTTTGACATGAAATATAAAAATAAATACGGAATTGTGGATACATGACGTACACATAGGGTGATAGAATAGGATCAGAACTTCTGTATTATACCACCCAAGTTACCGTAAAAACTTAGGTTTTGGAAATATGGGTGATTAAATTAGTCGCTATGCGATGTGCGGACAACGATTTGTCTAAGTATGACATGAAATATAATAATAAATACGGAGGTGTGCCAACATTACGTACACGTAGGGTGATAGAATAGGACCAGAACTTCTGTATTATATCACCCAAGTTACCGTAAAAACTTAGGTTTTGGAAATATGGCTGATTAAAGTAGTCGCATTGAGAAGTGCGGACAGAGATTTGTCGAAGTTTGACACGAAATATAAAAAAAATACGGAGGTGTGCCAACATGACGTGCACATAGGATGATAGAATAGGTCCAAAACTTTAGTACTATACCACCCAAGTTACCGTAAAAACTTAGGTTTTGGAAATATGGGTGATTAAATTAGTCGCTATGCGATGTGCGGACAACGATTTGTCTAAGTTTGACATGAAATATAAAAATAAATACGGAATTGTGGATACATGACGTACACGTAGGGTGATAGAATATGACCAGAACTTCTGTATTATACCACCCAAGTTACTGTAAAAACTTAGGTTTTGGAAATATGGCTGATTAAAGTAGTCGCATTGAGATGTGCGGACAGCGATTTGTCAAAGTATGACATGAAAAATAAAATAAATACGGAAGTGTGCCAACATGACGTACACATAGGATGATAGAATAGGTCCTGAAATTTAGTATTATACCACCCAAGTTACCTTAAAAACGTAGGTTTTGGAAATATGGGTGATTAAATTAGTCGCTATGCGATGTGCGGACAACGATTTGTCTAAGTATGACATGAAATATAATAATAAATACGGAGGTGTGCCAACATTACATACACGTAGGGTGATAGAATAGGACCAGAACTTCTGTATTATACCACCCAAGTTACCGTAAAAACTTAGGTTTTGGAAATATGGCTGATTAAAGTAGTCGCATTGAGATGTGCGGACAGAGATTTGTCGACGTTTGACACGAAATATAAAAAAAAATACGGAGGTGTGCCAACATGACGTACACATAGGATGATAGAATAGGACCAGAACTTCTGTATTATACCACCCAAGTTACCGTAAAAACTTAGGTTTTGGAAATATGGGTGATTAAATTAGTCGCTATGCTATGTGCGGACAACAATTTGTCGAAGTTTGACACGAAATATAAAAAAATACGGAGGTGTGCCAACATGACGTACACATAGGATGATAGAATAGGTCCAAAACTTTAGTACTATACCACCCAAGTTACCGTAAAAACTTAGGTTTTGGAAATATGGGTGATTAAATTAGTCGCTATGAGATGTGCGGACAACGATTTGTCTAAGTTTGACATGAAATATATAAATAAATACGGAATTGTGGATACATGACGTACACGTAGGGTGATAGAATAGGACCAGAACTTCTGTATTATACCACCCAAGTTACTGTAAAAACTTAGGTTTTGGAAATATGGCTGATTAAAGTAGTCGCATTGAGATGTGCGGACAGCGATTTGTCAAAGTATGACATGAAAAATAAAATAAATACGGAAGTTTGCCAACATGACGTACACATAGGATGATAGAATAGGTCCTGAAATTTAGTATTATACCACCCAAGTTACCGTAAAAACTTAGGTTTTGGAAATATGGGTGATTAAATTAGTCGCTATGCGATGTGCGGACAACGATTTGTCTAAGTATGACATGAAATATAATAATAAATACGGAGGTGTGCCAACATTACGTACACGTAGGGTGATAGAATAGGACCAGAACTTCTGTATTATACCACCCAAGTTACCTTAAAAACTTAGGTTTTGGAAATATGGGTGATTAAATTAGTCGCTATGCGATGTGCGGACAACGATTTGTCTAAGTTTGACATAAAATATAAAAATAAATACGGAATTGTGGATACATGACGTACACATAGGGTGATAGAATAGGACCAGAACTTCTGTATTATACCACCCAAGTTACCGTAAAAACTTAGGTTTTGGAAATATGGCTGATTAAAGTAGTCGCATTGAGATGTGCGGACAGCGATTTGTCAAAGTATGACATGAAAAATAAAATAAATACGGAAGTGTGCCAACATGACGTACACATAGAATGATAGAATAGGTCCTGAAATTTAGTATTATACCACCCAAGTTACCTTAAAAACTTAGGTTTTGGAAATATGGGTGATTAAGTTAGTCGCTATGCGATGTGCGGACAACGATTTGTCTAAGTTTGACATGAAATATAAAAATAAATACGGAATTGTGGATACATGACGTACACGTAGGGTGATAGAATAGGACCAGAACTTCTGTATTATACCATCCAAGTTACCGTAAAAACTTAGGTTTTGGAAATATGGCTGATTAAAGTAGTCGCTATGAGATGTGCGGACAGCGATTTGTCAAAGTATGACATGAAAAATAAAATAAATACGGAAGTGTGCCAACATGACGTACACATAGGATGATAGAATAGGTCCTGAAATTTAGTATTATACCACCGAAGTTACCTTAAAAACCTAGGTTTTGGAAATATGGGTGATTAAATTAGTCGCTATGCGATGTGCGGACAACGATTTGTCTAAGTATGACATAAATTATAATAATAAATACGGAGGTGTGCCAACATTACGTACACGTAGGGTGATAGAATAGGACCAGAACTTCTGTATTATACCACCCAAGTTACCGTAAAAACTTAGGTTTTGGAAATATGGCTGATTAAAGTAGTCGCATTGAGATGTGCGCACAGAGATTTGTCGAAGTTTGACACAAAATATAAAAAAAATACGGAGGTGTGCCAACATGACGTACACATAGGATGATAGAATAGGTCCAGAACTTTAGTACTATACCACCCAAGTTACCTTAAAAACTTAGGTTTTGGAAATACGGGTGATTAAAATAGTCGCTTTGGATGTGTGGACAGCGATCCACCTAAGTTTGACATAAAATATAAAATAAATACGGCTGTGTGTCAGCATGACGTACACGTAGGATGAAAGAATAGGACCAGAACTTTAGTACTATACCACCCAAGTTACCTTAAAAACTTAGGTTTTGGAAATATGGGTGATTAAATTAGTCGCTATGCGATGTGCGGACAACGATTTGTCTAAGTATGACATAAAATATAATAATAAATACGGAGGTGTGCCAACATTACGTACACTTAGGGTTATAGAATAGGACCAGAACTTCTGTATTATACCACCCAAGTTACCGTAAAAACTTAGGTTTTGGAAATATGGCTGATTAAAGTAGTCGCTATGCGATGTGCGGACAACGATTTGTCTAAGTATGACATGAAATATAATAATAAATACGGAGGTGTGCCAACATTACGTACACGTAGGGTGATAGAATAGGACCAGAACTTCTGTATTATACCACCCAAGTTACCGTAAAAACTTAGGTTTTGGAAATATGGGTGATTAAATTAGTCGCTATGCGATGTGCGTACAACGATTTGTCTAAGTATGACATGAAATATAATAATAAATACGGAGGTGTGCCAACATTACGTACACGTAGGGTGATAGAATAGGACCAGAACTTCTGTATTATACCACCCAAGTTACCGAAAAACTTAGGTTTTGGAAATATGGCTGATTAAAGTAGTCGCATTGAGATGTGCGGACAGAGATTTGTCGAAGTTTGACACGAAATATAAAAAAAATTCGGAGGTGTGCCAACATTACGTACACATAGGATGATAGAATAGGTCCAGAACTATAGTACTATACCACCCAAGTTACCGTAAAAACTTAGGTTTTGGAAATTCGGGTGATTAAAATAGTCGCTTTGGATGTGTGGACAGTGATCCACCTAAGTTTGAAATAAAATATAAAATAAATACGGCAGTGTGTCAGCATGACGTACACGTAGGGTGATGAAATAGGACCAGAAATTCTGTATTATACCACCCAAGTTACCGTAAAAACTTAGGTTTAGGAAACATGGCTGATTAAAGTGGTCGCATTGAGATGTGCGGACAGAGATTTGTCGAAGTTTGACACGAAATATAAAAAAAAAATACGGAGGTGTGCCAACATGACGTACACATAGGATGATAGAATAGGTCCAGAACTTTAGTACTATACCACCCAAGTTACCGTAAAAACTTAGGTTTTGGAAATATGGCTGATTAAAGTAGTCGCATTGAGATGTGCGGACAGCGATTTGTCTAAGTTTGACATGAAATATAAAAATAAATACGGAATTGTGGATACATGACGTACACATAGGGTGATAGAATAGGACCAGAACTTCTGTATTATACCACCCAAGTTACCGTAAAAACTTAGGTTTGGAAATATGGCTGATTAAAGTAGTCGCATTGAGATGTGCGGACAGAGATTTGTCGAAGTTTGACACAAAATATAAAAAAAATACGGAGGTGTGCCAACATTACGTACACGTAGGGTGATAGAATAGGACCAGAACTTCTGTATTATACCACCCAAGTTACCGTAAAAACTTAGGTTTTGGAAATATGGCTGATTAAAGTAGTCGCATTGAGATGTGCGGACAGAGATTTGTCGAAGTTTGACACGAAATATAAAAATAAATACGGAATTGTTGATACTTGACGTACACGTAGGGTGATAGAATAGGACCAGAACTTCTGTATTATATCACCCAAGTTACCGTAAAAACTTAGGTTTTGGTAATATGGGTGATTAAATTAGTCGCTATGCGATGTGCGGACAACGATTTGTCTTAGTATGACATGAAATATAATAATAAATACGGAGGTGTGCCAACATTACGTACACGTAGGGTGATAGAATAGGACCAGAACTTTAGTATTATACCACCCAAGTTACCATAAAAACTTAGGTTTTGGTAATATGGGTGATTAAATTAGTCGCTATGCGATGTGCGGACAACGATTTGTCTAAGTTTAACATGAAATATAAAAATAAATACGTAATCGTGGATACATGACGTACACATAGGGTGATAGAATAGGACCAGAACTTCTGTATTATACCACCCAAGTTACCGTAAAAACTTAGGTTTTGAAAATATGGCTGATTAAAGTAGTCGCTATGCGATGTGCGGACAACGATTTGTCGAAGTTTGACACGAAATATAAAAAAATACGGAGGTGTGCCAACATGACGTACACATAGGATGATCGAATAGGTCCAGAACTTTAGTACTATACCACCCAAGTTACTGTAAAAACTTAGGTTTTGGAAATATGGGTGATTAAATTAGTCGCTATGCGATGTGCGGACAACGATTTGTCTAAGTTTGACATGAAATATAAAAATAAATACGGAGGTGTGCCAACATTACGTACACGTTGGGTGATAAAATAGGACCAGAACTTCTGTATTATACCACCCAAGTTACTGTAAAAACTTAGGTTTTGGAAATATGGGTGATTAAATTAGTCGCTATGCGATGTGCGGACAACGATTTGTCTAAGTATGACATGAAATATAATAATAAATACGGAGGTGTGCCAACATTACGTACACGTAGGGTGATAGAATTGGACCAGAACTTCTGTATTATACCACCCAAGTTACCGTAAAAACTTAGGTTTTGGAAATATTGGTGATTAAATTAGTCGCTATGCGATGTGCGGACAACGATTTGTCTAAGTTTGACATGAAATGTAAAAATAAATACGGAATTTTGGATACATGACGTACACATTGGGTGATAGAATAGGATTAGAACTATATTATTATATCACTCAGGTTACCGTCAAAACTTAGGTTTTGGAAATACGGGTGATTAAAATAGTCGCTTTGGATGTGTAGACAGCGATCCACCTAAGTTTGACATAAAATATAAAATATCTACGGCAGTGTGTCAGCATGACGTACACGTAGGATGAAAGAAAAGGACCAGAACTTTAGTACTATGCCACCCAAGTTACCTTAAAAAACTTATTTTTTGGAAATATGGGTGATTAAATTAGTCGCTATGCGATGTGCGGACAACGATTTGTCTAAGTTTGACATGAAATATAAAAAAAATACGGAGGTGTGGATACATGACGTAAACATAGGGTGATAGAATAGGACCAGAACTTCTGTATTATACCACCCAAGTTACCGTAAAAACTTGGGTTTTGGAAATATGGCTGATTAAAGTAGTCGCTTTGCGATGGGCGGACAGCGATTTGTCTAAGTTTGACATGAAATATAAAATAAATACGGAAGTGTTCCAACATGACGTACAAATAGTATGATAGAATAGGACCAGAACTTTAGTACTATACCACCCAAGTTACCTTAAAAACTTAGTTTTTGGATATATGGGTGATTTAATTAGTCGCTATGCGATGTGCGGACAACGATTTGTCTAAGTATGACATGAAATATAATAATAAATACGGAGGTGTGCCAACATTACGTACACGTAGGGTGATAGAATAGGACCAGAACTTCTGTATTATACCACCCAAGTTACCGTAAAAACTTAGGTTTTGGAAATATGGGTGATTAAATTAGTCGCTATGCGATGTGCGGACAACGATTTGTCGAAGTTTGACATAAAATATAAAATAAATACGGCAGTGTGTCAGCATGACGTACACGTAGGGTGATGAAATAGGACCAGAACTTCTGTATTATACCACCCAAGTTACCGTAAAAACTTAGGTTTTGGAAATATGGCTGATTAAAGTAGTCGCATTGAGATGTGCGGACAGCGATTTGTCAAAGTATGACATGAAAAATAAAATAAATACGGAAGTGTGCCAACATGACGTACACACAGGATGATAGAATAAGTCCTCAAATTTAGTATTATACCACCCCAGTTACCTTGAAAACTTAGGTTTTGGAAATATGGGTGATTAAATTAGTCGCTATGCGATGTGCGGACAACGATTTGTCTAAGATTGTATTGTAATATAAAAATAAATACGGAATTGTGGATACATGACGTACACATAGGGTGATAGAATAGGACCAGAACTTCTGTATTATACCACCCAAGTTACCGTAAAAACTTAGGTTTTGGAAATAATGCTGATTAAAGTAGTCGCATTGAGATGTGCGGAGAGAGATTTGTCGAAGTTTGACACGAAATATAAAAAAAATACGGAGGTGTGCCAACATGACGTACACATAGGATGATAGAATAGGTCCAGAACTTTAGTACTATACCACCCAAGTTACCTTAAAAACTTAGGTTTTGGAAATACGGGTGATTAAAATAGTAGCTTTGGATGTGTGGACAGTGATCCACCTGAGTTTGACATGAAATATAAAAATAAATACGGAATTGTGGATACATGACGTACACATAGGGTGATAGAATAGGTCCTGAAATTTAGTATTATACCATATTACACCACCCAAGTTACCGTAAAAACTTAGGTTTTGGAAATATGGGTGATTAAATTAGTCGCTATGCGATGTGCGGACAACGATTTGTCTAAGTATGACATGAAAAATAAAATAAATACGGAAGTGTGCCAACATGACGTACACATACGATGATAGAATAGGTCCTGAAATTTAGTATTATACCACCCAAGTTACCGTAAAAACTTAGGTTTTGGAAATATGGGTGATTAAATTAGTCGCTATGCGATGTGCGGACAACGATTTGTCTAAGTATGACATGAAATATAATAATAAATACGGAGGTG
Organism: Flexamia atlantica; assembly: GCA_035578135.1. Classification (NCBI taxonomy): domain Eukaryota; kingdom Metazoa; phylum Arthropoda; class Insecta; order Hemiptera; family Cicadellidae; genus Flexamia; species Flexamia atlantica. The sequence goes on from JAQJVK010000314.1 coordinate 87,033, forward strand.
TGCCAACATTACGTACATATAGGGTGATAGAATAGGACCAGAACTTCTGTATTCTACCACCCAAGTTACCGTAAAAACTTAAGTTTTGGAAATATGGGTGATTAAATTAGTCGCTATGCGATGTGCGGACAACGATTTGTCTAAAAACTTAGGTTTTGGAAATATGGCTGATTAAAGTAGTCGCATTGAGATGTGCGGACAGCGATTTGTCAAAGTATGACATGAAAAATAAAATAAATACGGAAGTGTGCCAACATGACGTATACATAGGATGATAGAATAGGTCCTGAAATTTAGTATTATACCACCCAAGTTACCTTAAAAACTTAGGTTTTGGAAATATGGGTGATTAAATTAGTCGCTATGCGATGTGCGGACAACGATTTGTCTAAGTTTGACATGAAATATAAAAATAAATACGGAATTGTGGATACATGACGTACACATAGGGTGATAGAATAGGACCAGAACTTCTGTATTATACCACCCAAGTTACCGTAAAAACTTAGGTTTTGGAGATATGGCTGATTAAAGTAGTCGCATTGAGATGTGCGGACAGCGATTTGTCAAAGTATGACATGAAAAATAAAATAAATACGGAAGTGTGCCAACATGACGTACACATAGGGTGATAGAATAGGACCAGAACTTCTGTATTATACCACCCAAGTTACCGTAAAAACTTAGGTTTTGGAAATATGGGTGATTAAATTAGTCGCTATGCGATGTGCGGACAACGATTTGTCTAAGTTTGACATGAAATATAAAAAAAAATACGGAGGTGTGGATACATGACGTACACATAGGGTGATATAGGGTGATAGAAAGGACCAGAACTTCTGTATTATACCACCCAAGTTACCGTAAAAACTTGGGTTTTGGAAATATGGCTGATTAAAGTAGTCGCTTTGCGATGGGCGGACAGAGATTTGTCTAAGTTTGACATGAAATATAAAATAAATACGGAAGTGTTCCAACATGACGTACACATAGTATGATAGAATAGGACCAGAACTTTAGTACTATACGACCCAAGTTACCTTAAAAACTTAGGTTTTGGAAATATGGGTGATTTAATTAGTCGCTAGGCGATGTGCGGACAACGATTTGTCTAAGTATGACATGAAATATAATAATAAATACGGAGGTGTGCCAACATTACGTACACGTAGGGTGGTAGAATAGGACCAGAACTTCTGTATTATACCACCCAAGTTACCGTAAAAACTTAGGTTTTGGAAATATGGGTGATTAAATTAGTCGCTATGCGATGTGCGGACAACGATTTGTCGAAGTTTGACACGAAATATAAAAAAAATACGGAGGTGTGCCAACATGACGTACACATAGGATGATAGAATAGGTCCAGAACTTTAGTACTATACCACCCAAGTTACCTTAAAAACTTAGGTTTTGGAAATACGGGTGATTAAAATAGACGCTTTGGATGTGTGGACAGCGATCCACCTAAGTTTGACATAAAATATAAAATAAATACGGCATGACGTGTGTCAGCATGACGTACACGTAGGGTGATGAAATAGGACCAGAACTTCTGTATTATACCACCCAAGTTACCGTAAAAAATTAGGTTTTGGAAATATGGCTGATTAAAGTAGTCGCATTGAGATGTGCGGACAGCGATTTGTCAAAGTATGACATGAAAAATAAAATAAATACGGAAGTGTGCCACCATGACGTACACATAGGATGATAGAATAAGTCCTCAAATTTAGTATTATACCACCCCAGTTACCTTAAAAACTTAGGTTTTGGAAATATGGGTGATTAAATTAGTCGCTATGCGATGTGCGGACAACGATTTGTCTAAATTTGACATGAAATATAAAAATAAATACGGAATTGTGGATACATGACGTACACATAGGGTGATAGAATAGGACCAGAACTTCTGTATTATACCACCCAAGTTACCGTAAAAACTTAGGTTTTGGAAATATGGCTGATTAAAGTAGTCGCATTGAGATGTGCGGACAGCGATTTGTCAAAGTATGACATGAAAAATAAAATAAATACGGAAGTGTGCCAACATTACGTAAACGTAGGATGAAAGAATAGGACCAGAACTTTAGTACTATACCACCCAAGTTACCTTAAAAACTTAGGTTTTGGAAATATGGGTGATTAAATTAGTCGCTATGCGATGTGCGGACAACGATTTGTAGAAGATTGACATGAAATATAAAAATAAATACGGAATTGTGGATAATGACGTACACATAGGGTGATAGAATAGGACCAGAACTTCTGTATTATACCACCCAAGTTACCGTAAAAACTTAGGTTTTGGAAATATGGCTGATTAAAGTAGTCGCATTGAGATGTGCGGAGAGAGATTTGTCGAAGTTTGACACGAAATATAAAAAAATACGGAGGTGTGCCAACATGACGTACACATAGGATGATAGAATAGGTCCAGAACTTTAGTACTATACCACCCAAGTTACCTTAAAAACTTAGGTTTTGGAAATACGGGTGATTAAAATAGTCGCTTTGGATGTGTGGACAGTGATCCACCTAAGTTTGACATAAAATATAAAATAAATACGCGAGTGTGCCAACAAGACGTACACATAGGGTAATAGAATAGGACCAGAACTTCTGTATTATACCACCCAAGTTACCGTAAAAACTTAGGTTTTGGAAATATGGCTGATTAAAGTAGTCGCTTTGCGATGGGCGGACAGCAATTTGTCGAAGTTTGACACGAAATATAAAAAAAATACGGAAGTGTTCCAACATGACGTACACATAGTATGATAGAATAGGTCCAGAACTTTAGTACTATACCACCCAAGTTACCGTAAAAACTTAGGTTTTGGAAATATGGGTGATTAAAATAGTCGCTATGCGATGTGCGGACAACGATTTGTCTAAGTTTGACATGAAATATAAAAATAAATACGGAATTGTGGATACATGACGTACACATAGGGTGATAGAATAGGTCCTGAAATTTAGTATTATACCATATTACACCACCCAAGTTACCGTAAAAACTTAGGTTTTGGAAATATGGGTGATTAAATTAGTCGCTATGCGATGTGCAGACAACGATTTGTTTAAGTATGACATGAAATATAATAATAAATACGGAGGTGTGCCAACATTACGTACATATAGGGTGATAGAATAGGACTAGAACTTCTGTATTCTACCACCCAAGTTACCGTAAAAACTTAGGTTTTGGAAATATGGGTGATTAAATTAGTCGCTATGCGATGTGCGGACAACGATTTGTCTAAAAACTTAGGTTTTGGAAATATGGCTGATTAAAGTAGTCGCATTGAGATGTGCGGACAGCGATTTGTCAAAGTATGACATGAAAAATAAAATAAATACGGAAGTGTGCCAACATGACGTACACATAGGGTGATAGAATAGGACCAGAACTTCTGTATTATACCACCCAAGTTACCGTAAAAACTTAGGTTTTGGAAATATGGGTGATTAAATTAGTCGCTATGCGATGTGCGGACAACGATTTGTCTAAGTTTGACATGAAATATAAAAAAAATACGGAGGTGTGGATACATGACGTACACATAGGGTGATATAGGGTGATAGAAAGGACCAGAACTTCTGTATTATACCACCCAAGTTACCGTAAAAACTTGGGTTTTGGAAATATGGCTGATTAAAGTAGTCGCTTTGCGATGGGCGGACAGCGATTTGTCTAAGTTTGACATGAAATATAAAATATTTACGGAAGTGTTCCAACATGACGTACACATAGTATGATAGAATAGGACCAGAACTTTTGTACTATACGACCCAAGTTACCTTAAAAACTTAGGTTTTGGAAATATGGGTGATTTAATTAGTCGCTAGGCGATGTGCGGACAACGATTTGTCTAAGTATGACATGAAATATAATAATAAATACGGAGGTGTGCCAACATTACGTACACGTAGGGTGGTAGAATAGGACCAGAACTTCTGTATTATACCACCCAAGTTACCGTAAAAACTTAGGTTTTGGAAATATGGGTGATTAAATTAGTCGCTATGCGATGTGCGGACAGCGATTTGTCAAAGTATGACATGAAAAATAAAATAAATACGGAAGTGTGCCACCATGACGTACACATAGGATGATAGAATAAGTCCTCAAATTTAGTATTATACCACCCCAGTTACCTTAAAAACTTAGGTTTTGGAAATATGGGTGATTAAATTAGTCGCTATGCGATGTGAGACAACGATTTGTCTAAGTTTGACATGAAATATAAAAATAAATACGGAAGTGTTCCAACATGACGTACACATAGTATGATAGAATAGGACCAGAACTTTTGTACTATACGACCCAAGTTACCTTAAAAACTTAGGTTTTGGAAATATGGGTGATTTAATTAGTCGCTAGGCGATGTGCGGACAACGATTTGTCTAAGTATGACATGAAATATAATAATAAATACGGAGGTGTGCCAACATTACGTACACGTAGGGTGGTAGAATAGGACCAGAACTTCTGTATTATACCACCCAAGTTACCGTAAAAACTTAGGTTTTGGAAATATGGGTGATTAAATTAGTCGCTATGCGATGTGCGGACAGCGATTTGTCAAAGTATGACATGAAAAATAAAATAAATACGGAAGTGTGCCACCATGACGTACACATAGGATGATAGAATAAGTCCTCAAATTTAGTATTATACCACCCCAGTTACCTTAAAAACTTAGGTTTTGGAAATATGGGTGATTAAATTAGTCGCTATGCGATGTGAGACAACGATTTGTCGAAGTTTGACATAAAATATAAAATAAATACGGCAGTGTTTTAGCATGACGTACACGTAGGGTGATGAAATAGGACCAGAACTTCTGTATTATACCACCCAAGTTACCGTAAAAACTTAGGTTTTGGAAATATGGCTGATTAAAGTAGTCGCATTGAGATGTGCGGACAGCGATTTGTCAAAGTATGACATGAAAAATAAAATAAATACGGAAGTGTGCCAACATTACGTAAACGTAGGATGAAAGAATAGGACCAGAACTTTAGTACTATACCACCCAAGTAACCTTAAAAACTTAGGTTTTGGAAATATGGGTGATTAAATTAGTCGCTATGCGATGTGCGGACAACGATTTGTCTAAGTATGACATGAAATATAAAAATAAATACGGAATTGTGGATACATGACGTACACATAGGGTGATAGAATAGGACCAGAACTTCTGTATTATACAATCCAAGTTACCGTAAAAACTTAGGTTTTGGATATATGGGTGATTAAATTAGTCGCTATGCGATGTGCGGACAACGATTTGTCTAAGTTTGACATGAAATATAAAAATAAATACGGAATTTTGGATACATGACGTACACATTGGGTGATAGAATAGGATTAGAACTATATTATTATACCACTCAGGTTACCGTCAAAACTTAGGTTTTGGAAATACGGGTGATTAAAATAGTCGCTTTGGATGTGTGGACAGCGATCCACCTAAGTTTGACATAAAATATAAAATAAATACGGAAGTGTGTCAGCATGACGTACACGTAGGATGAAAGAATAGGACCAGAACTTTAGTACTATACCACCCAAGTTACCTTAAAAACTTAGGTTTTGGAAATATGGGTGATTAAATTAGTCGCTATGCGATGTGCGGACAACGATTTGTCTAAGTATGACATGAAATATAATAATAAATACGGAGGTGTGCCAACATTACGTACACGTAGGGTGATAGAATAGGACCAGAACTTCTGTATTATACCACCCAAGTTACCGTAAAAACTTAGGTTTTGGAAATATGGCTGATTAAAGTAGTCGCATTGAGATGTGCGGACAGAGATTTGTCGAAGTTTGACACGAAATATAAAAAAATACGGAGGTGTGCCAACATGACGTACACATAGGATGATAGAATAGGTCCAGAACTTTAGTACTATACCACCCAAGTTACCGTAAAAACTTAGGTTTTAGAAATATGGGTGATTAAAGTAGTCGCATTGAGATGTGCGGACAGCGATTTGTCTAAGTTTGACATGAAATATAAAAATAAATACGGAATTGTGGATACATGACGTACACATAGGGTGATAGAATAGGACCAGAACTTCTGTATTATACCACCCAAGTTACCGTAAAAACTTAGGTTTTGGAAATATGGGTGATTAAATTAGTCGCTATGCGATGTGCGGACAACGATTTGTCGAAGTTTGACACGAAATATAAAAAAAATACGGAGGTGTGCCAACATGACGTACACATAGGATGATAGAATAGGTCCAGAACTTTAGTACTATACCACCCAATTTACCGTAAAAACTTAGGTTTTGGAAATATGGGTGATAAAATTAGTCGCTATGCGATGTGCGGACAACGATTTGTCTAAGTTTGACATGAAGTATAAAAAAAAATACGGAGGTGTGCCAACATTACGTACACGTAGGATGAAAGAATAGGACCAGAACTTTAGTACTATACCACCCAAGTTACCTTAAAAACTTAGGTTCTGGAAATATGGGTGATTAAATTAGTCGCTATGCGATGTGCGGACAACGATTTGTCGAAGTTTGACACGAAATATAAAAAAATACGGAGGTGTGCCAACATGACGTACACATAGGATGATAGAATAGGTCCAGAACTTTAGTACTATACCACCCAAGTTACCGTAAAAACTTAGGTTTTGGAAATATGGCTGATTAAAGTAGTCGCATTGAGATGTGCGGACAGCGATTTGTCTAAGTTTGACATGAAATATAAAAATAAATACGGAATTGTGGATACATGACGTACACATAGGGTGATAGAATAGGACCAGAACTTCTGTATTATACCACCCAAGTTACCGTAAAAACTTAGGTTTTGGAAATATGGGTGATTAAATTAGTCGCTATGCGATGTGCGGACAACGATTTGTCAAAGTTTGACACGAAATATAAAAAAAATACGGAGGTGTGCCAACATGACGTACACATAGGATGATAGAATAGGTCCAGAACTTTAGTACTATACCACCCAAGTTACCGTAAAAACTTAGGTTTTGGAAATATGGGTGATTAAATTAGTCGCTATGTGATGTGCGGACAACGATTTGTCTAAGTTTGACATGAAATATAAAAATAAATACGGAGGTGTGCCAACATTACGTACAAGTAGGGTGATAGAATAGGACCAGAACTTCTGTATTATACCACCCAAGTTACCGTAAAAACTTAGGTTTTGGAAATATGGGTGATTAAATTTGTCGCTATGCGATGTGCGGACAACGATTTGTCTAAGTATGACATGAAATATAATAATAAATACGGAGGTGTGCCAACATTACGTACACTTAGGGTGATAGAATAGGACCAGAACTTCTGTATTATACCACCCAAGTTACCATAAAAACTTAGGTTTTGGAAATATGGCTGATTAAATTAGTCGCATTGAGATGTGCGGACAGAGATTTGTCGAAGTTTGACACGAAATATAAAAAAATACGGAGGTGTGCCAACATGACGTACACATAGGATGATAGAATAGGTCCAGAACTTTAGTACTATACCACCCAAGTTACCTTAAAAACTTAGGTTTTGGAAATACGGGTGATTAAAATAGTCGCTTTGGATGTGTGGACAGCGATCCACCTAAGTTTGACATAAAATATATAATAAATACGGGAGTGTCAGCATGACGTACACGTAGGATGAAAGAATAGGACCAGAACTTTAGTACTATACCACCCAAGTTACCGTAAAAACTTAGGTTTTGGAAATATGGCTGATTAAAGTAGTCGCATTGAGATGTGCGGACAGAGATTTGTCGAAGTTTGACACGAAATATAAAAAAAATACGGAGGTGTGCCAACATGACGTACACATAGGATGATAGAATAGGTCCAGAACTTTAGTACTATACCACCCAAGTTACCGTAAAAACTTAGGTTTTAGAAATATGGGTGATTAAAGTAGTCGCATTGAGATGTGCGGACAGCGATTTGTCTAAGTTTGACATGAAATATAAAAATAAATACGGAATTGTGGATACATGACGTACACATAGGGTGATAGAATAGGACTAGAACTTCTGTATTATACCACCTAAGTTACCGTAAAACTTAGGTTTTGGAACTTAGGTTTTGGAAATATGGGTGATTAAATTAGTCGCTATGCGATGTGCGGACAACGATTCGTCGAAGTTTGACACGAAATATAAAAAAAATACGGAGGTGTGCCAACATGACGTACACATAGGATGATAGAATAGGTCCAGAACTTTTAGTACTAAACCACCCAAGTTACCGTAAAAACTTAGGTTTTGGAAATATGGGTGATTAAATTAGTCGCTATGCGATGTGCGGACAACGATTTGTCTAAGTTTGACATGAAATATAAAAATGAATACGGAGGTGTGCCAACATTACGTACAAGTAGGGGTGATAGAATAGGACCAGAACTTCTGTATTATACCACCCAAGTTACCGTAAAACTTAGGTTTTGGAAATATGGCTGATTAAAGTAGTCGCATTGAGATGTGCGGGACAGAGATTTGTCGAAGTTTGACACGAAATATAAAAAAATACGGAGGTGTGCCAACATGACGTACACATAGGATGATAGAATAGGTCCAGAACTTTAGTACTATACCACCCAAGTTACCGTAAAAACTTAGGTTTTGGAAATATGGCTGATTAAAGTAGTCGCATTGAGATGTGCGGACAGCGATTTGTCTAAGTTTGACATGAAATATAAAAATAAATACGGAATTGTGGATACATGACGTACACATAGGGTGATAGAATAGGACCAGAACTTCTGTATTATACCACCCAAGTTACCGTAAAAACTTAGGTTTTGGAAATATGGGTGAATAAATTAGTCGCTATGCGATGTGCGGACAACGATTTGTCTAAGTTTGACATGAAATATAAAAATAAATACGGAATTTTGGATACATGACGTACACATTGGTTGATAGAATAGGATTAGAACTATATTATTATACCACTCAGGTTACCGTCAAAACTTAGGTTTTGGAAATACGGGTGATTAAAATAGTCGCTTTGGATGTGTGGACAGCGATCCACCTAAGTTTGACATAAAATATAAAATAAATACGGAAGTGTGTCAGCATGACGTACACGTAGGATGAAAGAATAGGACCAGAACTTTAGTACTATACCACCCAAGTTACCTTAAAAACTTAGGTTTTGGAAATATGGGTGATTAAAATAGTCGCTTTGGATGTGTGGACAGCGATCCACCTAAGTTTGTCATAAAATATAAAATAAATACGGCAGTGTGTCAGCATGACGTACACGTAGGATGAAAGAATAGGACCAGAACTTTAGTACTATACCACCCAAGTTACCTTAAAAACTTAGGTTTTGGAAATATGGGTGATTAAATTAGTCGCTATGCGATGTGCGGACAACGATTTGTCTAAGTATGACATGAAACATAATAATAAATACGGAGGTGTGCCAACATTACGTACACGTAGGTTGATAGAATAGGACCAGAACTTCTGTATTATACCACCCAAGTTACCGTAAGAACTTAGGTTTTGGAAATATGGCTGATTAAAGTAGTCGCATTGAGATGTGCGGACAGAGATTTGTCGAAGTTTGACACGAAATATAAAAAAAATACGGAGGTGTGCCAACATGACGTACACATAGGATGATAGAATAGGTCCAGAACTTTAGTACTATACCACCCAAGTTACCTTAAAAACTTAGGTTTTGGAAATACGGGTGATTAAAATAGTCGCTTTGGATGTGTGGACAGTGATCCACCTAAGTTTGACATGAAATATAATAATAAATACGGAATTGTGGATACATGACGTACACATAGGGTGATAGAATAGGACCAGAACTTCTGTATTATACCACCCAAGTTACCGTAAAAACTTAGGTTTTGGAAATATGGGTGATTAAATTAGTCGCTATGCGATGTGCGCACAACGATTTGTCTAAGTTTGACATGAAATATAAAAATAAATACGGAATTTTGGATAAATGACGTACACATTGGTTGATAGAATAGGATTAGAACTATATTATTATACCACTCAGGTTACCGTCAAAACTTAGGTTTTGGAAATACGGGTGATTAAAATAGTCGCTTTGGATGTGTGGACAGCGATCCACCTAAGTTTGACATAAAATATAAAATAAATACGAAAGTGTGTCAGCATGACGTACATGTAGGATGAAAGAATAGGACCAGAACTTTAGTACTATACCACCCAAGTTACCTTAAAAACTTAGGTTTTGGAAATATGGCTGATTAAAGTAGTCGCATTGAGATGTGCGGACAGAGATTTGTCGAAGTTTGACACGAAATATAAAAAATACGGAGGTGTGCCAACATGACGTACACATAGAATGATAGAATAGGTCCAGAACTTTAGTACTATACCACCCAAGTTACCTTAAAAACTTAGGTTTTGGAAATACGGGTGATTAAAATAGTCGCTTTGGATGTGTGGACAGCGATCCACCTAAGTTTGACATAAAATATAAAATAAATACGGCAGTGTGTCAGCATGACGTACACGTAGGATGAAAGAATAGGACCAGAACTTTAGTACTATACCACCCAAGTTACCTTAAAAACTTAGGTTTTGGAAATACGGGTGATTAAAATAGTCACTTTGGATGTGTGGACAGTGATCCACCTAAGTTTGACATAAAATATAAAATAAAAACGGCAGTGTGTCAGCATGACGTACACGTAGGGTGATGAAATAGGACCAGAACTTCTGTATTATACCTCCCAAGTTACCGTAAAAACTTAGGTTTTGGAAATATGGCTGATTAAAGTAGTCGCATTGAGATGTGCGGACAGAGATTTGTCGAAGTTTGACACGAAATATAAAAAAATACGGAGGTGTGCCAACATGACGTACACATAGGATGATAGAATAGGTCCAGAACTTTAGTACTATACCACCCAAGTTAACGTAAAAACTTAGGTTTTGGAAATATGGCTGATTAAAGTAGTCGCATTGAGATGTGCGGACAGCGATTTGTCTAAGTTTGACATGAAATATAATAATAAATACGGAATTGTGGATACATGACGTACACATAGGGTGATAGAATAGGACCAGAACTACTGTATTATACCACCCAAGTTACCGTAAAAACTTAGGTTTTGGAAATATGGGTGAATAAATTAGTCGCTATGCGATGTGCGGACAACGATTTGTCTAAGTTTGACATAAAATATAAAATAAATACGGCAGTGTGTCAGCATGACAAACACGTAGGATGAAAGAATAGGACCAGAACTTTAGTACTATACCACCCAAGTTACCTTAAAAACTTAGGTTTTGGAAATATGGGTGATTAAATTAGTCGCTATGCGATGTGCGGACAACGATTTGTCTAAGTATGACATGAAACATAATAATAAATACGGAGGTGTGTCAACATTACGTACACTTAGGGTGATAGAATAGGACCAGAACTTCTGTATTATACCACCCAAGTTACCGTAAAAACTTAGGTTTTGGAAATATGGCTGATTAAAGTAGTCGCATTGAGATGTGCGGACAGAGATTTGTCGAAGTTTGCCACGAAATATAAAAAAAATACGGAGGTGTGCCAACATGACGTACACATAGGATGATAGAATAGGTCCAGAACTTTAGTACTATACCACCCAAGTTACCTTAAAAACTTAGGTTTTGGAAATACGGGTGATTAAAATAGTCGCTTTGGATTTGTGGACAGTGATCCACCTAAGTTTGACATAAAATATAAAATAAAAACGGCAGTGTGTCAGCATGACGTACACGTAGGGTGATGAAATAGGACCAGAACTTCTGTATTATACCTCCCAAGTTACCGTAAAAACTTAGGTTTTGGAAATATGGCTGATTAAAGTAGTCGCATTGAGATGTGCGGACAGAGATTTGTCGAAGTTTGACACGAAATATAAAAAAATACGGAGGTGTGCCAACATGACGTACACATAGGATGATAGAATAGGTCCAGAACTTTAGTACTATACCACCCAAGTTAACGTAAAAACTTAGGTTTTGGAAATATGGCTGATTAAAGTAGTCGCATTGAGATGTGCGGACAGCGATTTGTCTAAGTTTGACATGAAATATAATAATAAATACGGAATTGTGGATACATGACGTACACATAGGGTGATAGAATAGGACCAGAACTACTGTATTATACCACCCAAGTTACCGTAAAAACTTAGGTTTTGGAAATATGGGTGAATAAATTAGTCGCTATGCGATGTGCGGACAACGATTTGTCTAAGTTTGACATGAAATATAAAAATAAATACGGAATTTTGGATACATGACGTACACATTGGTTGATAGAATAGGATTAGAACTATATTATTATACCACTCAGGCTACCGTCAAAACTTAGGTTTTGGAAATAGGGTGATTAAAATAGTCGCTTTGGATGTGTGGACAGCGATCCACCTAAGTTTGACATAAAATATAAAATAAATACGGAAGTGTGTCAGCATGACGTACACGTAGGATGAAAGAATAGGACCAGAACTTTAGTACTATACCACCCAAGTTACCTTAAAAACTTAGGTTTTGGAAATATGGGTGATTAAATTAGTCGCTATGCGATGTGCGGACAACGATTTGTCTAAGTATGACATGAAATATAATAATAAATACGGAGGTGTGCCAACATTACGTACACGTAGGGTGATAGAATAGGACCAGAACTTCTGTATTATACCACCCAAGTTACCGTAAAAACTTAGGTTTTGGAAATATGGCTGATTAAAGTAGTCGCATTGAGATGTGCGGACAGAGATTTGTCGAAGTTTGACACGAAATATAAAAAAATACGGAGGTGTGCCAACATGACGTACACATAGGATGATAGAATAGGTCCAGAACTTTAGTACTATACCACCCAAGTTACCTTAAAAACTTAGGTTTTGGAAATACGGGTGATTAAAATAGTCGCTTTGGATGTGTGGACAGCGATCCACCTAAGTTTGACATAAAATATAAAATAAATACGGCAGTGTGTCAGCATGACGTACACGTAGGATGAAAGAATAGGACCAGAACTTTAGTACTATACCACCCAAGTTACCTTAAAAACTTAGGTTTTGGAAATATGGGTGATTAAATTAGTCGCTATGCGATGTGCGGACAACGATTTGTCTAAGTATGACATGAAACATAATAATAAATACGGAGGTGTGCCAACATTACGTACACGTAGGGTGATAGAATAGGACCAGAACTTCTGTATTATACCACCCAAGTTACCGTAAAAACTTAGGTTTTTGAAATATGAATGATTAAAGTAGTCGCATTGAGATGTGCGGACAGAGATTTGTCGAAGTTTGACACGAAATATAAAAAAATACGGAGGTGTGCCAACATGACGTACACATAGGATGATAGAATAGGTCCAGAACTTTAGTACTATACCACCCAAGTTACCTTAAAAACTTAGGTTTTGGAAATACGGGTGATTAAAATAGTCGCTTTGGATGTGTGGACAGTGATCCACCTAAGTTTGACATAAAATATAAAATAAATACGGCAGTGTTTCAGCATGACGTACACGTAGGGTGATGATATAGGACCAGAACTTCTGTATTATACCACCCAAGTTACCGTAAAAGCTTAGGTTTTGGAAATATTGCTGATTAAAGTAGTCGCATTGAGATGTGCGGACAGCGATTTGTCAAAGTATGACATGAAAAATAAAATAAATGCGGAAGTGTGCCAACATGACGTACACATAGGATGATAGAATAGTTCCTGAAATTTAGTATTATACCGCCCAAGTTACCTTAAAAACTTAGGTTTTGGAAATATGGGTGATTAAATTAGTCGCTATGCGATGTGCGGACAACGATTTGTCTAAGTTTGACATGAAATATAAAAATAAATACGGAATTGTGGATACATGACGTACACATAGGGTGATAGAATAGGACCAGAACTTCTGAATTATACCACCCAAGTTACCATAAAAACTTAGGTTTTGCAAATATGGCTGATTAAAGTAGTCGCATTGAGATGTGCGGACAGCGATTTGTCAAAGTATGACATGAAAAATAAAATAAATACGGAAGTGTGCCAACATGACGTACACATAGGATGATAGAATAGGTCCTGAAATTTAGTATTATACCACCCAAGTTACCTTAAAAACTTAGGTTTTGGAAATATGGGTGATTAAATTAGTCGCTATGCGATGTGCGGACAACGATTTGACTAAGTTTGACATGAAATATAAAAATAAATACGGAATTGTGGATACATGACGTACACAAAGGGTGATAGAATAGGACCAGAACTTCTGTATTATACCACCCAAGTTACCGTAAAAACTTAGGTTTTGGAAATATGGCTGATTAAAGTAGTCGCATTGAGATGTGCGGACAGCGATTTGTCAAAGTATGACATGAAAAATAAAATAAATACGGAAGTGTGCCAACATGACGTACACATAGGATGATAGAATAGGTCCTGAAATTTAGTATTATACCACCCAAGTTACCTTAAAAACTTAGGTTTTGGAAATATGGATGATTAAATTAGTCGCTATGCGATGTGCGGACAACGATTTGTCTAAGTTTGACATGAAATATAAAAATAAATACGGAATTGTGGATACATGACGTACACATAGGGTGATAGAATAGGACCAGAACTTCTGGATTATACCACCCAAGTTACCGTAAAAACTTAGGTTTTGGAAATATGGGTGATTAAATTAGTCACTATGCGATGTGCGGACAACGATTTGTCTAAGTTTGACATGAAATATAAAAATAAATACGGAATTTTGGATACATGACGTACACATTGGGTGATAGAATAGGATTAGAACTATATTATTATACCACTCAGGTTACTGTCAAAACTTAGGTTTTGGAAATATGGCTGATTAAAGTAGTCGCATTGAGATGTGCGGACAGCGATTTGTCAAAGTATGACATGAAAAATAAAATAAATACGGAAGTGTGCCAACATGACGTACACATAGGATGATAGAATAGGTCCTGAAATTTAGTATTATACCACCCAAGTTACTTTAAAAACTTATGTTTTGGAAATATGGGTGATTAAATATGTCGCTATGCGATGTGCGGACAACGATTTGTCTAAGTTTGACATGAAATATAAAAATAAATACGGAATTGTGGATACATGACGTACACATAGGGTGAAAGAATAGGACCAGAACTTTAGTACTATACAACCCAAGTTACCTTAAAAACTTAGGTTTTGGAAATATGGGTGATTAAATTAGTCGCTATGCGATGTGCGGACAACGATTTGTCTAAGTATGACATGAAATATAAAAATAAATACGGAATTGTGGATACATGACGTACACATAGGGTGATAGAATAGGATTAAAACTATATTATTATACCACTCAGGTTACCGTCAAAACTTAGGTTTTGGAAATACGGGTGATTAAAATAGTCGCTTTGGATGTGTGGACAGCGATCCACCTAAGTTTGACATAAAATATAAAATAAATACGGGATTGTCTCAGCATGACGTACACGTAGGGTGATGAAATAGGACCAGAACTTCTGTATTATACCACCCAAGTTACCGTAAAAACTTAGGTTTTGGAAATATGGGTGATTAAATTAGTCACTATGCGATGTGCGGACAACGATTTGACTAAGTTTGACATGAAATATAAAAATAAATACGGAATTGTGGATACATGACGTACACAAAGGGTGATAGAATAGGACCAGAACTTCTGTATTATACCACCCAAGTTACCGTAAAAACTTAGGTTTTGGAAATATGGCTGATTAAAGTAGTCGCATTGAGATGTGCGGACAGCGATTTGTCAAAGTATGACATGAAAAATAAAATAAATACGGAAGTGTGCCAACATGACGTACACATAGGATGATAGAATAGGTCCTGAAATTTAGTATTATACCACCCAAGTTACCTTAAAAACTTAGGTTTTGGAAATATGGATGATTAAATTAGTCGCTATGCGATGTGCGGACAACGATTTGTCTAAGTTTGACATGAAATATAAAAATAAATACGGAATTTTGGATACATGACGTACACATTGGGTGATAGAATAGGATTAGAACTTCTGTATTATACCACCCAAGTTACCGTAAAAACTTAGGTTTTGGAAATATGGGTGATTAAATTAGTCACTATGCGATGTGCGGACAACGATTTGTCTAAGTTTGACATGAAATATAAAAATAAATACGGAATTTTGGATACATGACGTACACATTGGGTGATAGAATAGGATTAGAACTATATTATTATACCACTCAGGTTACTGTCAAAACTTAGGTTTTGGAAATATGGCTGATTAAAGTAGTCGCATTGAGATGTGCGGACAGCGATTTGTCAAAGTATGACATGAAAAATAAAATAAATACGGAAGTGTGCCAACATGACGTACACATAGGATGATAGAATAGGTCCTGAAATTTAGTATTATACCACCCAAGTTACTTTAAAAACTTATGTTTTGGAAATATGGGTGATTAAATATGTCGCTATGCGATGTGCGGACAACGATTTGTCTAAGTTTGACATGAAATATAAAAATAAATACGGAATTGTGGATACATGACGTACACATAGGGTGAAAGAATAGGACCAGAACTTTAGTACTATACCACCCAAGTTACCTTAAAAACTTAGGTTTTGGAAATATGGGTGATTAAATTAGTCGCTATGCGATGTGCGGACAACGATTTGTCTAAGTATGACATGAAATATAAAAATAAATACGGAATTGTGGATACATGACGTACACATAGGGTGATAGAATAGGACCAGAACTTCTGTATTATACCACCCAAGTTACCGTAAAAACTTAGGTTTTGGAAATATGGGTGATTAAATTAGTCGCTATGCGATGTGCGGACAACGATTTGTCTAAGTTTGACATGAAATATAAAAATAAATACGGAATTTTGGATACATGACGTACACATAGGGTGATAGAATAGGACCAGAACTTCTGTATTATACCACCCAAGTTACCTTAAAAACTTAGGTTTTGGAAATATGGGTGATTAAATTAGTCGCTATGCGATGTGCGGTAACGATTTGTCTAAGTATGACAGGAAATACAATAATAAATACGGAGGTGTGCCAACATTACGTACACGTAGGGTGATAGAATAGGACCAGAACTTCTGTATTATACCACCCAAGTTACCGTAAAAACATAGGTTTTGGAAATATGGCTGATTAAATTAGTCGCATTGAGATGTGCGGACAGAGATTTGTCGAAGTTTGACACGAAATATAAAAAAAATACGGAGGTGTGCCAACATGACGTACACGTAGGATGATAGAATAGGTCCAGAAATTTAGTACTATACCACCCAAGTTACCGTAAAAACTTAGGTTTTGGAAATATGGGTGATTAAATTAGTCGCTATGCGATGTGCGGACAACGATTTGTCTAAGTTTGACATGAAATATAAAAATAAATACGGAATTGTGGATACATGACGTACACATACGGTGATAGAATAGGACCAGTACTTCTGTATTATACCACCCAAGTTACCGTAATAACTAAGGTTTTGGAAATATGGCTGATTAAATTAGTCGCTATGCGATGTGCGGACAACGATTTGTCGAAGTTTGACACGAAATATAAAAAAATACGGAGGTGTGCCAACATGACGTACACATAGGATGATAGAATAGCTCCAGAACTTTAGTACTATACCACCCAAGTTACCGTAAAAACTTAGGTTTTGGAAATATGGGTGATTAAATTAGTCGCTATGCGATGTGCGGACAACGATTTGTCTAAGTTTGACATGAAATATAAAAATAAATACGGAATTGTGGATACATGACGTACACATACGGTGATAGAATAGGACCAGTACTTCTGTATTATACCACCCAAGTTACCGTAATAACTAAGGTTTTGGAAATATGGGTGATTAAATTAGTCGCTATGCGATGTGCGGACAACGATTTGTCTAAGTATGACATGAAATATAATAATAAATACGGAGGTTTGCCAACATTACGTACACGTAGGGTGATAGAATAGAACCAGAACTTCTGTATTATACCACCCAAGTTACCGTAAAAACTTAGGTTTTGGAAATATGGCTGATTAAAGTAGTCGCATTGAGATGTGCGGACAGCGATTTGTCAAAGTATGACATGAAAAATAAAATAAATACGGAAAAGTGCCAACATGACGTACACATAGGATCATAGAATAGGTCCTGAAATTTAGTATCATACCACCCAAGTTACCTTAAAAACTTAGGTTTTGGAAATATGGGTGATTAAATTAGTCGCTATACGATGTGCGGACAACGATTTGTCTAAGTTTGAAATGAAATATAAAAATAAATACGGAATTGTGGATACATGACGTACACATAGGGTGATAGAATAGGACCAGAACTTCTGTATTATACCACCCAAGTTACCGTAAAAACTTAGGTTTTGGAAATATGGGTGATTAAATTAGTCGCTATGCGATGTGCGGACAACGATTTGTCTAAGTATGACAGGAAATACAATAATAAATACGGAGGTGTGCCAACATTACGTACACGTAGGGTGATAGAATAGGACCAGAACTTCTGTATTATACCACCCAAGTTACCGTAAATACTTAGGTTTTGGAAATATGGCTGATTAAAGTAGTCGCATTGAGATGTTCGGACAGAGATTTGTCGAAGTTTGACACGAAATATAAAAAAAATACGGAGGTGTGCCAACATGACGTACACATAGGATGATAGAATAGGTCGAGAACTTTAGTACTATACCACCCAAGTTACCGTAAAAACTTAGGTTTTGGAAATATGGGTGATTAAATTAGTCGCTATGCGATGTGCGGACAACGATTTGTCTAAGTTTGACATGAAATATAAAAATAAATACGGAGGTGTGCCAACATTACGTACACGTAGGATGAAAGAATAGGACCAGAACTTTAGTACTATACCACCCAAGTTACCTTAAAAACTTAGGTTTTGGAAATACGGGTGATTAAAATAGTCGCATTGAGATGTGCGGACAGCGATTTGTCAAAGTATGACATGAAATATAAAAATAAATATGGAAGTGTGCCAACATGACGTACACATAGGATGATAGAATAGGTCCTGAAATTTAGTATTATACCACCCAAGTTACCTTAAAAACTTAGGTATTGGAAATATGGGTGATTAAATTAGTCGCTATGCGATGTGCGGACAACGATTTGTCTAAGTATGACATGAAATATAATAATAAATACGGAAGTGTGCCAACATGACGTACACATAGGGTGATAGAATAGGACCAGAACTTCTGTATTATACCACCCAAGTTACCTTAAAAACTTAGGTTTTGGAAATACGGGTGATTAAAATAGTCGCATTGAGATGTGCGGACAGCGATTTGTCAAAGTATGACATGAAATATAAAAATAAATACGGAAGTGTGCCAACATGACGTACACATAGGATGATAGAATAGGTCCTGAAATTTAGTACTATACCACCCAAGTTACCTTAAAAACATAGGTTTTGGAAATATGGCTGATTAAAGTAGTCGCTATGCGATGTGCGGACAACGATTTGTCTAAAATTGACATGAAATATAAAAATAAATACTGAATTGTGGATACATGACGTACACGTAGGATGAAAGAATAGGACCAGAACTTTAGTATTATACCACCCAAGTTACCGCTAAAACTTAGGTTTTGGAAATATGAGTGATTAAATTAGTCGCTATGCGATGTGCGGACAACGATTTGTCTAAGTTTGTCATGAAAAATAAAATAAATACGGAAGTGTGCCAACAGGACGTACACATAGGATGAAAGAATAGATCCTGAAATTTAGTATTATACCACCCAAGTTACCTTAAAAACTTAGGTTTTGGAAATATGGGTGATTAAATTAGTCGCTATGTGATGTATGGACAACGATTTGTCTAAGTTTGACATGAAATATAAAAATAAATACGGAATTGTGGATACATGACGTACACATAGGGTGATAGAATAGGACCAGAACTATAGTATTATACCACTCAGGTTATCCGAAAAACTTAGGTTTTGGAAATATGGGTAATTAAAATAGTCGCTTTGGATGTGTGGACAGCGATCCGCCTAAGTTTGACATAAAATATAAAATAAATACGGCAGTGTGTCAGCATGACGTACACGTAGGGTGATGAAATAGGACCAGAACTTCTGTATTATACCACCCAAGTTACCGTAAAAACTTAGGTTTTGGAAATATGGGTGATTAAATTAGTCGCTATGCGATGTGCGGACAACGATTTGTCTAAGTATGACATGAAATATAATAATAAATACGGAGGTGTGCCAACATTACGTACACGTAGGGTAATAGAATAGGACCAGAACTTCTGTATTATACCACCAAAGTTACCGTAAAAACTTAGGTTTTGGAAATATGGCTGATTAAAGTAGTCGCATTGAGATGTGCGGACAGCGATTTGTCAAAGTTTGACACGAAATATAAAAAACATACGGAGGTGTGCCAACATGACGTACACATAGGATGATAGAATAGGTCCAGAACTTTAGTACTATACCACCCAAGTTACCTTAAAAACTTAGGTTTTGGAAATATGGGTGATTAAATTAGTCGCTATGCGATGTGTGGACAACGATTTGTCTAAGTATGACATGAAATATAATAATAAATACGGAGGTGTGCCAACATTACGTACACATAGGATGATAGAATAGGTCCAGAACTTTAGTACTATACCACCCAAGTTACCGTAAAAACTTAGGTTTTGGAAATATGGGTGATTAAATTAGTCGCTATGCGATGTGCGGACAACGATTTGTCTAAGTATGACATGAAATATAATAATAAATACAGAGGTGTGCCAACATGACGTACACGTAGGGTGATAGAATAGGACCAGAACTTCTGTATCATACCACCCAAGTTACCGTAAAAACTTAGGTTTTGGAAATATGGCTGATTAAAGTAGTCGCATTGAGATGTGCGGACAGCGATTTGTCGAAGTTTGACACGAAATATAAAAATAAATACGGAAGTGTGCCAACATTACGTACACGTAGGGTGATAGAATAGGACCAGAACTTCTGTATTATACCACCCAAGTTACCGTAAAAACTTAGGTTTTGGAAATATGGCTGATTAAAGTAGTCGCATTGAGATGTGCGGACAGCGATTTGTCAAAGTATGACATGAAAAATAAAATAAATACGGAAGTGTGCCAACATGACGTACACATAGGATGATAGAATAGGTCCTGAAATTTAGTATTATACCACCCAAGTTACCGTAAAAACTTAGGTTTTGGAAATATGGCTGATTAAAGTAGTCGCATTGAGATGTGCGGACAGCGATTTGTCAAAGTATGACATGAAAAATAAAATAAATACGGAAGTGTGCCAACATGACGTACACGTAGGGTGATAGAATAGGACCAGAACTTCTGTATCATACCACCCAAGTTACCGTAAAAACTTAGGTTTTGGAAATATGGCTGATTAAAGTAGTCGCATTGAGATGTGCGGACAGCGATTTGTCGAAGTTTGACACGAAATATAAAAATAAATACGGAAGTGTGCCAACATTACGTACACGTAGGGTGATAGAATAGGACCAGAACTTCTGTATTATACCACCCAAGTTACCGTAAAAACTTAGGTTTTGGAAATATGGCTGATTAAAGTAGTCGCATTGAGATGTGCGGACAGCGATTTGTCAAAGTATGACATGAAAAATAAAATAAATACGGAAGTGTGCCAACATGACGTACACATAGGATGATAGAATAGGTCCTGAAATTTAGTATTATACCACCCAAGTTACCGTAAAAACTTAGGTTTTGGAAATATGGCTGATTAAAGTAGTCGCATTGAGATGTGCGGACAGCGATTTGTCAAAGTATGACATGAAAAATAAAATAAATACGGAAGTGTGCCAACATGACGTACACATAGGATGATAGAATAGGTCCTGAAATTTAGTATTATACCAACCAAGTTACCGTAAAAACTTAGGTTTTGGAAATATGGCTGATTAAAGTAGTCGCATTGAGATGTGCGGACAGCGATTTGTCGAAGTTTGACATGAAATATAAAAATAAATACGGAATTTTGGATACATAACGTACACATAGGATGATAGAATAGGTCCTGAAATTTAGTATTATACCACCCAAGTTACCTTAAAAACTTAGGTTTTGGAAATATGGGTGATTAAATTAGTCGCTATGCGATGTGCGGACAACGATTTGTCTAAGTATGACATGAAATATAATAATAAATACGGAGGTGTGCCAACATTACGTACACGTAGGGTGATAGAATAGGACCAGAACTTCTGTATTATACCACCCAAGTTACCGTAAAAACTTAGGTTTTGGAAATATGGCTGATTAAAGTAGTCGCATTGAGATGTGCGGACAGCGATTTGTCAAAGTATGACATGAAAAATAAAATAAATACGGAAGTGTGCCAACATGACGTACACATAGGATGATAGAATAGGTCCTGAAATTTAGTATTATACCACCCAAGTTACCTTAAAAACTTGGGTTTTGGAAATATGGCTGATTAAAGTAGTCGCTTTGCGGTGGGCGGACAGCGATTTGTCTAAGTTCGACATGAAATATAAAATAAATACGGAAGTGTGCCAACATGACGTACACATAGGATGAAAGAATAGGACCAGAACTTTAGTACTATACCACCCAAGTTACCTTAAAAACTTAGGTTTTGGAAATATGGGTGATTAAATTAGTCGCTATGAGATGTGCGGACAACGATTTGTCTAAGTTTAACATGAAATATAAAAACAAATACTGAATTGTGGATACATGACGTACACGTAGGATGAAAGAATAGGACCAGAACTTTAGTATTATACCACCCAAGTTACCGTAAAAACTTAGGTTTTGGAAATATGGCTGATTAAAGTAGTCGCATTGAGATGTGCGGACAGCGATTTGTCAAAGTATGACATGAAAAATAAAATAAATACGGAAGTGTGCCAACATGACGTACACATAGGATGATAGAATAGCTCCTGAAATTTAGTATTATACCACCCAAGTTACCGTAAAAACTTAGGTTTTGGAAATATGGCTGATTAAAGTAGTCGCATTGAGATGTGTGGACAGCGATTTGTCGAAGTTTGACATGAAATATAAAAATAAATACGGAATTCTGGATACATGACGTACACATAGGATGATAGAATAGGTCCTGAAATTTAGTATTATACCACCCAAGTTACCTTAAAAACTTAGGTTTTGGAAATATGGGTGATTAAATTAGTCGCTATGCGATGTGCGGACAACGATTTGTCTAAGTTTGACATGAAATATAAAAATAAATACGGAATTGTGGATACATGACGTACACATAGGGTGATAGAATAGGACCAGAACTTCTGTATTATACCACCCAAGTTACCGTAAAAACTTAGGTTTTGGAAATATGGCTGATTAAAGTAGTCGCATTGAGATGTGCGGACAGCGATTTGTCAAAGTATGACATGAAAAATAAAATAAATACGGAAGTGTGCCAACATGACGTACACATAGGATGATAGAATAGGTCCTGAAATTTAGTATTATACCACCCAAGTTACCTTAAAAACTTGGGTTTTGGAAATATGGCTGATTAAAGTAGTCGCTTTGCGGTGGGCGGACAGCGATTTGTCTAAGTTCGACATGAAATATAAAATAAATACGGAAGTGTGCCAACATGACGTACACATAGGATGAAAGAATAGGACCAGAACTTCAGTACTATACCACCCAAGTTACCTTAAAAACTTAGGTTTTGGAAATATGGGTGATTAAATTAGTCGCTATGCGGTGTGCGGACAACGATTTGTCTAATTTTAACATGAAATATGAAAATAAATACTGAATTGTGGATACATAACGTACACATAGGGTGATAGAATAGGTCCAGAACTCTAGTACTATACCACCCAAGTTACCTTAAAAACTTAGGTTTTGGAAATACGGGTGATTAAAATAGTCGCATTGAGATGTGCGGACAGCGATTTGTCTAAGTTTGACATGAAATATAAAAATAAATACGGAATTGTGGATACATGACGTACACATAGGGTGATAGAATAGGACCAGAACTTTTGTATTATACCACCCAAGTTACCGTAAAAACTTAGGTTTTGGAAATATGGCTGATTAAAGTAGTCGCATTGAGATGTACGGACAGCGATTTGTCAAAGTATGACATGAAAAATAAAATAAATACGGAAGTGTGCCAACATGACGTACACATAGGATGAAAGAATAGGACCAGAACTTTAGTACTATACCACCCAAGTTACCTTAAAAACTTAGGTTTTGGAAATATGGGTGATTAAATTAGTCACTATGCGATGTGCGGACAACGATTAGTCTAAGTTTGACATGAAATATAAAAATAAATACGGAATTGTGGATACATGACTTACACATAGGGTGATGGAATAGGACCAGAACTTCTGTATTATACCACCCAAGTTACCGTAAAAACGTAGGTTTTGGAAATATGGGTGATTAAATTAGTCGCTATGCGATGTGCGGACAACGATTTGTCTAAGTTTGACATGAAATATAAAAATAAATACGGAATTGTGGATACATGACGTACACATAGGGTGATAGAATAGGACCAGAACTATAGTATTATACCACTCAGGTTATGCGAAAAACTTAGGTTTTGGAAATATGGGTAATTAAATAGTCTCTTTGGATGTGTGGACAGCGATCCGCCTAAGTTTGACATGAAATGTAAAATAAATACGCGAGTGTGCCAACAAGACGTACACGTAGGGTGATAGAATAGGACCAGAACTTCTGTATTATACCACCCAAGTTACCGTAAAAACTTAGGTTTTGGAAATATGGCTGATTAAAGTAGTCGCATTGAGATGTGCGGACAGCGATTTGTCAAAGTATGACATGAAAATAAAATAAATACGGAAGTGTGCCAACATGACGTACACATAGGATGATAGAATACGTCCTGAAAATTAGTATTATAACACCCAAGTTACCTTAAAAACTTAGGTTTTGGAAATATGGGTGATTAAATTTGTCGCTATGCGATGTGCGGACAACGATTAGTCTAAGTTTGACATGATATATAAAAATAAATACGGAATTGTGGATACATGACGTACACATAGGGTGATAGAATAGGACCAGAACTTCTGTATTATACCACCCAAGTTACCGTAAAAACGTAGGTTTTGGAAATATGGGTGATTAAATTAGTCGCTATGCGATGTGCGGACAACGATTTGTCTAAGTTTGACATGAAATATAAAAATAAATACGGAATTGTGGATACATGACGTACACATAGGGTGATAGAATAGGACCAGAACTATAGTATTATACCACTCAGGTTATGCGAAAAACTTAGGTTTTGGAAAATATGGGTAATAAAATAGTCGCTTTGGATGAGTGGACAGCGATCCGCCTAAGTTTGACATGAAATATAAAATAAATACGCGAGTGTGCCAACAAGACGTACACATAGGGTGATAGAATAGGACCAGAACTTCTGTATTATACCACCCAAGTTACCGTAAAAACTTGGGTTTTGGAAATATGGCTGATTAAAGTAGTCGCTTTGCGATGGGCGGACAGCGATTTGTCTAAGTTTGACATGAAATATAAAAATAAATACTGAATTGTGGATACATGACGTACACGAAGGATGAAAGAATACGACCAGAACTTTAGTATTATACCACCCAAGTTACCGAAAAAAACTTAGGTTTTGGAAATATGGCTGATTAAAGTAGTCGCATTGAGATGTACGGACAGCGATTTGTCAAAGTATGACATGAAAAATAAAATAAATACGGAAGTGTGCCAACATGACGTACACATAGGATGAAAGAATAGGACCAGAACTTTAGTACTATACCACCCAAGTTACCTTAAAAACTTAGGTTTTGGAAATATGGGTGATTAAATTAGTCACTATGCGATGTGCGGACAACGATTAGTCTAAGTTTGACATGAAATATAAAAATAAATACGGAATTGTGGATACATGACGTACACATAGGGTGATGGAATAGGACCAGAACTTCTGTATTATACCACCCAAGTTACCGTAAAAACGTAGGTTTTGGAAATATGGGTGATTAAATTAGTCGCTATGCGATGTGCGGACAACGATTTGTCTAAGTTTGACATGAAATATAAAAATAAATACGGAATTGTGGATACATGACGTACACATAGGGTGATAGAATAGGACCAGAACTATAGTATTATACCACTCAGGTTATGCGAAAAACTTAGGTTTTGGAAATATGGGTAATTAAATAGTCGCTTTGGATGTGTGGACAGCGATCCGCCTAAGTTTGACATGAAATATAAAATAAATACGCGAGTGTGCCAACAAGACGTACACGTAGGGTGATAGAATAGGACCAGAACTTCTGTATTATACCACTGAAGTTACCGTAAAAACTTAGGTTTTGGAAATATGGCTGATTAAAGTAGTCGCATTGAGATGTGCGGACA